>JAJOZX010000150.1:1022500-1085000 GCA_023014485.1 Bathynomus jamesi
TCCTTCAGTTAAATGATCAAGTCCCCTCCATTAAGTTTACTTTAGAAGTGGAAACAAGACAAGTCAATCCCATTTTTGGATGTGCGTGTACATAGGGAAAGCCCAGGTTTAAGTTTAGTATCTATCGGAAAACAACAAACAACTTGTCCTACGTACACTTTTACTCGGGACATGAACCCCCACTAAGAAGCCATTTTTTCATCAATGTTTCTCCGCGCCCTTAGGATCGCCAGTCCGGAATACATCGATGCCGAATTGGAAAAAATCAACGGTATTGGAAGTGATCTGTGTTATCCATCTGCGTTTATGGAATCTTGTCTCAACAAGGCAAAACGAACTTTCTATCGTGTCAATAATAACACTCGTACTTTGTCAAACAAAATTTTAGTACTTCCATTTTTCCCGGGCTTTTTAGGCATTGCTAATGTACTTAAACTTTTGGATATTAATGTAGTATTTTCATATAACAATATTGTGAAAAATATCATAGTAAAAAATAGCCCTACCAATAATTCAGGCATTATTCTATATAAAATTGGTTGTAAACAATGTGATTCCTTTTACATAGGTCAGACGGGAAAGGATTTGCACACACGTATAACAACAGCATCAATATTCCGTTAGAACAGGACAGTTGTCCAGTGCCCTTTTTGTCCATTTGTCAGAGTTATCCCACTGTATTGATTGAATAATGCTTCAGTTTTATTCCACTCCAGCAACATTGTTAATAGAAATATTCTTGAGTCTGCCATTATCCAACTTTCAAATAACTTCAACATAAGCAAAGGTCTTTTTCAACTCGATCCTGTTGTTTTGAATTCCTTCAAAACAGATTTAGATAAGAAGGGTAGAACGCTAAATCTTTGGTAAACTTGTATGCTACTTTATTAACTTTTAATTTCCATTTTATTTTTATATATATCGAAACTTGACCATAAAAGGCAAAGTGTTAAAACCCGGGCAGATTTCCAGTATAAATTTGTATTTTTATAATTAATTTGATCTTGTGCTAAAAATCGATATTTTTCCTTACAAATCTGATAATCCTTTAATTTTATTTTTATTTTTACTTCTCCGTTTATTGCATATATATACATATATATATAGATATGTATGTGTATATATATATATATATATATATATATATATATATATATATATATATATATATATTATATATGTATATATATATATATATATATATATATATATATAATATATATATATGTTATTTATTTTTATTTATTTATTTTTTTTCTTTCTGTAACCTATATATAGGCTGTAACCCTTTTATGTACTTCAGTGTTCCTGAGGATGTCATTAGACGAAAGCGCTTGAGCACCATTTTGTGTTTCCTTTCCTTCGTGGTTTTATTCATCATATATATATATATATATATATATATATATATATATTATATACGAGAGAGAGAGAGAGAGAGAGAGAGATTGTAAGTGCAATTTTACACAAATGTTGCTACATTCTGTATTGACAATGAGAGCTTCCTGGGCAACATGTGTTCTATTCTTAACTCATTTGCCCACAGGGTGTGCTTGGTATGGTGTGAGCGTTTTAGACTCTGTTACTTGGGCACCACAAGGAACACTTCTTCCCTTTCCAAGACGTCTTCCTTTCTTTTTCCGAGAGAAAGGAAAGAATTTAATATATTCCACGAGTTAACCTTTCCATTAGATCATTCAATTGAAACGCACACTAAACGATTAAGGCTTTTTATTACTCACCCTATATATATATATATATATATATACAGGGTGTCTCAGAAGTCGCGCACCATAGGCTTTATTCAGATTTACGAGGTTTACCAGTCGAAATGGATTATTAGTGATGCTTAATTACAATATATGTTCGATAATGTTCAAATAATAAAATTAATAGTATGTACAGTTAATCAAAAAGCTATCTTAAAATAATTAAATTGAATGAAACTATCATACATTAGCCAATGGTGTCTCAGAAGTCGCGCACCATTGGCAAATGTAGCGTCATTCAATTTAATTATTTTAAGATATCTTTTTGATTAACTGCACATACTATTAATTTTATTATTCGAACATTATCAAACATATATTGTAATTAAGCATCACTAATAAACAATTTCGACTCGTAAACCTCGTAAATCTGAATAAAGCCTATGGTGCACGACTTCTGAGACACCCTGTATATACACAAGGTAGGTTCAAAAAGTATCCGGACAGTGTTTATTTTTAGGAGGAGGTCACGCTTGGAATTGTGACTGTGCTAAACATGTCTCTGCATGTCGAGACAAGTTGACCGATAGGGTTGCACTTCATTGTGTAGCGTCAGTCCACTGCGGTGAGTCAATAAAGTTAAACGTGTTTTTAAACGATTTCTTAAGATGTCGGAAGGTGTTGAAGGTGTTGAAGGTGTTGTGCACCATGAATATGCTACACAGGGACAAACAATCAAGAAGGAATTTTACATTGAAGTTTTGAGACGTCTACATAAAGCAGTTTGAAGGAAACGGCCGCAGAAGTGGGAGTCCGGAGACTGGATGATTCATCACAATAACGCGCCATCTCACTGGTCGCAACTTGTCCAGCAATTTTTGGCCAAAAACTCTACCCCTCCCCCCGGGCCAGGGGCGCATTTACAGTGTGCGGGGCCTTGGGCAAACTATTTCTCGGGGTGTATTATTTTAGTGCGTTAATGAATGACAATATTTTGTAATGCACATAAGATATATTTTTTTTAACACACAAAACACACATGCGGAAGCCATTCGGCTTATTAATGTGATATTAAAGACTATAATTTAACTATGTACACATACAGTGTATACAGCTACATTAGTAGGCAAATGCAAAGTTGTACAACGGTTTGGATGTGATAGAAGATTGAGGGAAATCTTTGTTTACTGTGAAACACAAGTTATTTATGCAGAAACTTTAAATATATTTACAGTATTACGTCGATACAATATATGAGAAAGAGAAAACTTCATCAACTTGAGTAGTCTAAGCATCATCATCCTGTTTGCATATACGTTTTGTGTTTCGTATTTATCAATTATTACGAAAGAATTCATTTATAACTTGAAGAGCCTAATCATTTTCATTAATCAGTAAAGTAACATAAATATCATCAACTGTTGCTGCAAAATAGAAGTCAACATCTTCCTTCCTTGACTAATCAATTTTAAAATTAGAAAGAGCCGTGTTGAGCAGAAAACTGAGATTTGTTTATAAAAAACGTCTGAACAGGTAGCGAGAACAACGTGAAAAAAGTGTTAGCAGCTGACGAGGAAGCTTCTAAACAGTGGCTGCATCCTCCAGCGCAGGACACGTCAACGCGAAGAGGCGACGTCAAACCAAAACATCAACGCGCTGGTGGCCAAACTTCCTCAAATCTCCGTGCAGCGGGCTGTCTACGGTTGGCCAGACTGGCAGTCGACGGCCTGTTGCGTGGCACGGTCAGAGTGCCGATCGGCTCCCGGGGCCGGACCTATTCTCAGCGTGCTATTTTTTCAATTACAGGGAACAATTGCGTGCTCCCCGAACTACTCTTACTCTCTGGCGACATTAAGACTAATCCAGGCCCCACTACAACTTACACATGTCACCATACACAAAGACATAGACACAATAGCACCATGAGACACATACAGAAGTATAATATTAACATATTACAGTACAACGTAGATGGCCTCACAAACAAAATCATGCAGCTTAGGGAATTCGTACACAAACAAAACATTCACATAGCACTTATACAAGAAACAAAACTAAAACGCACACACAAAACACCCACCATCCCTGACTTCACGGCGATCCGTCAAGATCGTACTGGGGGTAACGGGGGTGGACTCATCACTTACATACGTAAAAGCATTAGCTACACTGATGCTACCCAAAACATTACAAACACAATCCAAGCAGATAACACGATAGAAATACAGGCAGTTAACATTAAAACACGCGCAAAACACAACACCACACTAATCAACATTTACATCCCACCAGATAGTTCACCTCAGGTGCCAGCCAATTACAATCCACAGTTACACAATCTTGCCTCTCTCACTAATGTCATCTTAGGAGGAGACTTCAACGCCAAAGACACTAGTTGGTACCTGCACAACCAAAACAACACCAGAGGCGCCAACATAGCCACACAACTAAACAGCCTCTTCATTCTTAACAATACAGAAGAACATACACACATACCACATCAAGCAGGATACTCAAACTCCTCCCCAGACATAACGTTCTGTTCCCCCTCACTAGCAACACATACACAATGGAGAACAGAAAAACAACTGTCATCAGACCACCTGCCCATCATCATTACAACACATTCTACACTCTGCCCCAACAGCCTTAGGCACACTTACAGAAATTACAAGAAAGCTGATTGGGAACAGTTCAAAATACAGACTGAGGAACAATTCACCACATTAAACAGCACACCCATCATAAACATCGATACAACACTCAAGACATTTAATCAGATTATCAATAATGCAAACAAATACATACCCAAGGGCAACATTAGGAAATACAACCCAAATTACACTAGAGAAATAGCCCACCTCATAAGGCAACGTAACAACCTCAAACATAACACACAAACACCACACACAGAAGCCATAAAGCAGCAGATACAACAGCTCAACACAGAAATAAACAACAAACTCAAAGAAAAACAAACAGAAACATTCAGGGAATTCATAACAACACTAAACCACTCCACAGATACATACAGGCTATACAAGACTATAAACAGCATTACCCACTCTAACAGCGGCATTCACACCTCACACGCGGCTATCTGTCGCAGCCAAAATAATATCCCAACATACACACAACAAGCTAACATTCTAGTTAATCACTACGCAAAGATAAGTCACTTAAACAGAGACAACAACCAGAAACACGCAGACAAACAAACAGCCAGACACAAGAAAACCTACAGACTCGACACGACCATTACACCCTTCAATACAGACCAGACCACCAAGATCATCAAAAACATTAAAAATTCGAAGGCTACTGGACCAGACAACATATCTAACATACACCTTAAACACTTGGGCCCACAAGGAATACTAGCTCTCACAAATATCAGCACATATTCATACCAACACTGTATTATTCCTGACATATGGAAACAAGGTAAAATTATTACACTACTCAAACCAAACAAAAATCCAACAGAACCAGCTTCCTATAGACCCATTACTTTACTATGCACACCTTCCAAAGTAACAGAAAGACTAATCTTACAAATCACCAACCCACACATACCACTATCGCCTACTCAACATGGATTCAGACCTCACCACTCAACCACGACATTACTCACTAACCTGACGCAGCACATCATGGATGGCATCAACTCTAGAAGACCAGCTCAACGTACACTATTAGCAACAATAGACATTAGTAAAGCATTTGATGCTATCCCACGCTTCCCTCTCATAAACAAAATACTCAACACAAACATGCACAATAACACCAAAAGGTGGCTGAGCAACTATCTCTCAGGAAGATACTCACATGTCACATTTAATGGCAAGTCATCCAAAAACAAGCTTTTTCCGAACGGGGTCCCTCAAGGCTCTGTTCTCTCACCAACACTCTTCAACTTATACATGCATGACATTCCAACACCCATAGATAACAAGCTTACCTTATCATCATATGCAGATGATATCACTCTAACATCCACCCACAACAACATCGACACCGCTACAAATAACCTACAAACATACATAAACAGTATACAAGACTGGCTCACACACAATAGACTCAAAGTAGCGCCCACAAAATCAACCATCACCTTGCTTACAAGCAACACAAAAGAACACCAGGTAATTCCACAACTTACACTAAACAACATCAACATTCCACACACTCACAGAACCAAAATACTAGGTGTCACATACAACACATCATTATCTTTTGCAAACCACATTCAGGACATTAAAAACAAATGTACGTCAAGACTTAACACGCTTAGGGTACTAACAGGCACAAACTTTGGACACCAGCAGGAAACAACATCACTCATCTACAAACAATATATTCGCTCAGTTATGGACTATGCTAGCCCATGCTGGGCACCCATTATCTCAAACACACACATAAACACCTTACAAACAATACAAAACAACGCACTTCGTATCATTACAGGATGCACTCAAACAACACCAATAGAACACCTGCACACAGAAACAAAAATACTAAAAGTTAGGGAACATTTAGACATGAGGGGAACACAATTCATGGCAGCAGCGACAACTAACCCACAACACCCTTGCCACTACATGTACAATCATGCACCAACACCTCGCACCATTAAGGTAACACCAGAGAGACATTATAACCAAATACTCCATTCCATACCACGCCCCACAGACATCACACAGTACAGAAAACACATACACACACACCTAACCCACAAAGCACTGACACGACTCGGTCCGAATGCGGTCCTAGGTGCGAAGCCGCCGCCCATTAACAGGTCAGAGATCAGCCTGAGCAGATCGGATCGAGTTAACTTAGCACGATTCCGATGTGGACATCACCCCAACTTATGGACATATAAACACAGACTAGACAACTCCATAGACGACACCTGCCACCTGTGCCAAGACACACCACAAACAATTGAACACATTATGACGGACTGTACCGCTCTAGCACAACAACGAACACAACACAACATCACGAGTGCGCTGAACCTCTGGTCCACTCCGGAGAGGGCGATCGGTTACCTGCGTGCCGCCGGCTTGCTCGATCAGGGTGGGCTGATCGGCTAAACAACAACAACAACAACATTAGTAGGCTACACAGTTATAATGCACTTAATAAACATCTACACAGTTATTGTAATGCACTTAATAAACATCTACACAGTTATTGTAATGCACTTAATAAACAGTTAAACTGTACAGCTTACGGTAGTGTAGATAGAGTGTAGATTTGTAATGAATATTACATAGGACGCTTCCTGGCTTTTTGTTTGGAAAACTGCGTGATTGTGTCCTCGAAACTCACCGACTGCAACACCTCATGCTCTATACTCAACAGCGCCAGGGACGAAAGGCGCTCCTGGCCCATTGTGGAGCGAAGGTAATTTTTGATCAGTTTGAGTTTCGAGAATATCACGAACTGTTCTGGTGAACGTTCAAACATACACAGGTATATTCTCACTGCTATTTCCATGTTTGGGAATGTTCCTTTCAGTTCGTTTGTGTTCATATGCCGATAAAATCTGTTGCACATGTCTTCCCGTTCCGTCCGGGATTCTGTTTCACTTTCGGTGAGTTTCATTAGGGCAGCGAACTGCACAACTTCTGTTACCAGCTCTTTCTCCAGATCAGCCGGATAGCATTCTACTAGATGTTTAGCTGACCGTCGAAGACTGTCGATGTCCAGGACTAGAAGGAAATACAAAAATCCAAATTTTTTTCTGCAGGAGAGCGTACGCTTCCAGACGAGTGTTCAGAGTGGTACACAGTTTATCAATCATCGGTAGAAATGCAGTGGTCCGAAATGAATCTCTTGGTGTCAGGTTTGTATCTTCGGCAGTTCCGATTTAGTCATGATGGCGCTTTCTCTTCTTTGTGCGTTGAGTCGATTCCTTGTATACTCGATGACCACACTTTCCGATGCCCTGGTCCTCGAATTCGTCAAATCTTGATCTGAGATCTTCAACAAATTGCAGTAATGATTTCAGCAAGAAGGTGGCTGAGTGAAAGGATACCGATTCGATGATGTTGAGACCAGTAAAAGAAATTCGACGGAGCAACTTTTGGTCATTCCGAAAAGGGCTTTCAAATAATGTTTACAACAGTGACAGGATCGTTGGGCAAAGTGTGTGGCTTCAGGAGGAGTGTACTTTGAGGGAGATTAAGCCTCACACCCCGTAAGTACCATACTCTGTTTATAATCGTATCGGCGCGGATACGTTTTAAACAAACCTCGTATATATTATATAGCCTATCGAGGTATGCTTGGGATTTTAAACATTGCATACTTTTCTGTCCATGGTTACTACTAATTATTAAAAAGTGAAGGAGTTGAAAATACTGTAATTAAATATCCTCACGGCCAGTGTTTCTTAACCTAGGGGTCGCGGTAAGTGCTCAGCTAGGGGGGTCCCTTATGCTCAGCATAGAAATAAGCCTATTTGGAAAATTGAAGTTTATTTTTCCAGCAAAAATTATAGAAATATGTAAAATCAGACAAACTTTTTTTTTTAAGAGAGAAACTCTCGTAATGTTACAGTTGAAATTTTTTCGTTTTTAGTCGTAATCTCCATATATGAAACTGTTAGTCTGTCTTTCATCGAGATACTGTACATTAGGGTGGATCGATTTTACATTTTTTTCGATTTCCATATTCTAATAGAGACAAAAACTTGCGCATGCATGAGAAAATAGCCTCTGCAAAATCTTAGCTTAATAGGTAATCATCTTCTGCCCCCGGCAGAGCGATGAAAATCATATTTTAGTAGTCAAAAAGGTATTTTTCTTATAATTTTTAAAATATCTCAATATGCATCAAAATTATTCCTAATAACTATAAAGTCGATGAAAAAGACCTCATATGATCGTTTTTCCAAGCGCGTTGTCCTACGTTAATATCTTTTGCCCCCGGCAACAACGTCAAATGTTGAAAAAATAGGTAATTTATATACATATTTTCAGATCGGCTCTTTGTCTTCAATAATGCATTTATATATTTCCCATAGCATTTATATCGTTGCTTAGGCATGAAATAACACACGCAAAATTTTATGACTCTAGGCTAGGGTTTAAAGGTCATAAGATAAGAGGAGCCAGAAAAAGAGTTCGTTCTGAGCATCAGCAAGATGACAAGATCACGCTACCATTACAGGGCATTTTCTTTGACGGACGTAAAGATAAAACAATGACACAAGAAGAAATAGACAATGTGAAGCATAGAAGGACTGTGGTAGAAGAGCATATAGTTTTAGTTCAAGAACCAGAATCCCAGTACATGGGGCATTTCACTCCTGCATCAGGTTCTGCCACTGCAATAACATCAGGTATCATCAACTTTCTAGAAACTAACAATATTAGCACGGACGACATTGTGGCTATCGGCTGTGATGGTACCGCAGTGAACACGGGTCGAAAGGGTGGAGCCATTCGTATGATTGAAATGAAACTACAAAGGCCAGTTCAGTGGATCATATGCCTATTACACGGTAATGAATTATCACTGCGACACCTCATTCAAGACTTGGACGGCAAAACAACTGGGCCAATGGGCTTTACTGGACCAGTTGGAAAACAACTGAACGACTGCGAAAAACTTCCAATTACAGAATTCGATGCCATTCCATCTCCCGACATTGACATAGATGATGCCGAGTTGAGCACTGACCAAAAATATTTGTTAGACATCTACAGAGCAGTGTCGAGCGGTAGCTGCTCTTCAGCTCTCGCGGCTCGAAATCCAGGTAAGATGGCGCATTCCAGGTGGCTGACAACAGCAAATAGATTTCTGCGCCTCTATGTTTCAACCAGTGAACCCTCCAGCACCTTCAACGAAATTGTGCGATTCATTACACAGGTCAACAAAAAAAAAATTTTTTTTCGTTGCCAAGGAAATTCGTACGAATTTAGGGTATTTTGGGGTTGCTGAATTCCAAAATGAAAGTAGTTTTTCCGATTTGGCTCTAGTTCTTGAGATAATGAATACCCTCAATTAATAGGAAACGTAACCATAACGCGTGCATATGGGAAACTACCGGAACATTCTAGATGGTGAGACCGAATAAAATGCCATTATGTATTTCATGTGTTTACTTTTGTAGGATTTGAGACAATTTCAATGCGATTTGTAAGTAGGCTCCGCCTGAACATTAAATTTTTTGCATTTTTACGTGTTTCAATGGGGTACCAATTATCTCATAAATTAGAGCCAATCTAGCAAAACCGATGTCATATTCGGAATCAGCACCACAAAGTTACCCCAAAATCACTCTAATATGATTGGCAATAAAATGAGTGTTGACCAGTGTTATGACAGTTTACGCACCAATTTGGTTTAAGATAAAGAAAAACTCCAGTTTCACTGAGGGCGCAAAACATTTTTTCGAAATGATGCGTCTCTCTCAGACCATGCCTCAAAGATCTAAGACAATCGCCAACAAAGCCCTCCGTAGAAATTCTTTCTTTGCTCACCCAGAAAATATTTTGATCTCCATGCTACATGCCGATGAGCAACACATAAGAGAATTGGGATGGAGAAGAATATTAAAAGCACGATCAAAACAATCACCAGCGGGGGAAATTCGAGCCTTCGCCATGCCTGAGCTGCTCTACGATAGTCAAAACTATTACGAAATGATCAACTGGCAAACGGCTGAGGTGACCGAACCCCCCGTTACAAAAACAATACCTGATACCCGAATAAAAGAGTTTGTTGAGACGGGAGACCAGCCTGATGGACTGATCCCACTATTCCCTTGTCATACTCAAGCGGTCGAGAGACTCATCAAATTAGTAACCGAAGCCTCTGCCAGTGTAAGTGGAATAGAAGAGAGGGACGGATTCATCCGCTCCCGTCTTCACTCCCGAACAAAAATTCCACGATTTGATTCTAAGAAAGATTACCGTATGTAAATCGACATGCAGCCAAAGGAAGGGTGGTTGGGGCTGGATAGGGTGGAACTCGACGTACAGCCACCTCCTCGTGGTGAGTTCTGGGTTGCTAATTTTATAAAATTAGCAAGCGAGGAGCTGTACTTAGTACTTATCGTACTTATAACATCGCATTAACGTAATTATAATCCACATTTAGACTTTTCTCGGGGACAGAAGATATTACTCTAGAGTCATAAAATTTTGCGTGTGTTATTTCATGCCTAAGCAACGATATAAATGCTATGGGAAATATATAAATGCATTATTTAAGACAAAGAGCCGATCTGAAAATATGTATATAAATTACCTATTTTTTCAACATTTGACGTTGTTGCCGGGGGCAAAAGATATTAACGTAGGACAACGCGCTTGGAAAAACGATCATATGAGGTCTTTTTCATCGACTTTATAGTTATTAGGAATAATTTTGATGCATATTGAAATATTTTAAAAATTATAAGAAAAATACGTTTTTGACTACTAAAATATGATTTTCATCGCTCTGCCGGGGGCAGAAGATGATTACCTATTAAGCTAAGATTTTGCAGAGGCTATTTTCTTATGCATGCGCAAGTTTTTGTCTCTATTAGAATATGGAAATCGAAAAAAATGTAAAATCGATCCACCCTACAGTGTACATGTTCGGCTGAATAGGCTGAACACAGAGTAACACATTGGCAGTCGATTTCACTGCTTAGTTTTAATTACAACTACGGATGAGAAGCCCAATTCGCATAAGTATGAGCCTGCAAATGGAATCAAAACAGTTAATACTTCAGACACCAATTCTGGATACTCCTTTTCCTCACTTTCCAAAATGTCCACAATTCTTCTAACAGGAATGACAAGTACAGGGTCTTATCAGAAAAAAAAAAATTTATCTGTATGTTTCTTGCAAGTTCGATAGACTACCACCACCCTTTCACTGAACGGATTCACTTCTTAGTACTTCTTAGTATTATCATTGAGGGAAGTGGAATCGCGAATTTTTTTTTGTCAAAAAAGGATTGCCAACCAAAAAAAGTTGAGAAACACCATTTTAGGGTCTTGCCCGAACATGAATTGCCATAAAATATTTTATCATTTTTACACTCATGCTACAAATTTTTCTTTGTTTTTATAATATTTAACAATTACTTTATTGGCTCTATACTTATCCACACTTTGGTTTTGAAGTATAAAAGCTGAAAAAAGTTATTATGCCTTTGCTGTAGCCTGTAGGTCTAGATTTAATTTTAAAAAAAGCCTATTTTATATATTTAAAATCTATTTTTTATGTTTTTACAACATATAAATAGTAATTCATTGAAAATATCATATATAGGCCTACTAATATGTGAATGGATTTTCTACTGAATGGAATAAAAGAGAAAAGCTAAAACGTTTTTTAATTACAAAATTACAAAATAAAAACAGAGAGAGAGAGAGAGAGAGAGAGAGAGAGAGAGAGAGAGAGATTATGAGGTTCATTTGTGGCACTAAATTAATACCATAATTGGGTACCTTCGGACCCATAATTCTTGTTAGTCTCCGATTAGGTTTTCCAGAATGCTTCTCTCCCCCACTATTTCCCCTTCCCTCTCTCTTCCTTCCCCCTTCAATTCCTCTCTCCGTTTCGGTGTTCGCGCGCGCGCACGCTGTGTTTCCCTAAACGTACAAGAGTAATAGTTGAGAAATAAGCGCTGTGCGTGGGTTTTGCGGATTCGAAGTGTGCTATTTGAATGATGACCGTGTGATGTTGGACTCGTGCATCGCGCGTACTTTCTATCTCATCATCGTCACCATTGTCATCATCAAAAGATACGATCTCGCCTACAGTTTTAACCCCCACTCCCCAAACCTGGCCCGATCCGCCCCCACGAAGGGGTTCTAACATGAACCGCAATTAACTTTCTCTTCTTCGGTTGTTGAACTTTTGTATTTTGCTACTTTTGGACTCATTTCTATTACTCTGATCGAGACTAAAACAGTCTTTATATACCTGCCAGGTGTTAATTAAACACACACACACACACACATTGTATAACGATTATTTTTCTGTAACTTGTGCAAAAATTTTATAATATATACAGTATATATATAAGAATGATAACGATAAGCTTTATTGGCAAGATATAAATCCCATAACATTATATAATATTCTTGAAGGTAATGAATGGTAAAATAAATCAAGCAATAAAACATTTAAAAACCAACCAACCAACATATATATATATATATATATATATATATATATATATATATATACCTGGTCTTTTAATTGAAGGACAGGTATTAGGAGTATTTGACCTCTGACATTAAACCCATAAGGGGGAGAGAAAACATAGCAATACCGGCAACCCAAGATGACCCATGTCCTTTAACACGAATCACCCATTAGTTTTGACTCTGCATGGAAGGTGTTCCTTCGTGAGTTCGGATGATATACGTGAGGTGGAGTGAGCTTTGTGAAGGAGAGATACGTGTCTCATTATGAAACAATATGTTAAATAAGCATATTAGGGAATAACTTAGTCACTCGAGTCATTCTGAGTCAGTCGAGTCATTCTGAGTCAGTCGAGTCATTCTGAGTCAGTCGAATTCTTACTGCTTTTACCTCAGAGTCATTAACCGAAGAGATGACTTTGCAATTTTCAGAGAAAGGACTGTAATTTCTTTTCTATCTTGGAAAAAACAAATTGTTCACATGCAACTCTATACCGAAGTATTCATGCCCATACCCAGCGCAACGATGCCTTTAAATAAACTGGTTTACAATTAATTAATTAATTAATAATATATATATATATATATATATATATATATATATATATATATATATACAGTGGCGCTCATAAGTATTCGTACAGATAAATATTTCAGTTATATTCTTTATATTTTGTAATCATGCACAGCATAGTTACGAAGAGTTTATCATTCGTTTGTAAAAATTTCACAAGTAAAAAAATTAATTTAACTTCAACTTATTATAATGTAAAACATCGAAGAAATTGTGGGAAATAATAAAAAAAGTTAAAATACAAAAGGTTTCGTACATTTATTTAAAAAATTTATACTTTTTGTGTGTCCATCTTTTGCTTCAATGACTTCATTGATTCGTTTTGGGCATTTTTCTACGAGGTTTCGACAGTTCTCAGTTGAAATTTTAGCCCATTCTCCTAAAGAAAATTGTTGCAATTCATTCAGATTCGAAGAGTTTCTCTTGCGGGCACCTTTTTTTCCAAATCAAACCATAAATTCTCGATTAAATTTAGATCTGGGTTTTGACTGGGCCACTCGAGAAGCTTGAAAATCTTTTGTTGAAGCCATTTCATGGTGTTCTCACTTTTATGTTTTGGGTTATTATCTTTTTGCAGTACCCAGTTCAGACCCATTTGCAACTCCCGAACTGAAGGCAATACATTTTCTTCTAAAATTTCCCGATTCTATTGATGACAAGTTTTCTTGGACCAGAAGCACTAAAGCATCCCCAAAGAAGCAAACTACCACCACTATGTTTAACCGTAGGAAGGAATTTTGTTTTTTACTCGAATACAATATTTGATTTTGGCTAAACATACCGTTGCTCGTTGTTCCCAAATAATTCAATTTTGGTCTCGTCTGTCCAGAGAACTTTCTTTCAGAATGCAAATCCATCATTTTGATGATCCTTGGCGTACTTTGAATGAGCTTCTTTGCGCACTTTTCGTAGAAGAGATTTTCATCGTACGACTCTTCCACGCGGACCATTCTTTCTTAATGTACGACGTACGGAAGAAGGATGGACATCGATCTTAGTCTTAACATTTCCAAAGACTTTCCATTTCTTTATAACTGCAGCAACCATCGTAAATAGAATTCGAGATTATTTTCCTATCTTCCTATAACTCTTTCCAGACTCGCGTGCGGCAATAGCAGATCTCTTAAAATCTGTAGACAGCTATTTATCATGACCCCTCGCTTATTAATGCCTCGTACAGTCATCCGTCTTCCATGAAGATTTACGGAGAAAAATTTTAGAATTCAGAATTACCAACAGTCCCTAATCAATAAACAGCCAACTACTAATAAAGATTTTAAATTCTTCAAGCCTGAGGTTGACACGCAAAATATTAAGTAGTTTTGTAAATAAATGTACGAAAACTTTTGCATTCTAACTTTTATTTATTTTCCTAAAAAATTTTATGTTTTACATTATATGTTGGAGCTGAACTAATCTTTTTATGTGTTAAATTCTTTCAAACGAATAGTAAACTTTTAATAACTATCCCCTATGCATGGTACAAAAGATAAGGACGAATATGACTGAAATATTTCTCTGTATGAATACTTATGAGCGCCTCTGTGTGTGTGTGTGTATATATATATATATGGAGAGAGAGAGAGAGATCCATTGAATTTGGTAATGACAGGTATTAGATGTTATTCACTTTCTCCAGCAACGATTTCATTTATTTAATTTCTGAAATTCTAAACAATTTACATATTTATTTTACTTCGATTTTGAAAGGGTTTTTTTTTTTTATCCCTCTTAAATTTTGTCTGCTCAAAAGTGAACCAACCAAAAAATAGTAGAATAATTTATGATAAGGAAAAAGTTTTTACTCGAAGTGGAAAATGGATAAATGGAACCAATATTATTAGCATACGTATATTAAAAAGGTTTCAGAAAGGCGGAGGAGGAGGAGGAAAGAACTCTTTTCCGCTGAATGGAAACAGATTTTTCTTAATGCAGTGGTTCTGAACCTGGGGTACGCGAGGGAATCTTAGGGGTTACGCGACGGAGTCCCGAAAATATAACCCTTTTAATTTTATATACGCTTAACGAACGGCCTCGAGTCACACGGTCGTAAAGAAAGTAAAAATTCTCTCTCTCTCTCTCTCTCTCTCGAAAATCCCTTGAAAAGAGTTCAAAAGGTACATAAGAAGAAAAGGGTTCAGAACCGCTGTGGGTTAATGTATACAAACGCGAAATAAATTGGAAGGAAGGAAAATTGGAAGAAAAATTGAGTGAAATGGAAACGAACAGTCATTGCTTATAAAAGTTTTTGAAAGAATGGTCAAACATCGAATTGCATACTTTCGAAAGGAAAGGAGTTACATAATCCTAATTAGTACGAATTCAGAAGAGGAAAGTCTTGTTTATCGCAACAGTTAACTCACCAAGAGAAATTTGGACGTTTTATGCCAAAGAAAAAACATAGATGTAATATATACGTTACAGGGAATCTGCGTAACTAGGGATTTCATGAAATCCCTAAAATGTTAAGGGTTTTCATGCAAGGTTAAGTCGTGATATTTTCGTTAAATCTACGGGAAAATTATTGAATACCCGGTTAGGTTAACTGAATGCCCGGTTAGGTCAACTGTACGCCCTTGACGATTGGTTAGATTAAGTCCCGATATTTTCTTTAAAACTAACGAAAATATCACGACTTAACTTACGTGAAATCCCTGAGCATTTTAGTGATTTCATGAAATCCTTAGTTACACAGATTCCCTGTAACACGTACACGTTTTGCTGAAGCCTTCATTGAATGTAATCATAGAATTTTTGCTCACAATTTTAGAAAAATCTATATTATTGATAAACTCAGATTTTGGATTTGTAATATTTTATATTAAAGATCTCAAAAGTTAATTGTAAATTATAGGCGATATAGACAAAGAAATCAAAGGTAGCAATATGTTATCATTTGCGTGTGATACTAAAGATTACTTCTAAAGAGAAAATAGGGAATATAAGAAGATATTAACTATTTAAGTGGGCTGAAGAAAACAATATGAAATTTTTTAACGAGTAATTGCAACGTTTCTATATGGCAAAAAACACAGAATTACAACATAATAGCTATGAAACAAACGAGCAACGCGCAAATTACATCAAATTACCAAGTCAAAAATCTACGAGTAATAACGTACATAGACGCAAAGTTCAGCGAACACCGCAATTTCAAAACTGACAGTGTAGAAAAACTAATGGTAATCATATACGAGTATGGAGGAATTTTCATAGCAGGAGATTGTGCATCATGCTCAAACTATGGAAGAGTTTGGTTTTACCATGGAAGCGTTTGGTTTTACCATGGAAGAGTTTGGTTTTACCATGGAAGAGTTTGGTTTTACCATGGAAGAGTTTGGTTTTACCATGGAAGAGTTTGGTTTTACTATGGAAGAGTTTGGTTTTACTATAGTAACTGAAAAATGCTCCGTTCTAACTAGTCTGCACAGGAAATGAAACATTGCAGATACTGAATCCCTACCAAGAAATGCACACCTGTTATAATGGAAACAAAAGACGATGATTAGTACTCAGTGTAAAGACGCCATGAAACGATGCCTATATAAATATATATGGAAAATACTCGAAAGATCAGTTCTTTATCGTGAAAACGATATGAAAACATTGAAATAAGCTTAAAAGACAAGTTTCATCTTTCTAAACGAAACAAGACAAGGAGCCTTCAGAACGAAACAAGACAAGGAGCCTTCAGAACGAAACAAGACAAGGAGCCTTCAGAACGAAACAAGACAAGGAGCCTTCAGAACGAAACAAGACAAGGAGCCTTCAGAACGAAACAAGACAAGGAGCCTTCAGAATCAACATAAAAAACTCACTTTGCATAAAAAGCTCAAAACGGCACGTTTAATATTCTACCGAAGAAACTGTGTAATTTACAAAAAATATTGATTTAAAAACATGCAGCAGCTCACTTTACACATCTCTAAACCAAGTCCTTGACCAGCTCTGTACGTGGCGAATTACGAGAGAAGGACGAAAATATAAAACAGTTTTTCCTTCATCACATCCCGTGCACAGATGAAGGGGAATGCTGCAGAAGAGTCGGTCAGAAGCCCTTAAAGTGGGATATGATATACAGTGTGTCCCAGAAGTCTGGACTCGTAGGGAAAATAGACATTATATTTTTAAAGTGGAACAACCATTTCTAATGTCAGTTTTACATATTTCAGGAAAGAAAATACACTCATGGCTCAGTATACCAATGAAGATAAGGTGGAACTGGTATTGCTACACGTTTCCGGAAAAAGTCAGAGGGAGGCATGTTTGTGAAAAAACTGACATGCCTCTCTCTGGCTTCTTCCGGAAACATGTAGCAATACCAGTTCCACCTTCTTTTCATTGACATGCTGAGCCTTCAGGGTATTTTAAATATGTAAAACTGACATCAGAAATGTGTTTGTTTCACTTTAAAAATATGTCTATTTTCCCTACGAGTCCAGACTTCTGGGACACACACTATGTCTCTATATATATTTTTTTTTTTAATTGGTGTTGTTTAACCTCCTTCGCAACATCTAAAGTCATATGACGGAGGGGACCTACAGCTTTACGTGGGATCCGAACCACGGGTCGCTATATAATTTGGGCGCGGAGGACGGTCTTCCATCCAACTACTACCCAGACCCAATGTCGCTTAACTTCGCTGATCTCCGGGAAGCGGTGTTACGACATTGGCCACGACGTAGCCCATATATATATATATATATATATATATATATATATACACACGATTTCTAAATAAATTTCACACCAAATCTAAATAACTTTTAGCGAAATAAAGTGAAGCCAAAGAGTTTAACGGAATTTATTTCGTCCTCTGGTCCGTTAAGATAAAATTGAAAAAAAAAGCTTTCAAATGAGCGTGCAACGCCTCCGAGATCCCACACGTTAAAAAGATATTCCATTATAACGGCCTAAAATGCCTCGTTAATAAATAATTGGTAATCGATTATAAATATACAATGGGGAAAATAACAGCGGAGAATCGTTCATTTTTGACAATTATAAAAAGTGTTATATTTTATTTATTTTCTATTATTAAAAAATATAATAGAATATATATATATATATATATATAACGTAAAGAACGACGCTTGTATAGGAGATATTCCGCGCAAGACGAGAGAGAGAGAACGAAACAAATGAAAAAATGAGGTAACCACCCGGGAATCGAACCCGGGATCTTCCGATTGCCGGTCAGATGCGATACCATTACACCATGGGCCTCATTTCAAATGCCGTAATTCTTCTACATACTCGCAGTATACGTTATTTATACTGCGTGTTCTTTGCAGTTGAATATATATATATATATATATATATATATATATATTCTGAGTTCTTGGTTCATTTTTGCTTAGACAGCAAGCCTGAGGTGATAGGAACGTACTTGTGATTAGAACGGGTGTATTTGTGTTGCCCCGGGAAGGAAATACAAACTTGAAGTGCATCTTGTTCCTGATGAATCATGCACCCGGAACTATAAAACCAGGAATGACTAATGCAAACAAATGACACAGTTACAAATTTGACCGTTCTTTTGGATTATAATAACGCGGCGCACCGTTACCTCTCGTGGTGATGAACGAGGTATGGAAGCCTCATTAGTACGTTGACCTTCTCTGTACTCAGCAATCATGATGCTCAAATTTTAATTAATTGTGCCTTTTGCGTTCTATGTCAGAACTTACTTCAACGACAAGGGCCTCATTTTATTCTAGACATATATATGAATTACTGATTTTATAATAACATCAAATGTCATGTTTTAAATTTATGATTTAAAAAATATCTATTAATTTTATCACGCTCATTGTACACCAAGAAATATAAGCAACTTATATTGTAAAAAGGTTTCCTTCGCTATATTTTTTAGGTCAAATGTTGAAGTGTAATTATTTTCAGATTTGGTTTAAACTGAGTTCCGGTAGCTCAGTGGTCTCGGTGCCGGAATCTGGGCGGTGAGGCTTTGAGTTTACTCTCAACTACTGACTCCTGGATTGGGTTGGTCATCACTTACACTGTTAATGCTCGGGCTCGGGTAATCCGAGGGCACTCTCACCGCTACGCAGTGGGAAAATGAATTTCCAGGCTTTCCAGGCTGGTTTAAACTTATAAATATACAGTAATTGCAGAATTCTTAAATAGAGTTAAGCCGCTGTTATTGTGCGACTGCATAAATTTAAATGAAGACTGGTCCAATACATCATCAATTAGTTGGATGGCCTCCCTAAATGCAGATTTGGGGAGTATGTTTAAAGGTAAAGTAGTTCTAGTTGATATTCCTCTGTGCTCGTCCATTCGTAATTTGAAATGGCGACATGTGTTGCCAACATAATTTGCATTACAATGACTACATTTAAATAAATAAATTGTTAAAGAAAGCATGGAATCTGGAAGTCTTTCCGTATGATTCAGATATATGATTTCAAGCTGTGATTGATGTTAAAATGAATCGGTGCAGAATTTAAATTCTGTACCGATTCATCGATTTGTAGTACCGTGTGCATTTTAACTATATGACGTAAAATTTTAGCAATTATAATATATATAATATATATATATATGGTGGCGCAAAAGTCGCGCATCATAGGAATTTTCAGTGTTGACTATAGTCTAATATATTATTTTTTTCTTTTAGGGAGGGGATGGCTGCGAAATTAACAATATACGAGAGGATGAACTTGGTTTTAATGCATGGAATACCAGGGTTGAGGAGAAGCTTGTACAAAGTTTGTTACAAAATTATCTGATCTGATGACACCTATTTGTAAGGACTGGTATACAAGTGTTTCACTTTTACATACACGTGTGAAAAACATTTGCGAAGAAAATTCATTCCGATTTATCTCTTTTGCCCGCTTTGTTTCCTTTTACAAACAAATTAATTACGTTCATGAGCGGATGAACGTTATCTGAAAAAAATTAAAGATTTACGAGCCGGACAAGAATGGACATGTAATGTAACTGTTCATGGAACGGACAACTTCGGATCCAGTTTTATCCGCGAGAGCCCCTCCCCCCCCCCTCTCCTCGGGCATTTAGCGTCATTTGGGCACGCCAACTGAGGGGTTTAGGCGTCTTGGAGTACATACAGTACAAATAGTGACATCTGTTCATTTCATTTGTGTATCCACAAACGCAAATTGTAAACAACACTCAATGGACAGAGAGAGAGAGAGAGAGAGAGAGAGAGAGAGAGGAGAGAGAGAGAGACTTATATAATTTATAAAATTATAACATTTTCCACATGCCAGTAATTTCGTAGCAATAGTATACATATGTAACTACGTTTTTGATAAATAACTACTGTATCCATTAAAGTGTGTGTGTGTGTATATATATATATATATATATATATATATATATATATATATATAATTTTTGTTTAATTAGGTATAGCTTTACGAGTAAATAAAAAGAAACGCATCGAAATACTCTGTTTTAAAGTGAAAGATATACGAACGTAACTTAAGTATAAACAATTACATTTCTAACAATTTTAAATCATTATAAATTATTAGAAATTTCTAACAAATAAAATTTAAATTTTAGATCTTTCTTCAATATGATGGAATTCTCCGTGAAGTAACTTCTTAAATGCCTTTTTTCCACAAAATTAAAATGAGGAAAATTTTTAACCCGAAATAATAAAATTTATATTTAGAGATAAAAGTATATTTTTTAATGATATAAATTCAACTTTATTCTCGAGCCTTTCAAAAGTTATAAATCAAAAGCTTTATTGTAATAATAATTAGGTTCAGAAAAATGGCGCACCTCACGAGACGACCTTTGACATCGAACCAATCGGAAGTAATTTCCTAAAAATTTTGGATTAGACTGGTTCTTGAATCTAAGACTTCAGAATATATACCAACAAGTGGAATTTAAGGTTATTTCTACGGCTACCATTGACACGAGGACCCCCATGGCCCCCGTTGTGGACTTAAAATTCTTTCAGTTACCTAGGTTTCATTTACAAGTTAACATTTATTTTAGTTATAATTGAAAAGTAAAATTGTCCGCCCTGATATTATTGTGATATTTTGTTAACTTAACATTTTGAAAATATGTCCAATTATTGTCCTTCAGCATGTACAGCATTTCATTTTGTACTTTAAATGACTTCATTCTGTAGACAGACTGTGAACTACTCATAGTTCATTACGCAATGATCTTCTAGGGATTTCCTGCTACGTGCGTTGAGTAAAAAATACAATATTGTTCGCGTATTTTTATCTGTTTTATCGGGTTTTCCGCGAAACCTTATCTGCAGTTTTCCTACTGTACACACACACACACACACACATACACACACACACACACTCCTTACATTTTATTTCATGGAGCAAAATACTGAAAATTCATTCCCAATCCAGCAACACTCTTTTTCCTATAAATAGACATTAGTGAAGCGGTTATTTTCTCAATTTACGTGACTATTCATAAGAATTTATGACACTTGTTAATTTCAATTTCCTTTGTGAATTTAATGTTATGTTTTCAGTTGAAGTTGTCTAGAACAGGTTGTACATGCCCAGGGGACTTAAACAACAGAAAAGTATAATCGACGAAGACAACGATAGAAAACTGGTACAAAACGAAAACTTGCAGCCATCTTTTTTTCATGAATTGAGAGGAACAAATAACTTAGAATCATCAACTTCACGTAGCCATGCTAATAAATGTAAATAGGAATTGGAATATGAAGATTTTAAAATGCTTTCTTCACCTAAAATGCGCCTCGGTAGTGTAGTGATTACCGTCACTGACAACGAATCCATCGGCCCCGGGATAGAGACCCGGTGACGGCAGGCGGCGCGCGGCAAAACCCAGCTGTTCATCCTTCCACACAATAAAGAAAATTGGTTGGTAGATAAATAGGTACCCTGGGTAGCCTAGTGGTTGTTAAGACGCTGGGCTGCTGGTGGGGCGTGGCTCGGATTCCACGTTAAACTATAGGTCTAAGGTGAGTGACAAGCTAGAGCGGAAGAAAAACCAAGGTTAATAATAAGCAACACCTTTTAATCCTAAAATCAATGACTGCAAAATAATATAAATGTAATGATGGGGTTGTTTAACCTTCGCAACAACTAAGGTCATATGTCGGAGGGGATCCACAGCTTTACGTGGGATCCGAACCACGGGTTTCTACATAATCTGGACGCGAGGGAGTGTCTCCCATCCGACTACTATCCGACCAAATGTCGCTTAACTTCGCTGATCAACGAGAAGCGGTGTTACGACATTGGCTACAAAAGTCTACAATTCTGTTTGGGTGCATACTTTGTCGAGTTGCCAGGACTTCCTGGACACACTCTAGACGAGTATATTAGTCTTCAAATGAATATATCTATTCTAAGGATTTTAGATGAAGTATCTAAGGTAAGGGATCTAGGTAGCTTTTTTTAACATTCTGTATAACGCTATTGTTTACATTTCTGACGTGATAGGTAAAGGTATAGGCCGACTAAACAAATAAAGAGGTAATGATAAAATGTTTTTGGGCTTCAAACTTAATTCGAGTGTAACTGCATATCAATGGTTTTCGATTATACCATTTTGTTTTGTGCAAATTGGTAGGCCTTTTTTCCTTTAAAGAAATATGGTAATTGGGTGAACAGGTGATATGTACTTCGGGCTAAGAAGATAACTCTTGCTTCTCCTTTCGCTATGAAAGTACTCGTACTTATTGTACGGATCTTGCAACGAGTTTCAGAGTGAAAGCTTTAATAGTAAATGAGAAAATTAATGGACGATTGCTGTAAAGTCTAACCTCTAACCTAACCTTTCCTCTCTCCCTCAACTACGTTGCGCAAAAATTAGTCGAGGAGCCGGTAGTCATTATAGTAATTTTGGCGCAAAAATTATCAGTGTTAGCCTAATCACAATTCGCCAGTATAATTATCATTAATTGATAACCTATCGATAACATATCAGACAAATAAAATTCCGTTAAACATTTAGAGGCTAAGCAGATGAAATCAATAAATCTAATACATTTGTAGGAAATATACAGTTTTTAATATTTTCTAGTGAAGAATTCATTCCTCGCTCGCCAGTCGAAAACTCGTCCGCTCGTGACGTCATATGTAAACAAGAGAGGAGTTTGGACGCGTCTTCTACAAAGCTACGTACACCGCTTAACAACTCGCATTATAACGTATAAATAAAAAACTAGTTTCAATAAAACTTTTTAAGCCAGTGAGACCTTAACATTTACTTTAAGCTCACGAGCAACTTAGATTTTGGGTGCAGCTTCAAACTTTTGACCCACTAACTTTGAATGCAAAGCCCAAAATGTTGATGGCTCTGGTATTTTTGTAAAATTTATGGACAAGCTGGCTTTTCCTCGATTACATATAAAGGGTATGAAATTTTGTACAAGGATGATCTAAGTATAAGTATATGCTCCGATTTATTACAAGTTCACGAAACAGATTTTTAAATGCAGCTCAACAAATTTCGAGTCACTGGTTGCGGTGTGAACATCAATTATGATAATGGCTGTGTTCTTTTATAAATTTGATGACCAGCTATCTAGCTTTTCTGAACTTACCAAAACGGTTTGAAATTTTGTACAAATGTGGATGAACTACGTTAATATGCAGACTTTGTTTCGTACTTGTCTGTTTTTCTAAGTACGCAAGTTTTAACTTCGCACAAAAATCGGAACAGACATTTGAAATCATTGCAAACACTTCCTGTTTTAAAGGCTACATTTTTAAAATGCAAAATATTAATACCTTTATAAGCCTTTTGCCGTTAAAAGAGCTGTCAATGAAGGAAGTCAAGTTTTAATCTCCATGGAAGAACTGGGTATCAGACGAAATGTTTTAAATCGTCCATTTCCTATTTATCATAATTATTTATTAGCAGTTTAATAGTATCGAATTAAAGGAACTAAACACAAACTAGTTACAAAAAACAAAAGTTCAGGAGGGGCCGCTGCAAAGGCTATGCCTCCGACCTATCATCTGATCTGTATTTGAAACCCTCCTAGAAGAAGTGACTAAACGACAAAAATTACAAAAACGCCAGAAAACGTAGTTAAAGTTGTACCAAATTTGAAAATAATAATTTCTCGACTGTTGAGGATATTTCTATGAAATATCTGGACGCAGAGGAGAGTCTCCTATCCAACTACTATTAGATCCACTGTCGTATGGCTACACTTAACATTGATAGTGGTATTTTCATTATATCTTTATACTTTTTCATTATTCCTAATTCCGTTTTTTAGTTTTTATTATTACGTTTATTATTGCTCGTTTCATTATTTATTTCTCTATTTTTCAGACCTATTTTTGTATTATTATTATTATTACTAACTGTATTATGAAAGCTATTTTGTTTTCTTCTGTCCATAAACTTCTCAATTTCAGCTAAAATCAAATTTTTTTTTAATATTATATCATTAGATTTGTGACCAATACAATCTCATCATAACTCTGTCTTAAAAAAGTGGAAATACCTTTTCATTGAGCTGTAATTAGCATTGACGCCGATAGAAAGCGACAAAATTTTACGGGCCCGGGACAAATTTAAAGAACCCAACCCCCCCGGCCTCCATCCACCCTCCCATCTTCAGTTAAAGGCGCGTGCCAAGCACCCTGATTCACAAGACCCGGGACATCTGTACTCGGGTGTACTGGCTGTACCTCCGAGTCGGAGGCCGTAGTATTTAATAACACTGAATATATGTAGGTGCAATGTATAACGTAGGCCCTGTGTCTTTATTAAAAGAACTCTGTTTCTGCCACGCCGAGTTATTCCACCTTCAGTTTCAAGCTTTTAAGTCAGTAGGCCAAATGGGAAAGAAATTGTAACTGTAACAATTATAATTTAATTCATTCACCAGTAAATTAGGGTCGTACTGTAACTGCTTTTGAAAAGTAATTTTTGTAACATATATATATATATATATAAAGTAAAATACATATAATTTTACGAGTTATCCTAAACTAAATTCATCATCCGTTTTCTTTGATTTTAATTTTTTTTTCTCCCTCCCTCTCATACTACAGAATAAATATTTAGAATGAGTCATGTCTCTTTTCTTACTCGTTAAATAAGAATGCATTATATTTAACTTTAATTATATTATATGGTATGAACAGTCTTACAAATGTTTGGAGTTAGAGAATATTTTTTAAACGATAGAATGAATAACTTTTATAAACTGTTTATCTCTTCAGATTTGTTAGAAAACAAGCAAATAGGTATCGTATTAATTTCGAAATTTGTATCTCTTACAATGTTGAAACTTTTCATAAATAGTCAAATTACGAAATTCAAATAGTTTCACACATTTACGAAGGCCTGTAAGGGTTAACAGTTAACTGGTTTATTATTATTAAAAAAAAATTTATATATATCTATATATATATATGTGTGTGTGTTCTATGTTTGTTTTTACACACGCCTAAACAGCAAAGGTAATGTTCACCAAATTTAGCATACACATTAAAGGAAGAACCAGGAAGGTTTTAGTAACACACTCGCCCCTTACAGTTCCCCTAGGTTGTTTCGGGGGACTTTTGTTGCACAATGCACAGTGGACATTCTAGTGTATATATATATATATATATATATATATATATATATAGGATGAATTTCACAATAAAACACGTGAAATGAATGAATGCTGCAAACCCACAAGGAAAAAGAAACGAGGTGTAGCTTTGAATACACGAAAGGCCTTGGAATCGTTTTTCTTTTTCCTTGTGAGTTTGCAGCATATATATATATATATATATATATATGTGTGTGTGTGTGTGTCACAATAATTCTCTTACCCATATTATGAGGCTTCAGAACGTAAATAGACCTACAGACGTTTCGTCGATAAGACCAAAACATCGACATTCTGCAAAACTAACAAACTAACCTAATTTAACCTAACAACAATTTGTCGACGGAATATCAAATCGATCAGACATCGGAAGGCCGCCATGAATTAGTCCAATTATGGCCGACCCTCCCGTTCAAAACCTACATATAAAACCTAATAATAAACATTTACATTCGTTAGAAATGTATATCAATTTTAACATATTCATAAATACTATTAATAAAAAGTTAACAAGAATTACCTTAAACTAAACACCTTTTGTAGTACAGACTTCGGATCACCTGAAGATCAGGCTCCAGCCTTCTTTAGTTAGCTTTATAAGGCTAACTAACGAAAATATCACGACCTAACCTAACCAGTCGTCAAGGGCGTACAGTTGACCTAACGATTGGTTAGGTTAGGTCGTGATATTTTCGTTAGTTAGCCTTATAAGGCTAACTAAAGAAGGTTGGGGGCCCTGAAGTTCAGGTGATCCCAGACTTCTTTTAATATTCTTAAAGTTCAAAGAATCAAAATATTGAAATATTAAGAAAGAAAAAGGTTTCCTTCATAAAAATTTCGAAAATTTTTTCACTTTGCAACGATATTCATTCAAATGAGTTGAAAAACTCAACCAATCATCGCTACTTTTAATTTTGAACAACTAACTACTGCCTTAATTTATCTACCTACATACCTACTCAATGACCCTAACACTACTATCATTTTATAGATTTATTAATATAGGTACATATTACACATTAAGTACATATTATACACTACTACAATACACACACACACACACACACACACACACACACACATATATGCGCCTCGGTGATGTAGTGGTTAGCATCGCTGACTACGAATCCATCGGCCGGGAATCGAGACCTGGTGACGGCAGGCGGCACACAGCAAAACCCAGCTGTTCATCCTTCCACACAATAAAAAAAATAAATTGGTTGGTAGATAAATGGGTACCCTGGGTGGCCTAGTCGTTAAGACGCTGAGATGCTGGTGGGACGTGGTTCGAATTCCACGTTAAACTGTAGGTCTAAGGTGGAATGATAAGCTTGACCTTCGTCAGAATGAACAATTCGGGCGGAAGCAAAACAAAGTTAACAAAGATTACACGAGTACATGATATGTATATATCGATTCATTAGGTAATTATGTAATTTCAGAATTCAGTACGTTTGCACCATAATTTTCTCGGAAGGCTCATAAAACCTTTTTCTGGGAACGTTCACAGAAACGTTATTGTTCACGCGAGAAATAAGAAAATATTGTAGCCTTTCAACGTAAAACCTTTGCCATATATACTGCTTAATTGGGCTTTATACGGGCTCAGTGCATAAGTTCCTTTTTATGTAAAACCATTAACGTGTCCGTGCATTTGTCACGGACAGCATTTTGGGTTCCGTGATCTGAATTAATATATAAGAACTTTAAAAGAAGTAGAAGGTGAGGTCCATTCCCGTGCTCGATAACTTACACGAAACTGTATTCAGGGCAGGCATGGGGTAATTGTAATTTGTAATTGTAATTAATTGTAATTAATTACATTCTTTCACGTAATTGGTAAGTAATTGTAACTGACTAGCTAAAATGTAATTAATTACATTGGGAAACCAAGGTAATTGATACAATTACAGTCAATTACTTTCAATTACATTGTCTTGCTGTCTTGCTGCTTTTGTTCAGCAGTACCATAACATTCCTGCCTCTTCTGCCCCTATGGAGCGCGTGTTTAGTATTGAGGGTAAAATTTTCAGGCCAGATGAATACTGAAGTTAACGAGTCATACTTACAGTTTAAACTATTTGCTCATCGTGTCTCATGGAGCTTGCTTTTGAAATAAAATGTTCTTTTTATTTGTGACACCCTCTATTTCGTTCTGTGATGATATCATTAACCGAAGCTTTATTGTAGTGACGTCAACTGTCATATGCCCAATTTTTCTTGTATTAAGTCAATTTTTCCATTTGTATATAGACCCTATTTAGACATCTTGCGTGAAAATGAGTCAGAATCTATTTTGGGAAAACTGAAACAAACACAGATTCGAACAAAATAGACGATTTTCAGGTTAGGTTAGATCAGATTAAGTTGGGTTAGGTTAGGTCTAGTTAGTGTGGAACTGAATTCATTCAATTAGTCTTTCTAATTCAGTATTCTTTTATATATATATATATTATATATATATATATATATTCTAAATATAGTGATTCAGTAAATTTGTTATAATTTATTAACTTTTATTATCAAATCAAAAACTACGGAAAAATCGAAGTTGTCTAAATTTTTGTATGTAGGCCTAAATCCGCAAACAAAGCACCATCAATAGTAAGTAAGCCACGTGACGCTTTTTCACCCATTAACTCTGATTTTGTAAATAAGTCGAATTTTCTTGTAGATAATATTTTTTTAAGATTAGATTAGGTTAAATTTGGTTAGGTTAACTCTGGTTGACCTAACCTAACCTAATCTACAGTAAAGCAAATGAGTAAATGTGTAAAAGGCTGAAGTACGACTTACTTGATTCCGAATTTTTTAGTTGAAATCGTAACGCAGGTGAAATTTGAAAAAATAATCATTGTATAGGTGAAAAAGGCGCTTTCTCAAAACATTTTAATATAAACTTTCCCCTCCTCTACTATACCTTAACACAAGCGTAATTGATTAGAAATCTGAAAATTTGGTATTTACAAACAACAGTAATCTAATTGATAATGTAGAAATATCCCAAACTATGATATCGGACCACAACATCATTGAAATAACAACTAATATAAAGGCAACAGGAAAGGAAAGAACACGCACAAAAGAAAGAAGCAAATTCGAAATTTTTAATTTTCACTCCAAAGCTATAAACTGGGAAGATGTGACATCCAGCATGTAAGTAATAAATTGGAAAACCATTTTCGAGGCCAAGACAACGGAGGAGATGCTAATGACCTTAGAGGAGAAGACGTTAGAAATTGTGGAAAAACATGTCCTAAAA
Organism: Bathynomus jamesi; assembly: GCA_023014485.1. NCBI lineage: Eukaryota > Metazoa > Arthropoda > Malacostraca > Isopoda > Cirolanidae > Bathynomus > Bathynomus jamesi. The sequence goes on from JAJOZX010000150.1 coordinate 1,051,785, forward strand.
ATACAACAAAGAGGAAAGAGGGCAAAGGAGGGCATTGTTTCGAAAGAGAAAAAGAGTGACTGCAAAATTAAGTAAATGTAAAGATAACATCAAAAAAATATTGAATGATAAACTGCAAAGTATCGATGACGTCATACAGGAACTAATCGAGAAGCATACAGAAAAAGAAGACAACGCTATAGAAGCGATAAAGGCTAACTCAAAGTACTTCTATAATTTCGCAAAAAGAAAGTCGAAAAACCATGCGACTATCGGACCTTTAAAAAACGGAAACAATTCTTTATCTGATGATCTAACAGAAGTATCTGAAATATTAAGAGTTCAGTACGAATCATCTTTCAGTATCCCAAAAACTGACAAATTGATATGCGATAGAAACGCGTTCTTTGAAGAAGAACCACAAGGGGAAAGTATAACGGATTTCGACTTTACGACGGATGATATTACAAAAGCCATAGGGAAATTAAAAACACACTCAGCGGCAGGAACGGATAAATGGAATGCCACATTGATCAAAGACTGCAAGAATGCAATCGCTGAGCCCCTATACTGGATATGGAGACGATCATTAGATACGGGAGAAATACCGGGCATCCTGAAGAGCGCGAACATAGTCCCAATATATAAAGGAGATCAATCCGAGGCCAAACACTATAGGCCAGTGTCGCTTACATCTTATCTCACTAAAATATTTGAAAGAATAGTTAGACATAAAATCTATGACTTTTTTGGAAACTCAAGAAAAAATTCAATGATAACCAACACGGGTTTCCGTCAGGCAGATCATGCCTATCACCAGTGGCGGTTCCTCATATGGGCAATATGGGCAGCCGCACAGGGCGGCATTTGTGGAGGGGCGGCATGAGCGCCTGCAAAAAAAATAAAAATAAAAATAAGAATAAAGAAATAAAGAAATAAATAAAAATAAAAAATAAAATAAAATAAATAATAAAAGATCAATAAATATATTTTTATTAATAAAAAACCATCTATTGCATTTTCCATAAACCTTCCCATAAAAGACCTAAACAATGCAAAATGCTTCCAGATTAATATTATTGGGAATAAAGGCCCATACTTTAACATATGTAATGTTATTTTTCTGGGTTTGGTTAAATAGTGAAATGTATATTATTTATTACAGAACGAATCTTCACACTAAGCCACTAAGGTCTGTCAAATAACCGCAAATGGATAAGAAGAGGTCAAGCTATCAGGTGCTCAGTTTAGAAAAAAGAGGAAAGAAGAAGAGGAGAAACGAGCAAAAGGTAAAGGTATAGAGCTATGTCATCTACTCTTCACTGCTATATTGCACTGCATTTTGTGATATAGCTTTCTGAGTCATTTGAAGTGTACTATTATGTATATAATTAGCCATTAACCAAGGAGGTTGTATTATTCATTTGTTTCCTATTCTAAAAGTTTAATAAATTGTGCTTAATAACATGTAAAATTAATTGTACTAGCCTATTCATGCATTGGTCTGTTATGTTCTATTTTACTATTTGCAGGGGCACTTTTGAAATATTTTGGAACACCCTCTGCCACTAGCCAGGATGAGAAGCCGTCTACTTCTGCCATTATTGAGGCTGAGGAGCCATCTACCTCCTCAGCCTCACATATGTCTCCACAAATGCAGTCTGATCCTGAGGATGAAGACCCATTTGCTTCTACTTCTCCCGGCAGGACTCTTCAGGTGAGTTTGTGTGCACATATGTCTGTGAGTGTGTGCGTGTGTGTGTATGTGTATGGTGTGCATCCCTGCAAAGCATTTTGCAAACAGTTATAAATTATAATGTTATTATCACTGGGTCTGGGTTACTGGGTATGTGTGGTGTTTCACCACCATAATTCCATAACACCACCACCATAATTCCATAACACCACCACCATAACAAAGTGCTGTGAATAATGTGTTATCTAACTTAGGTGTGTATACTAATGAGTAATGCTCTTGTTCTTTCTATTAGAAAGGCCTGGAGCAGAATCGCCTCCTGAGGATGAGTCTCTGTCCACCGACCGTGCTAACTGGCCTTCAGTTCTGACTGAGAGAATTCGGACACAACTGGTTTCCAGGGGACCAAGTCAAGTACCATCTGACTTTGTATTCCCTAGAAACGACAGTGACGGAAGAAGTTTCCACCATCAATACTTCAGGAAGTCATTGGTTAGTGGGGAAAATATAACCAGAAGTTGGTTGGTCTATTCCTTAAAAAACAACAGCCTTTTCTGTTTCTGTTGTACATTATTTTCCAAGAGGAAAATAAATTTAACAAGTTGGGACTCTCGGACTGGAAGCATGCAAGCTCATTGCTCACATCACATGACAACAGTTCAGAACACCTAAATTCTATGAAAATCTGGAAAGAACTGGCAGTGAGGATGAGAAAGGGGGAGACCATTGACAAGCAGGAGATGGCACTTCTGGAGGCTGAGAAGTTGAGATGGAGAGCGGTGCTGACACGTCTCACTGCTATTGTGCATTCTCTGGCAGTTAGGAATTTGGCACTAAGGGGACATACAGAAAAATTGTTTTCACCATCAAATGGCAATTTTCTGAAAGAAGTTGAACTGATGGCACAATTTGATCCTATAATGCAAGAGCACATTAACCGTGTCCAAAAGGGACCTCCAGTCACACCAGCTACCTCGGCCACCACATACAAAACGAACTCATTGATTTGTCGAGCAGCAAGACCATTTCAGCAATGGTGAGCGACATCAAACAATCAAAGTTTTTTTCAATAATTCTAGATTGCACTCCAGATATCAGCCACACTGAACAGTTGTCAGTTGTGATTCGGGTTGTGTCACTGGAGGGGAAGCCCCATATAAAGGAACATTTCATGGGGTTTTTGGAGGCAGAGGAGTCCACTGGTCAACATTTGGCATCTCTGATTCTGAAGAGACTGGAGGAGCTAAAAGTTCCTTTCATGGACTGTAGAGGACAATCATACGACAACGGGGCCAACATGAGGGGAAAAAACAAGGGTGTTCAATCCAGGCTCCTAGAAATTAATCCCAGAGCTCTGTTTGTTCCATGTGGGCTCATTCTCTGAATTTGCTTGTGGCCGATGCTGCTAAGGGATCTATTGATGCCACAAGTTACTTTGGCATCTTGCAGAAGCTTTACAACTTGTTTTCAGCCTCCACACAACGATGGGCCATTTTGAAAAAACATGTGAACATCACATTGAAGATGTGGTCTGATACAAGGTGGGAAAGCAAGATCAAGAGTGTGGAGCCCCTGAGATATCAGGCAGCTGCAGTGAGAGATGCACTGATCGAGGTGAGGGACCACACCAAAGACTCTGTAATAAAGGTCGAGGCTCAATCTCTGTCAGAGGAGGTTGGGTCATACCGCTTCGCCATTTGTTCAGTGGTGTGGCATGACCTGTTGTGCCAAATTCAGCATGTGAGCAAGCAGATGCAGTCTCCTAGCATGCACGTTGATGTTGCAGTAAATCTCCTAAAAAAAACAGAGAGAGGTCTCCGCAATTACAGGGCAACAGGTTTTGTGGCTGCACAAATGGCAGCCACAGATATCTGTGAACAAATGAATGTGGAGGCTGTGTTAAAACAAAAACGGCTGAGGTCCACAAAGCGGCACTTCTCCTATGAAGCATCTGATGAGCCCTTGATTGATGCTTTGAAGAAGCTGGAGGTGACATTTTTCAATGCAGTGGTTGATGCTGCAACATCAGCCATTCAGGAAAGATTTTCCACGTTGGAAATTGTGGGAGAGAAGTTTGGAGTGCTGACACATTTCCAAAATCTCACATTTGAGGAGCTGACAGAACAATGTGTGAACCTTAGTACTACACTACACTTTAAGGGACAATCTGACTTGGATGGCAGAGAGCTTGCACAGAGCTGAAGAACTTGCCTGACTTGCCATCAAAGACCATATCCTTGCTTGAACTGCTGACATTTATCCATGAAAGGGAGCTCTCTGAAATATATCCAAATTTGTGGACTGCTCTCAGAATTGGTCTTACTCTTCCAGTCACTGTTGCTGAAGCAGAGAGGAGCTTTTCAAAGCTGAAGCTCATCAAATCCTACCTGAGGTCAACTATGTCACAGGAACGCCTTACCGGTCTGGCCATCATCAGTATAAATCATACAATTGCTGAGCAGATTTCATATGATGATTTAATTCATGACTTTGCATCAAGGAAGGTAAGAAGAGTCAGGCTTTAGATGGCAGTTGTGCTGTGGTGCAATTTATTTTGTTTCTTGTTCAAAGTGTAGCATAATAATTACCCTCTCTTAAGTGTCTTATTCTATTTATGTGATAGAGCATTTGTACAATTTAGAAATTTGATTCTCTAGTTTATTTATGGCAGTTGTGCAATTTAATTTGTATTTTTCCTGTTCATAGTATCATAATTACATTCTCTTAAGTGAGTTATTCTATTTACGTGATGAAGGATTTGTAAAATTCAGAAATTTGAGTCTTTGTTTTGGTTCTGAAGTTCCAACAATTAGTCCAATAAAAAGTTATTTTGTGAAAGAGTTATGTCTGTCCTTTATTTTGGGGGGATTCGAATGTGTGTGTGTTGGCGAACAGGGGGGGGCGCTGAAGGTGAGGTTCGCCCAGGGCGTCATGTAAGCTAGGACCGCCACTGCCTATCACAACTAATGGAACACTACAACAACAACATTATTGATGCACATGAAATTAATGAAAACTATGATGTACTATACACAGACTTTGCCAAAACGTTCGACAAGTGTGACCATGGAATCATAATACATAATCTGAAATATATGGGAATAACAGGAAGAGTAGGGAAATGGATATATAATTTCCTTAGTGAGCGGCAGCAAGTCGTTACCGTACAAGGAGTATCTTCATCAGAATCAGAGGTCCTCAGCTCAGTACCGCAAGGAACAGTATTAACTCCACTACTCTTCATAATCATGCTAACTGACATACATGAGGACGTTACCAGAGACAGCACAGTAACATCCTTTGCGGATGACACAAAGATCAGTAGAAAAATAGGAAACCGAGAAGATATAGGATCTCTACAAACCGACATAAACAGAATCTACAAGTGGACGGAAGACAACAATATGAAGTTTAACACCGAGAAATTTCAGCTATTACGGTACGGAAAAAGAGAAGACCTAAAGTGCATGGAATATTATACCCCAAATGGACAGGAAATTCAGAGAAATTCCAGAGCAAAAGATTTAGGGGTTGTAATGACAGATGATGCGAAATTTGAAACACAAAATAAGATTGCAGTAAACAGAGCAAAGAGAATAACGGGTCAGATATTGAGAACCTTTAAACGAAGGGATAGGAATGTAATGATTCCTCTGCTGAAAACCCTGATAATACCCAAATTAGAATACTGCTCGGTCCTAACTTCCCCATATAAAAAAGAAGACATTAGACAGCTGGAGGGGATCCAAAGAAGCTTCACAGCCAAGATCAATGGGTGCAAAGAACTAAATTACTGGGAAAGGTTACGAGAACTAGACCTATATTCACTGGAAAGGAGAAGAGAGAGATACACCATTATTTACACTTGGAAAATAATGGAGAAACTAGTCCCTAATCTTACTCTGAATCCCATAACTCCCCAAACAACGATGGAAAGTAGAAGCGGTAGACTGTGTCGTATTCCCAAATTGAAGGCGAGACAGGGAACATCCTTAACCCTGAAAGAAAATAGTTTTGTAGTGAGAGGACCAAAACTGTTTAATCAGTTGCCCAAAGACCTAAGAAACACGAAGGGAGTTGCAGTGGAAATCTTCAAAAGAAGACTAGACGCCTGGCTCAGAACAATCCCCGATGAGCCGGGCGTACCTGGCTATGTGAGGTGGAGAGCGCAAGAATCCAACTCACTACTTCACCAGGCCAACTCGAGAGGAGGGGCGACAAGCTTGACCTTCGCGAAATGAGAAATCATCGCGCGGAACCTTTGTAAGGTTGTAAGGTAAGGTATACACCTCGTAACCTCGTAGCAGTTCTGTGCGTTGGTCTCTCTTCACACGAAGGTCAAGCTGGTGGCCCCGTCTCTAGGCCTGGCTTGGTGGAGGAGCGAGTTGCTCTCTTGTGCTCTCCACTGCACATAGCCAGGTACACACGTCTCATCTGGTGCCATCATGTACCTGGACCTGGGTGACACATTGAATAGCATGTAAACTCACAGTCGGAAAGGTTGAGAGTTATTCGTCTACTTATTTGAAGACTTCAACTTTGACTCCTGTAACGTTTCTGAGGCCCTTTGGAAGCTGGTTAAAAAATCTTGGCCCCCTGACAACCAAGCTATTTTCCTTCAGTGTTGAGGAGGTCCCTTGTTGGGCTTTTAACTTGGGAACAGTATACATTCTGCCTTTTCTATTTTCCAGTATTGTTTGGATAGTAACTGGTTTTAGTTTGAGGTTTGGTACCAATTTTTTAATCATTTCCCATATATATATTATGGTATCCCTCTCTCTTCTTTCCAGGGAGTACAGATTTAGTTTACGTAGTCTTTCCCAGTAGTTGAGTTCTTTGCAGCCATCAATCTTGGCTGTGAAATGTCTCAAAGTTTCTTCTAGTTTATTAATTTCTTCCTTCTTGTATAGGGAAGTCAAGACTGAGCAGTATTCAAGTTTTGGTATGATCAGTTTTTCCAACAGGGGAATTATTACTGTCTTGTCCCCTCTTTTGGAGGTTCTTAGTGCCTGTCCCGCGACTCTTTTTGCTTCATTTATCGCTATCTGATTTTGTGTCTCGAATTTCGCATCATCGGTCATTATAACCCTCAAATCTACCGCTTTCGTGGTTCTCTGACTTTCTTGTCTGTCCGGGGCATAATATGCTCTGTTAAGTCCGTCATTTCTACCATATATCAAGAGCTGGAATTTCTCGGTGTTAAATGTCATGTTGTTCTCTTCTGACCATTTACATATTCTGTTTATATTCCTCTGCAAGGCCTCCACCTCTTTTGCATCGCTGATTTTTCTGCTGATCTTTGTATCGTCTGTGAAGGATGTTACTATACTGCTATTGTTACTATAAAATTAAGGTAGGGAAGGTGGTAGTACCACCTAACCAAACCGTGGTATTCAGTCTTGAATTTTCATCGTTATTTAAGAAGTTCTATTTATTCTAATGGTATTTATCGACATTTGTACTGAATCAAAATTTTTATTTTGACCTTGCATGTTATCACAAAATAATATGAAATGTACCTGGACCTGGGTGACACATTGAATAGCATGTAAACTCACAGTCGGAAAGGTTGTGAGTTATTCGTCTACAATTAATACTACTTTTAAAAACATTATCATGAAAGTAATTACCAATTAGCAAGCCGAGTATTTATAACCTTTTTGCTTACCCATAAAATAGCTCCGTGTACCCACTGGTGGTCCGTGTACCACAGGATAAGAACCGCTGATCTAAATAACTTGTTGATCGTGGCTTACAATGTAAATGAAAACTTTATACAAATTCTTAGCTAAGAATCAAGACATTTCTGATTTCCAGATAAAAAAAAATATATGTATACATACGCGCCTCGGTGGTGCACTGGTTAGCGTCGCTGACTACAAATCCATCAGTTCCGGGATCGAGATCCGGTGATGGCAGGCGACGCGCAGCAAAACCCAGCTGTTTATCCTTCCACAAAATAAAGAAATTGGTCGGTAAATAAATGGGTACCCTGGGTAGTCTAATGGTTAAGATGCTGGGCTGCTGGTGGGGCGTGGTTCGGATTTCACGTTAAACTGTAGGTCTAAGGTGGAATGAATGAACGATTCTGGCGGAAGCAAACCAAACGATATACATAATAAAATCAAAGATTTTTACACCTTTAATTGTGTGTTAATTTCAGGTTAACGAATTTGTCTTCAAGAACAGACCGAAGATCGAATTATTCACAAATTTGCCCGATAAGAGTTGATGTCAGATAATAGCAATGCACGAACATCAGAAACGTTGTCGCTGGGTGATAAATTTATAATGAAATACACTGTATGATGCGATATAGCGAGTCACTCAGCGTATGAGGAAAATGGTATGATCGTTGTACATGTACACTAGCGTACAATATAAGAATATCTTTAAATGCAAAGTATGATGAATGAACTCCACTCCGTTTCTCATGACAATTTTGCTCCGTAGATGGCGCTTACGCAAATTTCTGGAAAAATTAAAGTATTTTGAATTAATTTGGTTTGTTGTTAGTAATAATAATCCTGCATCAGTGCAGTGGGCTGTATTGGTTGACCTGAGTGCTGTGCCAGTTTCTGGCTCTCCTGACTTCTTCTTGTTGTTGTTAGACAAATAAATAAATAATCATGTCACTTGTTTTTAACATATTATTCGTATTTACTTTAGAACTAAATATCTGCTTTAGGTAGAATTAAATTTTGCTAGGCGCTAATTAGGAGTTATTGAGCTGAATCTCGATCTGAGAGACTTTGTATTTCCAAATTATTCTTTCGAGTTAAAATCCTAAATATAAGTTCGTACTCAATTTGTTTTTATACAAAGCGGTGTCTTCTTTTGTCTTTGATTTCAACACCTAACAACTGTTTCTGCTATTTTCAGCAACTTTCATTTCTTTGTAAATAAGAATTGCTGATTTTGAAATTTTAAAAATTGGAAATCACTCCTCGATTTCTCCAACAAGTAATGGAAATGTACATCACAAATGAGTCTCCTAACTTTATAATCGAGTTTTTCAACTCTTGTTTTCATTTGTTCCAAGTTAATTGAACATGAAACTGCACTTTTGGCCATACTGAAATTCTCCCTCATTCATAATGATGGTTGGGATTGTTTAACCTCTCCTTCGTAACGGCAAAAGTCATGTAATTGAAGAGACCTACAGCTTTATCATGGGTCGCTATGTCATATGAACGCGGATGACAATCATCCATTCAAATACTAAACAGACTCAACGTCGCTTACCTTCGCTAATCTAAATGGAAATGGTAGTGCGATGTGGGCACGACGTAGCCCACCCAGTATGGAAAGGAGTTTTATAGAGTCCTCTGGAAGTGTCTTTGGATAAGTAGCGTTGGTCATCACAGTAGTATGTAGTAATATAGTGGCAATAAAGGAGAGTGGGTGAAAGGGAGTAGGTATGGCACTCTGAGAAGCAAAATTTTTAATCCCTTTTAATCTCTAGGGAACCCTTTCATCCGTTAATGGCTTTTTAATGGCTCAAAGGGCCAAATAGAGATAAAATAGAAAATAATATATATATATATATATATATTATATATAGAGAGAGAGAGAGAGAGAGAGAGAATATGACGTAATAGTATGAAGTTTAGCGGCCACCATTTTAATGTTAAAAATGTTTTAAAAAGTTTTTATATAAAAAAACAACAAATAAGAATTTTAGGGGCCATCCTACCATTCGGGTTCCCACAGACCTACCAGCAGAAATTCCAAATGTACGTGTGTTCATCCAGCCACAAAGCCTCGGCCACTGGCCATCGATAAGGTCCGATTAACAATAGTTCACCGGATTTTTTATTGACCTTTTACGCCTGGGTGGACCCTTAGGGCAGGTAAAAGTCCGATAAACACCTCACGCTACCTGAAATTAGAGACAAGACCCACTGCACTGCCCTCCAACTATTCGTATCTCCACAGGCATTAGCACCACCACTATTCTAAGTTCACTAACTCTTTAAGAGTAATAAAGTTGACGATCTGACGGTTTGCAGGGTTAAGTGATACCCTTTGCTTTGATGATGTATTTGAATTCGTTCTTGATTTTTACACGCAAGCCGTAAGTTTTTGGTCCAGATGAGAAAAAAGAATCAGCGTAAGCCGTGTCTCCATACTCATCTTTGATTTCATCAGTGAGATCACCAAGGAATTCACCAATAGGGGGCATATATTCTCCAGCCTTTTCCGTGTACATCACGCTGTCAGTATCAGCGTACAGAACCCTCCGACCAAAGAATGCATTATACCCCAAAGCTTGATGCGCGCATATGCCGTTGTGAAACTGGCTATCGGTACGTCTGACGCCAGAGTATCTGCATCCAATTCAGTCCTATCATAATGTATCAAAATATTTGAAAGAATAGTTAAAGAAAGTAGTTAAGGGAAAGTAGGAAAAATGATATACAATTTCCTTAGTGAGCAGCACCAAGTTGTACAGTTCAAAAGATATCTTCATCAGAGTCAGAGGTCCGTAGATCAGACCCACAAGGAACAGTATTAGCACCCATACTACTCATAATCATAACTGATATGGGTACTGAAGTTACCAATGATAACACAGTAATATTTTTTGCTGATGACACAAATTGGTCGCAAACAAAATTCACAGCTGATTAGAAGGTAGCCATACAAAATTTAACACTTGAGCAATTTTAACTCTCAGTATAAGAAAGGAACACAGAATTACAATTGCAATTACATTACATTTCATTGGAAAACTTAAAGCCACTCGGGCTTATCGAGGTTATCCAAATCATGAGCTATATTTTATAATAAAATTTTGCAAAATGTCAATCTCAAGTCACCTAATTAACATACAACTATTTACAGAGCTACCAAAGTAGCCTACATGATTTAAGCTAAGAATATACACTAGTTACCTTCTACAAACTCTTTCATTCATGAAGTCATCCAAATTTTTTTAAACTAACTAAGGAACTACCATCATCATATGGCAACTCATTCAAAAAATCTATTACTCTATGACTGAAAAAGTATTTTTGTAGATCTTGTTTACAAGTCTGCTTCCTAATTTTCTTATTATGCCCTCGAGTCTTTCCATCAGTCTTTAATAAGAAAAAGTTATTTAGATCTAAACTGTCCAAACCTGAAAACATTTGAACACTGTAATCATATCTCCGCTCAAACAGCGTCTCTCAAAGCTAAACATACCCAGTTCCTTTAATCTTTCCCTGTATTTCAATCTTCTTAGGTTAAGGATGAGCTTGGTTGCCCTACGTTGTACACCTTCAAGCATATCAATATTATATCTAAGGTGAGGGGACCAAGCTTGAATGCGGTATTCTAAGTGAGGCCTAACATAACAATTATATAATTTACAAATGACTTCCTTACTCTTGTAATCAACATTCCCCTTAATAATATGTAGCATTCTATTTGCCTTATTTCTAGCCTCTAGGCACCGCTTTGAAATTTTTAGATCACTACTATCATATAATGCCAAGACTTTGCATCTCATAACTAAAGTGTTCATTATTTCTACCAAGATGGATGACTTTGCATTTTTACCGCAAAAGCAAAACCACAGAATATTTGGACTTCATACCCCTATTACCTGTACACTTGTTCTGTAATTCTGATGTAGGCTGAGTGATACCAATCATCATAACTCTCACATATTACAGCCTTATCTCCTTCCTTAATTTCCTTCTTACAAACCTTACAGTTACAGTCTAAAGTCATCTCAAATACTATTCTTTAACTCAGTTAAAAGCTTTATGGTCTAAGTTAGGCTATCGCGTGGATGGAATGAGCTAATGGGGCCTATGCTAATCAGGCCAAAAAACTCGGCTTGCACTGACACTAAGTTAAATTAAACTTAAAACTTAGGAATAGAGCTATTTATACTTTAATAATAATCCCAATAAATTAAAATCTACAGAATTAATACTACAATCCTTTAATAATTTGTAAAAAGTACTTGGAGAAACGGAGAAAGTCTTTCTACTTCCACTTCTTGGACTTTTATTACCATGAATTTTTATTGTGTTAACATGATTTTTATTTTCTTATAATGATATTTGTTATGACGAACTTACAATGTATTACAAACTTTAACGGCTTTCCTGTTTGACTCGCGCGTTTAACTGCACTGAACTCGGGTAAAGTGTGTCTGATGAGGCCAAGCGGACAGTACTGTAATGTAACTAATGTTACATGATTTTATTCAATTAGACTTTTGAAACACGGTGATTAATGACACTGAAAGAGAGAGAGGTCTATAATTAACGGAATTTACATTAAAAAGCACTGTGAAGCACAATGCGTCTTGTTATCACAAAAAACATCGAAAATCTACTTCAAAATGAGGGGCAGAGTTGCCAACTTTAAATTTTAAAACTAACTACTCTCCTCTCGACATACCAACTGGGATTTTAAAGCTAATCTCTCTCACAAACTACACTGGGTCATAGTTGGAGAACGTAAAATACACTAGGATCTTCAGGAGACATTTTTTAAATGAATCCCTCAAATAAAACGTTAAAACTAACGAAAATATTACGACTTAACCAATCGCCAATACTCAATATATATATACATATATAAATTGACGATTGGTTAGGTTAAGTGATAATATTTTCCTTAGTTATAACGTTTTATTTGATTAGGTATACGCGGACAAGGTTGGGGAACTTAAACTACACTAGGATAATGTAGGGGAACGTAAACTACACTAGGCACCACAGGGGCACGTAAACTACACTTGCTCCCAAATTTCTAATTAATAATCACATTAAATTGCATTAATTAACAATCATATTAATTCCACTTATTACACTCCTTAAACTATGACCAACTGAACAGGAAATTCAGTGAAACGTCAATTCCGAAAAAAAAACAAATAAAATAGTAATACAATCACTAACATTTTTTTTTAATAACCTTTATTAATAATAAAATAAATCCATTGGTTTTACAATTTACAATAACATAAATAATTGTGAAGCTGGACTATTTATTTTACTTTATTTGGCCCTTAAGCTTTAGGCTTTACTGGGCTCACAGTTTTAATTATGACGAAAAACGGGAAATAACAATTCTGACTTAAAATAATTTACTTTTAATGGAAATAATTAAACATTATAATTCTCTTCCCCAAAAAATTTTTTTTAATTATTATTATTAATATTGGAATTATTTTCAATTTTACATATTTTCAGGTTTATCTTTAAATTAATTTAATAAATTTTAAATTTAATTTGTAGCTGTTAAATAAATTATAAAATTAGTTTATTCTACTTTCTTTTTATTATTTAATTATTTTATAAATCTTAAATTTATACCCTTTTCTTTTTTACATTTTAACTTATTTAATGAAATTAAAATATTAATTTTAGAAATTATTTAATTAAAATTACGTGTGTATGTATATATATATATATATATATATATATAGAGAGAGAGAGAGAGAGAGAGAGAGAGAGAGAGAGGGGCGACAAGCTTGACCTTTGTGAAGTGAGGAATCATTTGTTATATAATTATGTTAACGTAAGAAAATTCAATATCCAACACACACACACACACACACACACGTTTAGCTTTAGCAGTTGAGGTACTGAATTATTTTACATTATACAAAGATTATACGTAAACACACACACACATCGTATAGACGTCCATATCAGTTCTTAACTAAAGCTCAGTTATCAAGGTAAAAAACTAGCGAGCGAATTAAATACAGCAAAATGTTTGGATCACTTGAAGATCAGAGCTCCCGTGTATTCTTGTTTTTTGCTTTACAGTACCAAATAATATAATAAATTAAATTGAGTGCCCGGTTAGGTCAACTGTACGCCCTTGACGATTGGTTAGGTTAAGTCGTGATATTTTCGTTAGTTTTAACGAAGATATTATTTGGTAATTGAGGCTGGGGGCCCTGATCTTCAGGTGATCCAAATGTTCAATAGTATTTAACCCGTAAAAGAAATAACACTTACAGTGCAACCAATGTGTCAAGTGTTACAGACTGGTAATATGAACTGATGATGGGGATCGTAAAGACTCTAAAGAGTAGGGTTCTCATAGACACCACACTCAACTAGCCCTCTGATTGGTTGACGTCATTCTTCAGGTCTAAACAATCCGAAACTTGAAAATCTTTGTTAACATTGAAGATTCGCGACAATGAGTTTTCTTTTTAATTTAAAATAGACCTAACCTTAACGTAACGTAACCTAACGTAACGATCTAACCTAACCTAACTTTATATGACTTAACCTAACCCAATTTAATAGTGAATAACTTACCTAAGGTGTAATTTACCTAAGGTGTAATTTGCCTAAGGTGTAAATTACTTAAGGAGTAAATTCATTGTCGCACATCTGATATTTAGCCAGTCGTCAGGCTTCAAATCTGAATAATCCCAAATTTGAAAATCAATGTTAAAATTCAAGATTCACGACAATGATTTTTTTTTGCAGTTCAAAATGATCTAAACTTAATGTAACCTAACTTAACGTAACGCAGTCTAACCTAACCTAACCTAATTTAATATTGAATATCTTACCTAAGGTGTAAATTACCTGTCCTAAGGTGTAAAATTCATTGTCGTGAACCTCTGTCTATAATCACTACTAACAAGATTTGTTGTTTGCTAATGAAGTATGTGTTTGGTTGAATGATTTGTGCCTTGAGTATATTATATATTCTCATTAGGAGGAGATTGTAGACACCAATGTACATTACCATTGTTTGTAAACTTCTCGTGTGTAATCTAGGATTAAAGACACATTGCTCGTGAGTGTTCTTGTCTCTCATGTATAATTTTAATTTCTTTGTATGGTATTGGTATAATACTTTCAATAATGACCTTGTATTTGTCACGTCGATAATGGTAATTTAAGATTAATACATACTTTAACTATTAATAATGCTTATTTATTTATTTGTTATAAATAACAATAATTATCTGTTTAATTTTTAATAAGAGCCCAGTAAAGCCTAAAGCTTAAGGGCCAAATTAAATTAAATAAATAGCGCAGCTTCATAATTATTTATGTCATTGTAAATTGTAAAAAGAAATGTATTTATTTTATTATTAAATAAAGGTTATTCAATTCAATTATTCAGTCAGCCAGGGAAGTACTCGAGGGGAATATTAGTTTACAGGGAGTGTTGGAACTCCCATTTCTACGTAGTCACTGTCCTCTTTAGCTGATATTTTTCCGTGTCTCATCTAACCCGTGAGTAGCCCAGCATACTCTCAAACACACACTTCTCACTCTATTCTACGTTACACATACTACAGTACATACATTTTACACACTACAAATTTTTTCCAAATTTAAAAAACAAATAAATAAATAAAATGGGCCTCAGAGACCTTGATTTTTGGCTCTCTCCTTCTTGTATAAGGGGGGGACGTTTTTGCGGGCACTCGCCCTTGCCCCCTCCTTTCTACATAAAAGAAACACATGTTTGCATTCTACAATCATTATCCAGTAATTTTCATTGGTTGTCGTAAGAAGAGAATTTACTACAAAAAGACATAAACATGATAATGTGGAGGATTAGCGCTTCAGTAATGTACAAGTTTATACAGGCTTATGCAGCTGTGATAGCATCCAATATTTGTCGCTAAAAAAGATATATATATATATATGCGTAGTTAGCTGTATGCTCTGCAAATTAAATAGAATTTACAAGGCGTTTTTTGGTGCGAAGTTTTTAACGTTTTTTTTAATATGCATATTGTACAAGCACACATATTTGGGATCTATCTCTCTCTCTCTCTCTCTCTCTCTCTCTCTCTCTATCTCTCTCTCTCTCTCTCTATATATATATATATATATATATATATATATATACACACACCTTACCTTACCTTACCTTATATATATATATGATACACACAGACCGTGCATGGAACAAGGAACTCTCCCAGCACAGCAGGTCTAGCTAAATGGGCCCGTAGGGCCCACTTTAGCTAGTATATATAATTCTGGACAAAGGCTTGTTCCTAGGGAAACAGCATTTTAAGATGAATAAAATGACAAGCTCCTTAATTAATATTCTTTAATCACCAAACGTTTCGGGAGTTAAGACTCCCGAAACATTTGGTGATTAAAGAATGTTAGTTTAAGTATTTGTCATTTTATTCATCTTATATATATATATATATATATATATATATATATATATATATATAATAAAAGGACGTGTGTGTGTGTGTGTGTGTGTGTGTCTGTGTCTGTGTCTGTCTGTTCCAGCCATAACTCCAAAATGGGAGCAGTTACAAACATGAACCTTCACATACATATTGATTAGGTCCCCAGGTTGTGCACCTGGGTGTTAATAAATTCAATAATTAAAATTATTGGGCCCGAAGGCCCCAGCACCGCGATTAAACTTCAGAAAAGAACGCAGCCGTGAAAATCTTGAGCTTCACATTGTGTCAAGATTTCTGAATCTTAAGATTTTCATGACTATAGTTTTACTGACCAAATAATTGAACCCCCAATTACTGTCGGTTCAATTATTTGGTCAATAAAACTATAGAAAAGAATACAGTCATAAAAATCTTGAGCTTCACATTGCCGCCCATAATCTAATATACTATTGAGCTAAAATGTGTGTGTGTGTGTGTGTGTGTGTGTGTGTGTCCGCTTTTTTCGGAACCGTGCACAGCCTAAACGGCACATCGAAAAATTCTGCAACCACCACCAAGTGATAGCCCATGAGCTGACGATGTGCTCTGTCAAGTTTCCCGGTCCTAGGTTACCGGTTACTGG
Organism: Bathynomus jamesi; assembly: GCA_023014485.1. Taxonomy (NCBI): domain Eukaryota; kingdom Metazoa; phylum Arthropoda; class Malacostraca; order Isopoda; family Cirolanidae; genus Bathynomus; species Bathynomus jamesi. The sequence continues at coordinate 1,068,228 of JAJOZX010000150.1, forward strand.
GTCCGAAGGCCCCAGCACCGCGATAAAACTACAGAAAAGAACGTAGCCGTGAAAATCTTGAGCTTCACATTTATACTGTGATATATATACTGCTACCCGCCCGGAAGGCAGGTAGCAGTATAATGGGGAGAGGGGGCGGGGTAATTGGGGGAGTGGGGGTGGGGGTAATAGGGAGAGGGGGCGGGGTAATTGGGGGAGTGGGGGTGGGGGTAATAGGGAGAGGGGTGGGGGTAATGGGGAGAGGGGGTGGGGGTAATGGCTTTTTTACTTTTGTGTGTGGGGGTAATGGGGGAGTGGAGGTGGGAGGGTAATGGAGTAGAGGGGTGGGGGTAATGCGTTTTTTATAATTTTGTAGCTTAGCCACTTCTTCCTATGAGGGCCTCATATAATATAATAAAAAAATACATGAAAAAGTGAAAAAATCTCTTTTTCTCTTTACATTTGTGATTGATTGGATAGCCCGAAAGGACTCACAATTTAATTGGGATATTAAGCTTATATTACCGATATTTTATAAAGTATTGGTGATTACGATTGTACCATCCAGTGATATGCCATATATATGAGATATATGGAATATGCCATACTTTTGTCGCTTAGCCACTTCTTCCTATGAGGACTTCATATAATATAATTTTAAATCTACAACCAATAAAAAAAAATGAAGTAATGAAAAAAAAATCCGGAGGGCGATAGCGAGCTACCGCTTGTAATAATCTATAATAACAAAAGGACCCAGTTACAAACACGAAACTTCACACACACTGACACACATATTGATTAGGTCCCGAGGTTGTGCACCTCAGTGTTAATAAATTAATTAATTAATTTTAAAAAATTAAATGACGCCATCAAGATCATTACGTCATTACGTATAACCTTTGGTTAGCTTCCGCCCGAATTGTTCATTCTGACGAAGGTCAAGCTTTTCACTCCACCTTAGACCTACAGTTTAACGTGGACTCCGAACCACGCCCCACCAGCAGCCCAGCGCTTTAACCACTAGGCCACCCAGGTACCCATTTATCTACCAACCACTTTCTTTATTGTGTGGAAGGATGAACAGCTGGGTTTTGCTGCGCGCCGGCTGCCGTCAGCGGGTCTCGAACCCTGGGCAGATGGATTGGTAGTCAGCGACGCTAACCACTACACTACTGAGGCGCATATATATATATATATATATATATATATCGAAACCTATGGTAAAATTATTGAATACCCGATTAGGTTCAGTGAATGCCAGGTTAGGTCAACTGTATGCCCTTGACGATTGGTTAGGTTAGGTTAGGTTAGGTCCCGAGGTTTGCACCTGGGTGTTAATAAATTAAATAATTAATTTTTAAAAATTGAATGACGTCATAAAGATCATTACGTCATCACATATATTGTCATGCGCAACTCTTTCACTTAGGTACTGCGCACCTCTATTTCTTTTGCAACTTCTGACACCATTTATGTAGTGCCCAACCCGTTTATTTATTTATGGTGCTGGACACCCTTTTAATTACGTTAATTCACTTCACTGACACCCTTTAAGTTGGGCGCTACCCTTTAATTCTATTTCAAATTATTTCTTATTTTCGTCCAGGATGACTCGGCCTATCCAGACGGATGGCCCTTTAAATTGATAGGCGTAAGTTCCTTCGGCTTTCCAGAAGCCTACTTTGAATGTTAATTCACCCTCAGCTTACAAGAGAGGCCTATTGCAAGGTATCTAAAACAACACACGCCCTCTTATAAAGTTTATTAAATGTCACTCGAAACAGTACATGAATTTAGAAATTTATTCTGAAGTAAATTTATCAATTTCCATACAATGCAATCCAATTTTAAATTCAAAGACAAAGTTCACAGTTATCTGAATTTAAATCGTTTAAATTTACCAATTTTCCGTAAAATACAATTCAATTATAAATCCAAAGAAAAAGTTCACAGTTATCTGAATTTAAGTAATTTATATAGAGGGGCTTTATATTTTAATGCAGTCCAAGTCTGCATTCATCTTTGATCGTCGTAATAAATGCAATTAACAAGATCAAAGCAAAATTCTAAAAATGATCGAATGTTTCGGCAACTGTGTCAGGACTATAATGAACAATATGTTCGATTGTTGTTGCATACAGAAGTTCGTTGGCTTTCAAAAGGCCAATGCTTGACACGTTTTGTGGAACTATACGACAGTGTACTGCAGTTTTTAGAAAATGAAAAAGAATTTGATTTGATATCTGGTTCAATCAGGATTCAGTGTAGTGAACCACATTCTTACCAAGGAAAGAAATCGTTTGAATATAGCAGAGAGAGGAGATCTTCGTTTGTTTCTTACTAAAATAAAACCCAACTCAAAAAAGTGGGCGGTAAGCTAAAAAAGGTTGAAGGCCCCTGGTTTATACTTTCAATTCTAAATTTTCTTACACCACAAGTCTAATAGGGTTTATTTAGCCACAGTTAATTTCAAGGAGGACGACTACCAACTGACTTAACAATTTTAGAATTTACTTTACAATTTTGAAGGACCCCGCCTTCCAATGTTCTGAAAGCCTATCAAACCATTTGTTTCTCCCAAGGCCGTCCCCCAGAAGGTTATTACCCATACAAGAGGGAAAGAAGGCGTCTTTACTACGTTTCCCAGGATCCTGGGCCCCCTGATTGGAGCTGGACCTGACTTCCGAGTATAGAGTATAGACCCCTCCTTCTTCCCAAAAATACATTTAAATATAGTTAACAGATTCGAAGCCCCAATTTTATTACTCACGTCGTGGTTCAATTTTAGCAAGCGTCTTCGAATCTGCCTTACAAAAGTCGCACCATCCCGCGAAACGAATCCAAATATTTTCGACCCAGCGAAAGAGGAACCCAACCATTTGCATATACACCCAAATCCGTTGGATTGCCCTTCCCGTTGGGGTCGGGTCTCGGCAGGGCCGGATTAAGACCTTTAGAGGCCCTAAGCACTTAAAAGATTTTGGTGCCCCATATATATGTAATTCAAAATATAAACAAAAATAAACCATAAAATAAAATTTTATTTTTTGAAATGAAACAAAACTTACAGTAAGATGGAAAATAATGTTTATTTTTGTATACTTCCACTTCATTTATATTTGAAAAGTTTTCTCCTACTTTTTTTAATTGCAAAGTCTTTGATCAGATCCTCAAAACTAATCTTACGTAACACATCTGCTTCTATACTTAGTAGAGATAAGGCATCCAGCCTGCCTTGTTGCATAGTTGTTCTGTTGGTATTTTTAATATACTTCAACTGAGAAAATGAACGCTCAGCTGAGCAATTTGTGACCATTAATGTTAAAAATATACGAAAGGCAATTTCTGTGGTGCCCCCCTTCCCTTGATGCCCTAAGCACGGGCTTATTTTGCTTAATGGTTAATCCGGCCCTGGGTCTCGGTGATAAACCTCTGTCCCCACGTGGTTCGGCTTTATCGCTTCCCTGAGAATCCGAATTAAGATAGAACAAACGTTAAACAATCTGAAACATTTCTGATTTATTCATTCATGAATATTTATAAGCCAAACCACCTTGCTTTCAGAGATGTACACAACGAAACATTAAAACTAAAATTTCTGCACTTATTTTACAAAAGATTTTTTCATGCAAACTTCATGGTTACGACAATATATATACATATATATATGTATATATATATATATATGTATATATATATATATATATACACAAACTCAGAATGGTTCCCTGAGAACAATATATGTTAAACACAGACCGTGCATGGCACAAGGAACTCTTCTGGGAAAATTAAATCCACTATAGTCCGAATAAGTAATGATAAATGACAAATACCATAGTTTTTTCCTTTTTCATGATTTTAGCCCGACGTGGGCAACGGGTCTCTCGCAAAGAGATCCCATAAATATAGCTTCCCTCACCAGCTATCTGCAAAGCAGACAGGATCCAGCTTTGGGACGTGGATCTAGGGTTTAAAGCAAACCTAAATCCCCACACTCAGAACCTCTATATAAGTAAAAGACTCGTTGCATTCACGTCGTGTTGACCCTAGATCCACGTCCCAAAGCTGGATCCTGTCTGCTTTGCAGATAGCTGGTGAGGGAAGCTATATTTATGGGATCTCTTTGCGAGAGACCCGTTGCCCACGTCGGGCTAAAATCATGAAAAGGAAAAAAAACTATGGTATTTGTCATTTATCATTACTTATTCGGACTATAGTGGATTTAATTTTCCCAGAAGAGTTCCTTGTGCCATGCACGGTCTGTGTTTAACATATATATATATATATAGCGTTCAACATCCACCGCGGCAACGTCGGGTCGCTCCGCCAGTATATATAGAAGTCCAAAAGTGGAGTCCAAAGGTCCGAATGCAGACAGAAATATTTATGTTGATAGTGGAATTGCGACAGATATATTTTGGTAATGTAACTCACGATAGAAAATTCTTTAACCTTTCATAAATCTAAATTTCACTTAAACTCTCTCTCTTTTTCTTCCCTAATTTTTCACCCATTTCATAAATTTACTCTTTATAGGCCATCATAGGCTTTTTATAAGGCGGTAAACTAATTAGTATTCTAGTAAATACTTAATAGTTTATTGTTAATTTATACTCGTACTAGTGTGTCAGATTTGTGATTGATAAGAAAGAAGCCTCGAAAATATAAAATATTTATGACATATGCCAAAATGATCGTTTTTTTCTTTGCAAATTCGTAACATTAGTCAATCGAGAAATAACAAAACTGGGAAATCAAACTTCTGATACGCTAATATTATGTTATGTGAACTTAGTGAAGCTGTACAGACACAAATAGTTCTTCCAGTGAACAGCCAAAGGAATATTGTAATTAAACTTAACGTTTCTAAAGGTACTATACTAAAAATCCCTTTCCACATTTGCTGGATCTAAAAGTCTAGAAAGAAAATGTCATTCAGGAAAATCCCGATTTATTGATCCGATGATCAATTTGTTTAGCTTTCATCTCTGCGGAGCTACGCAGTGGCCAGTGTCATAACACCGTTTTCCTTCGATCGGTGAAGTTAAACGACATTGGGTCTGGATAGTAGTTAGATGAGAGACCATCTTCCGCGTCTTGATTATGTAGCGACCCGTGGCCCCACGTAAAACTGTAGGTCCCCTCCGTCATATAACCTTAGATGTTGCGAAGGAAGTTAAACAACCCCATCATTACTTTTTCCATCTCTGTGTAATCGATCTACTAGTGCTAACCAGGTTCAAACTGAATGTAACGCCTATCGAGTGAATCTCATCAGTGAGTCAACTGTAAAAAGATTAGCCAGTTATGACTTCATGGAAGAGTATCAGGTTAGGTTAGGTTAGGTTAAGTTAACCTAATCTTCCCCTCAAATACATCTCATAAAAGGACATGAGGTTGCCTCTGCGTGTCGTCATTACCCTAAAACGGAGTTTCCAAGAATGAGACATCGGCGAGTAAGAATCCCTTACGAGGAAATTCCACAATCGATCCAATTCTGTCTACAATTAATGCACACTATACTACTATCATTACTAAACCAAATAAAGATAACGGTGTAGTTCGCTTAAATAGCGGTTTACGTACAGTTTCGTCAAAAAAGTTCGCCTAGAAAAAAATTCTAAAATGCATACAAAAATTGGTAATTAGGGTTTTTGTTTATGAAACTTTATTGGTGTCACTAATGAATAAAATATTCAGAGTAAAAAAGAATGTCCTCATTGTTATTTTTTTTATGCTTTTTAGAAATTTTATGCTTCTGCACGAACTTTTTCCGAAACGACAGAAAGTGTTAAATGTTGCAGTAATATTTACTGCAGTAAAAAAGTTTATATTACTTTGTTAACTTTAAAACGAGTGGAAAATTGCAGTCGTAATTCCAGTTACAAATGTAATTGCAGATTGCTTATTTGGCATTGCGTGAGTTACGTAAAGTACACAGACCAAATTATCCTTTAAGACCAATTTTATAAGCCAAAGAACTTGAGCTTCAAATTCATGAAAACATTTAGTTGAAATTTTTATCAACAATATGTAGTATATAATTTATTAGAATTTATACATAATTCAGGCTTCATTTCCCCTCTAAGAAATTACTGCATGCACTGAACAGTGACTCTTAAACAATGGTTATTTTGAAGCAAGTGTAGTTTACGTTCCCCTACATTATCCTAGTGTAGTTTACGCTCCCCTACATTATTCTAGTGTAGTGTGCGTTCCCCAACTTTGTCCACGTATATCTAATCAAATAAAACGTTAAAACTAATCGTCAATATATATATATATATATATATATATATACACATTGACGATTGGTTAGGGTAAGTCGTAATATTTTTGTTAGTTTTAACGTTTTATTTGATGGATTAATTTTAAAAATGTCTCCTAAAGATCCTAATGTAGTTTGTATCCTCTTTTGCGTCAGGGGGACGTAAACTACACTTGCTCCGTTATTTTTTCCGTTACGTCATTACTTTGCAGATATGCAGTTGCTGAAACCAGTGATGTTTGTATAATTTTATTTTTTCCAAAGCAGTGATGAAGTTAGGTTGTGCATGGCTCTGACTTAACCTAAATTATAAGTACATCAAACAGTACCTGAAAGTATCCAAATGAGCGTGTCTCTTTGTCCCGTATTGTCTAGTTTTCTGTCACCATTGCCCTTCCAACTTCACGTCTGTCCTTTACAGACGATATACACGAGTCTATATGTTCCTAAAGTTACTTAAACCCTTTCATTATGTTCATTTATTCTTACACACCTCAGTTGGGGGGTGTAAATCGCAAAATTTACTTCAGAAATTGAATTCGATGACATTTACTGGTGTCGCTAAGAATTCTTCTTTCTTCTTCTTTCTTCTGTGTCAAACGTATTCTGATTTTATTCTTCATCAAAAGAACATTAATATTTGTTTGGGTTATTTTAAATAATATCAAGATTTGTATTCTACAAAGAACGTGTATCACTTAGGAAGAAACTGCTCCAGACTAATAGATAAGGTAAGACCGCTGAAGGTCTCATTAACAAAACTATAAAACCAATCATATTTCACCTTGTCTTAGGATTCGTTTTAAAAATTTCGTAAAGAACATTGTCCACAGTTATTCGTAAGGTATACTAAAAATGTCTGAATTCAGTTTACGCTTTGTATAGATACAAAGACACGATACGTACAATTATTGAAATTTCATTTACTAGTACCATTGTGGCAATTGTACGTATAAGGTGATATTATCAGGTGTCAAAGTCAGGATCACTGGACCACACCCACCTTACACGCCAATGTATCCCGATTTTGGTAACCGATGATGCGTAGCGGCAAACAAATGTCGCATCTATGAACACTCTCTTATATCGGTCACAAAAATCCACTCACGCGTGCAGCGAGTAATGATGGGGGGGTTGTTTAACCTCTTTTGCAGTATCTAAGGTCATATGACGAAGGGGACCTACAACTTTACGTGAGACCCAAACCACGGGGTCGCTACATTATCTGGGCTCAGAGGACGGTCTCCCATCTAACTACTAACAGACTCAATGTAGCTTAACTTCGCTAACCAACGTAAAGCGATGTTACGACATTGGCCAAGACGTAGCTCTCTCCCATAATGTGGAGTGAAGATTGCGCCATATTTTCTTGGAAAGTATTCTTCCATAGAAGTGTTAACATAATTTAGACACACCCTGTATATATGTATATATATATATATACTGGGTTACGTCATAGCTAATGTCGTAACACTGCTGCTCCTTTATCAGCGAAGTTAAGTGGATTGGATCAGATAGTAATTGGATGGGAGACCGTCCTCTGCGTCCAGAATATGTCACGACTCGTCGTTCGGATCCCACGTAAATCTATAAGTCCCCTCCGTCATATGACCTTAAATGTTGCGAAGAAAGTTAAAGAATCCATCATTACATTTTATATATATATATATATATATATATATAGATATAGATATATGTGTGTGTGTGTGTGTGTGCTACACTCAGTCTGTGAAACCATTTATTTTACGTAATACCTTAAAATTTCAGATATTTTGCGTCATACCTGTGACCTTTAAACAAAGGTAATACGCATTACTAACCTAACCACACTAACTTAACCTAACCTAACCTTCACAAGATCATTAATCGCTTAATCGATTAAATGCCTGAAGTTTTTAGCCATTACGTGAAATGACTGGTTTCACAGATAGACTGTAACATATATATATATATATATATATATATATCAGAAGTACCAACATTTTTAATCTGCAAGACTCTCAATAAATGCGTTTATCATTATCATTGCCTCAATTATAATTTAGAACTAAGATAAAACATTGATTTAATAAACTTCTCAATTTTTTAGATTACAATTAATCAATCTGTGAAGTGTATTTTATATTGGCGAAGCTGTTTATTGACTAGAAAATGTTGAATGTTTGTGCATATTACAGAATATTGCAATTATAGGACCCACAAATTAAATTTTGGCAGAGACAGTATAATTAACAAGTTACGCAGACTCCAAATTGATTAAAAAAACCTCCCGCTTTACTCTTTTACTCACTACACCCACCTATCATGTTACGTAATCGAGGTGACTCAAATGAAATGACTCAAATTTGTTGAGTCAATGAAAGGAGAATGTAAAGACGAGTTTGTAACTCAATTAAAATAAACAATTTATAATTATTAAAATAAATAAGGAAAATTGTTTTTTTTTGTCTAATTATTTATTAATATAATTATATTAAACTATAATTTTAATCATACTAATTATATGTATGCCAACAAATCTGATATTTGTTGGCAAAAATTGGTGGAATAAAAATAAATGAAAAACAATCTTTGACTCTTTTTCTTTCATAATATATGAACAGAGTTTCAAATTGATGTCCAGTCACACAATAACGTTACCTTTAATTTATTTATTATTTTTTATTATTGTGTGTGCGTGTGTATGTGTGTGTGTGTGTGTGTGTGTGTATTTTGCTCAGTATTAATAAAACAAAATTACATTATCAACTATCGTCTTTATACTTTTTTTTTTTAAATATTTGTATCTTTTTTTCTATTTTAATAAATTTTATCTTTCACGACTCGCTTTATACGAGTGCCTAGGCCGAAGGCAAGATACATGGACTCATTCTGAAGTTAGATCATGATGGTATGCATTTATGACAGCATGCATTATTAATAATAAATTGTCTTCAGTTTTTGTGAAAAAATCTTATTTTGACGGTGGTTTGAAGCTTCTAAAATTGCCCTACGGTCGTTTAAATTACGAATAAAAGGTATTTCTTAAATATAAAACCTGTAAGAGTTGCTTAGTGGTATAGCTCCAGGCTGTTAATCTGAAATTTCTGGGGTCGAGTCTCGGCTCTGACTTCAGATGTCAGTAATTTATGTCCCACTCTGAGTCTTCTTCCTATGGTTGGATAGCGGTTCGGATCCCGCGTAAAGCTGTAGGTCCCCTCCATCATACGACCTTGCACGCTACGAGAGAAGTTCAACAACCCAAATATTATTGTTATTTTCACAAGTTATTTAAATTTTCACTTATACAAATATGGCGAACAAATTTGATCATTTTACTCGGTATTATTAAATACAAACGTGTCGCGTCTATTCTTATTTATGTCTATCTGAGCTCGGAGTATTTGCCTGCAGGCTTAAGACCTAGACTGGCCCAACCCAACTTATGAATAAACTTTCGATATATTTATTTCACTCTGGTTAAGCCTACGAAAGTTATTGTAATTTTAATATGAAAAAACAACCTAAAACCTTTTAGAATTCCCGGATCCCCTGAAGATCAGGGCCCCCAGCCTCAATTACAAATGATATCTTCGTTAAAACTAACGAAAATATCACGACTTAACCTAACCAATCGTCAAGGGCGTACAGTTGACCTAACCGGGTATTCAATTTAATTTATTATTATATTTGGTACTGTAAAGCAAAAAACAAATACATGGGGGCCCTGATCTTCAGGTGATCCAAATTCCCTAAATGACATAAGCAAAGGAACCATTTCTACCCAAATTAAGACTACCCTCATAATTAGGCTTAGTTACAGTTTATTTATTTAGATATTTATTTTTTAGTTGCTCTGAAAACAAGGAAAAAAGTGTCGTCTTTCCTGTGGCGTCCCCTGGTAAGCATATTGTGAACTAACGCTTCGTCTGAATTCTAAACTCCAAAGTATTTCACTGTTAGGTGTATACTGTGTCGCAGACATTTTACTGTCTCCTTGTCTCAGCGTTAAGTGGAAGTATGAAGAGTTAAACATCTTTCTACATAGATCACCATTCTGCATATACTCCCATTTCAGGGTACGAGCAGCTTGCAGCAGCATTGCCAAGCAATTAGGGGATGAAAGTACTGACGAAGCCTTCGTACGTGGTTTATCACCACTGAGAGCAACAATGCTGTGTAATTCTAGTCCAAAGAACATCCATATCCGTATTCAGTTTATTGTATATATGTGCTTTATTTGGGTGTGAACAAATGTTCAGGATGGACCTGGTCGACCTATATATACAGGGTGAGTCAAAAATAACTATACAATAAATACTTTTGAGACAAGACTTTTGACTCACCCTATATATATATATATATATTATAATATATATATATATATGTGTGTGTGTGTGTGTGTGTGTGTGTGTTTTAAAATACGACTTCATTAATGTCACACTGAGTAGACAGAATAAAAACACTGTCGAAATTATCACATTTCTGTATATAAAATTCGCGATAAATATATATATATATATATATTTTTTTTTATTTTAAATAAGATTAACTAATTTTTATTCTTAATATTGAAGATGTACCGAACGAACTCCTGTTATCATTCGTCGTAATGTTTGGATTAGTTTGTATGCCTTCTCGTTGGCACACTTCACTTGCGTGAAATTACATCGCTCGAAATGTGTGCCATTGCTTCATATTTGAGTTTCCTGAATTGAAAGAACTCTATTCAAAGAGATAAAAAAAAAAAAAAATTCATATTCCTTTTGTTTATTCGTCCTCGTCAAGGACTCCTACCTCCAACCAGATCGTGCTCACTCACTGCTCAGGGAGGCACTGGCAGCCATCTCTAAATAAACCATTCAATGGGACCATCTTGGCTCTTTCCTGTTGGGGACCAACGATTCACTACTTTGGATTTAGTGACGTCAAAATACGCGGCTAAGCTACTAAAATAGGTTTTCGTTACTGTGCGTTTGGTTTAAGGGACTCGTCTGTACAAGTATAAAGAGACGACTACACGAGTAGTCTGTTCGTCGTGTTTGATGCGTTGAAGGTTGCGTATTTTTCAGGTTCAATCTTACGTGTCTTAATTTCAATTCTGTTCTCACTTAAGAATGAACCTTTTTGCCAACTATTTCATTCTTATGGCTTCTACTACATACTTTATAAGCTGATGAGGTCGTCCTGGTCTTAACCCGGACAAAAGGCTATTCTGTAGTTTCAGAAACACATTCTGTTGGGGATACATACTTATAATAGTTGCGGAAACTGAAGTGTAATAAAATTTGGCATATATTTGAGTATCTTTCATCTCTTCAACCGATCAACTCTGGAACGATCTTCCTCAATCCACCTTTCCCCCTGTCTATGACCTCCAATTTTTCAAACGCAGTTTTCAGGCTTCTCGAAAACTTTGGACCTTGATTTTGTCTCTCTTCTTCCTCTATTAGAGGGCGTGTTTTTGCGGGTATTCGCCCTTGGCCCTTCCTTCCTGTATATATATATATATATATATATATATATATATATACATTTAACTGCAAACACGCAGTATAATTAACGTAAAGAACGACGCTTGTATAGGAGATATTCCGCGCAAGACGAGAGAGAGAGAACGAAACAAATGAAAAAATGAGGTAACCACCCGAGAATCGAACCCGGGATCTTCCGATTGCCGGTCAGATGCGATAACCATTACACCATGGGCCTCACTCTTCCAAATGCCGTAATTCTTCTACATACTCGCAGAAACCAATGCCCCAAGGGGGCACCTCCCGCATGCCGTAACATTATATACATTTAACTGCAAACACGCAGTATAATTAACGTAGAAGAATTACGGCATTTGGAAGAGTGAGGCCAGTGTAATGGTTATCGCATGTGACCGGCAATCGGAAGATCCCGGGTTCGATTCCCGGGTGGTTACCTCATTTTTTCATTTGTTTCGTTCTCTCTCTCTCTCTCGTCTTGCGCGGAATATCTCCTATACAAGCGTCGTTCTTTACGTTAATTATACTGCGTGTTTGCAGTTAAATGTATATAATGTTACGGCATGCGGGAGGTGCCCCCTTGGGGCATTGGTTTCTGCGAGTATGTGGAAGAATTACGGCATTTGGAAGAGTGAGGCCCATGATGTAATGGTTATCGCATCTGACCGGCAATCGGAAGATCCCTGGTTCGATTCCCGGGTGGTTACCTCATTTTTTCATTTGTTTCGTTCTCTCTCTCTCGTCTTGCGCGGAATATCTCCTATACAAGCGTCGTTCTTTACGTTATATATATATATATATATAATTGGCCAAGCTTCTCTACTCCATTAAGATGGTGCTGCTGGAGGAGCAGATCAGCTCTCTTCCCTCTGGAACCATTACCACGGAAGCACGACCCAAACTGCGTGAGTTTGTCAACTTTGTTTGCTTCTGTACAGCTGGTGGTGGATCACCTGTTCAAGCGCGGTCGAGGCTCCATGGAATGACCTCTGTCTTTACCAAGACATCCTCAGATATGAAAAACTCAGCCCCAGCATATCATCTAGTGCGATAAAAGCTCTCAAGCATCACCTATGGTACCTGACTGCTGAGATGGTACCTCTCACACTCTTTAATGATGCAGTCCCTGAAGCTGAATGCCGCTGTCTGGCTGAGAAACTTATAGCAGTAAAGCCAGCACAAGATCAAGCATCTTTACCACAACATCAATTTGGTACGGGATTTGGGAAACCCAAATTTCCAAACTCCATTTCCAGCACGACAAAGCTTGGCGACTTAATCAACGGAGATTCATGGTACATTTCTCTGTTCTGGAACTTGACAGTTCTTTCCTGACTCATAATATCGAAAATTGGCCAGAATTAGCTTCCTTTCAAACATCCAGAGAACACATCTCAGCAGTTAATGTCATAAATGATCAGGCTGAGTGTGGGTGAAGCTAAGTTCTGATTTCCTCATGGCTGCCAGATCAGAACATTACCAAAATGTTCTACAAGTTGTTGAATCTGACAGAAAGAAGCTTCCTAATCTTCGAAAGAGGAAAACTAGGGACTAAACTAATTGTTCATGTTCATGTTCATTTACAGTTCTTGAACATTTTTTATTAAAGTAGTGTTCTTTTGACTCTGACTTGCTTGTATTACCAATAATGTATAGTATCAATAATGTAATGTATAAACCAGAATGTAATGTCAGATGTCAGAATGTAATGTAGAAATCAATGTAATGTATCCCTGTTTTGATTATTTAATACATTTTACTGGTTCTGATACTTTTGCAAACACGGAAACTGGGATATAAAATGTTTAATTTTTGGTCAGTTTAACTCCAATACTAAATATTGCATCAATGATGTGGACCCCCTAGATGACGACATAAATCTTTGAAATTTGACCAAATGTGCTATTTCAGGCATTGGAACACAGTAATCATAGGGACAGATTGAAATAAAACTTTTTGAAAAATCATGGGAAATTTGATGCACCCTAATATTATATATATATATATATAATCGATGAGGAGTGGCCAGAAACTGGCACGGCGCTCAGGCCAATTAGTGTGGCCTATCGCTCCTCTAACTCAGGGTTTTCAACCGGGGGTACTTGCACCTTTAGGAATACATATTAGATGTTTCAGGGGTACATAGTGAGCAGGCAAAAATGTAAATGCATTTTTTTCGAAACATTTCAGCAATGTAGGGAGCCCAAAAGTTAGGACACAGAATTGAATTATATTAATACTGTTTGCTTTCTCTGTTCCAAGTGAGACATAGATGGGAAATTAACGAAAGATGAGCGAATGAAGCTGGTCTTCTTGTACGTAAGACAAGGAAGTACGTACCAAGTTTAATCGGCAAAACCAAGGGAAAAACAGTGGTTTATCAACTGTCAGAAAAGTGATTTCCTCCGTTATGTTGAGAACTTGAGACTCCCGAGAATGTCGCTCAAAAGAAGAATTGAGAAGTGCATCGAGGTTAATGGATCTCAGTTTGACTATTTTATTAACAGATTATTTATTTCTCTCGTGTCCTGACTTTTGGGGTATCCTGTAAAGTGACTGTTTGAATTCAGTATATATTTGCATTTTGTATGAGGGCACACAAAAACAGTTTGACTTTTCAAAAGGGTATGCGGTGGAGACAAGGTTGAAAAACCAAGCCATCATGTCATCATTATTACCAGCATCATCTTCACTTCGCTTATTTATAAGGGATGATGGAGGTCCAGGGCTAGTGTCTCCGAGCAACTGATACAGTGAGAAAAAGGAACCAGAACGGACATAAGGAAAATGGTGTTTCCTACTGAAATCCGGACGCTAACACATATAACTTTGGTTAACCTTGGTTTTGCTTCTGCCCGAATTGTTCATTCTGACGAAGGTTAAGCTTGTCACTCCACTTTAGACCTCAGTTTAACGTGGAACCCGAACCACGCCCCACCAGCAACCAAGCGTCTCAACCACTAGGCTACCCAGGGTACCCATTTATCTATCAACCAATTTCTTTATTGTGTGGAAGGATGAACAGCTGGGTTTTTCTGCGCGCCGCCTGCCGTCACCGAGTCTCAATTCCAGGGCCGATGGATTCGTAGTCAGTGACGCTAACCACTGTACCACCGAGGCGCACAATATATATATCTGAAAATTATTTCACGAAAGTAACAGGTGAATAATATTTATGATGAAAATAACTACGAAGGAAAAAGTAAACACAGAATGGTGCTCAAGCGCTTTCGTCGAATGACGAGTGTTCCTGAAGATGTCATTAGACGAAAGCGCTTGAACACCATTCTGTGTTTCCTTTTTCCTTTGTGGTTATTTTCATCATATATATATATATATATATATATTATATATATATATATATATTATGCGGTAAGGAGGGGCCAAGGGCGAATGCCCGCAAAAATGCCCCTCCCATAGAGGAAGGAGAGAGCCAAAGTCAAAGTTCAAGTTTTCAAGATGTGTGGACACTGCGTTTAAAAGATGGAAGGTCATAGACAGAGGAAAAGATGGATTGGAGAAGACTGCTCCACAGTTGTTGAAAGATATATATATATATATTGCTACAGCTGTGTACAAGCTACAAACCCCCAAGTTGGTGTTCGTCATTTGCCCTTCATCGAGGGGGAAAAAAAGGGAGAATTTTAACGGGAGGTGTCCTCAGAAATGGTCGAACTCAAACTTTTACAATTTAGATAAGTGAGGATACAGGATACAATATATACAGGGTGTGTAAAAAAAGTGGCCCCTTAAAGGTAAACTATCATATTAAAAAAAGTAAGGGGACTAGAGCTCCCAAACTTCATGGATGCTTACCTTAGCAAGTTGTTCGTCTTAATTGAGAAGTTGCTTGATGTATCCCCCTTCCTGATCAACGCAGGCCTCCAAACGTGGACGCCACTGATCAATACACCTGTTTACATATCGACACCTTCTCCCAGCCGAGCAGAATTCTTTCGCGTAGTTCATTTATGTCTCTTATATTGGTACCAGGGATGTAAACTTTGGATTTCAGGGCTTCCCAAACATCATAATCTAGTGGTGAAAGATCGGGGCTACTAGCCGGCCACATATTGGGTTCGATAAAATCCGGTGTTTCGTTCTCAAAGAATGTGACAGTTTGGCGTGCTCTATAAGCAGGAGCTCCATCTTGTTGAAAAGTATATCTTTCACCATTAATTCGTCGAATATCAGTAGAGTGAAAGATATACTTTCCAACAAGATGGAGCTCCTGCTCACAGAGCACGCCAAACTGTCACATTCTTTGAGAACGAAACACCGGATTTTTATCGAACCCAATATGTGGCCGGCTAATAGACCCGATCTTTCACCACTAGGTTATGATGTTTGGGAAGCCCTAAGTCCAAAGTTTACATCCCTTGTACCAATATAAGAGACATAGATGAACTACGCGAAAGAATTCTGCTCGGCTGGGAGAAGGTGTCTCAACGATATGTAAACAGGTGAACTGATCAGTGGCGTCCACGTTTGGAGGCCTGCGTTGAGCAGGAAGGAGAACACATCGAGCAACTTATCAATTAAGACGAACAACATGCTAAGGTAAGCATCTATGAAGTTTGGGAGCTCTAGTCCCCTTACTTTTTTTAATATGACAGTTTACCTCTAAGGGGTCACTTTTTTTACCCACCCACCCTGTATATATATATATATATATATATATATATGGGAAGGTGGGGCAATTCGGGACCCCGGGCAATTCGGAACACCCCTTCTGCAGCCCAAACTAGTGGTGCCATCCAGCTTAAATCTATCTCCGTCGGTGCCGACACTGATCAGTGGCCTTGAGACAGTGGTATGGGGTGGGTTGTGCCACGCAGCTCGGCAAAAATTAGAAAGTCTCATTTTTTCTCCATTTGATCTGTCATCAGCGAATTTTTCCTTGATTTACTGTATAATTCCCAAGCTGTAAGAACTTAGTTTGTTGCTTTTTGTGTGTAGGCTACTTATGGATCAGTGTTTGATTTTCACGTATCGTCGTGTCTGAAATTTCATCAGTGACCGCGTGGTACTGAAATTTGGGAAAAGGGGCAA
>JAJOZX010000150.1:1090000-1410000 GCA_023014485.1 Bathynomus jamesi
CATCAAGAAACCAGATCTCCGAGTCCTCTAGTCTGCGTAAATTTTCTTCAGTACCAAAAGCTATGATTCGTTCCCTGGCCTCATCATCCTCGCTTTGATCATCTGCGTTTCCATCATCTATCTTCGTATCGAACAAAAGGAAGTTTCTTTCCCCTGCTTGGGTGACCCTCAAATTGTTTGGGATGACTAAATCTGTCGCACGTTCGGGTTCCACTGGAAATTCTTTTTTTCGGATACGATGGATGACTTGCCTCATAGCAGATTTTAAAGGCATTTCTATTGCGGCGTTAATGCCTAGTTCCTGTCCAACTTCTTGGGCGATTGCAGCTGGCGCCGAATTTGTAGTTTTGGCCCTAATTTGATTGCATCAACAGCCTGTACAATTTCCACTCTCCCTGTCAGCGGGGCGTGATTGTGTGCTTTACCCTCTGATACCGAGCCACCAAAGGTATTAAAATTGTCACACCACGAAGGGTTGCGGAACCATTACAGTTTTTGTCCTCGCACCGGAAATAATGATTGTTGTTTCGGGATCGTTGGTGTCGGTAGATGTGTCCTCTGAATGCTAGCTTGTCTTTACCCATTTGGGATTTTACAAATTGATATTCATCCATTATGGGCTACAAAACTTTGAAAATTAAATTTCACCCCTAAGTGAAGAACACCCAGAAATTAGGTTATCCAGCTTCAACCGAGAACTCCAACTGCAACTGTTCCAACCGAGAGCACGAGCACAACTGAAAGCCGGGAAAGCCGGCAATTAATTTATGGTTTCGAATAGGTTATGTCAGGTTAGGAATTATGTCACTCCTTCGTTACGGTATTTTCGTGTCACTCCTTTGAATTTTATCTCCGATTTGTCACTCCTTTGTTATGTCACTCCTTTGAATTTTATCTCCGATTTGTCACTCCTTTGTTATGTCACTCCTTCGTTATGTCACTCCTTTGAATAGGACCGATATATATATATATATAGAGTTACAAGGAGTTACAAGGAAAAGAAGTACCTCAAAAGGCCTTGCGGCCCATACCGAGGAGGTACCAATGGCAACGGGTGCCAGGAAAAATTTTGTACACACTCAAATAGTGTGCAAGATTTGGTCTAACCTTTTCTTGAACTGATCCACAGAGGAACTTCACAACCATGGCCGTAACTACCTATGAGGTCACCGAGGTCCGGACCTCGGTAATTATTTCCTAAAAAAAAAAAAGAGACTGAACCGTGAAATATTGCTGCAGCTTTAATAAAAGTATTTTTGCTAACAGGTCCCTTTGTACAGTATTTAATTATAGACAAGGGTTTTGTGTTTAGTGTATAGCTTGGGTTGTGTTTGTAGATGTCATTTTGGTCTGAATTTTGCTCGTCCCGCCGCGCTCGAAAAAAATCTGGACCTCACTAATTTCTAAACCCTAGTTACGGCCCTGTTCACAACTTCCGAGGGTAACCTGTTCCATGTGTCACAGATCTTATACGTAAAGTAATTCCCACACACACTAGTCCTAAACCGTTTCAAATCCAACTTCCAACCATTGTTGCGAGTTGGGTTATCATTTAAACTAAACATACTTCTAAAATCGACATCGTTGAACCCGCGTAAGAGCTTGAAAACCTCGATCAGTTGACCGCGCAGCCTCCGAGTTTCAAGCGAAAACAAGTTCAGGGCGCGTAACCGTCGATTGTAGCCCATATGCCTAACGGAAGGGATTAACTTTGTGGCCCTCGCCTGCACTCGCTCCAGCCTCTCGATATCTTTCCTGAGGGCGGGCGACCAGAACTGCACAGCATACTCCAGGTGCGGCCGAACAAGGGAATTGTACAGTGAGAGCACAATCTCCTTGTTCCGAACTGAAATTGCCTCCTGATATAACCCAATAGTTTCTGGGCTTTCTTTTCCACCTCTACACACTGTTTCGTAAACTTAAGGTCGCTGCTAATTAGCACACCCAAGTCCTTTTCTAAATCAGTCACCTCGATATTACTACCCAAAATCGAGTAGTCCGACTTGGGATTGGCGTAGCCAATGTGCATCACTTTGCATTTACCCAAGTTAAACGGCATTTGCCATTTTCGGACCACTCTCCTATCCTATCTAGGTCCGCACGCAGTTCCTCGATCGCTTCGGGTTTCCCAACATTGGCCCCAAGCTTGGTGTCATCAGCGAATTTGGCAATCCGACTGACGATGCCACCGTCGATATCATTTATGTAAATGATAAACAACAGTGGCCCCAAAACGGAACCCTGAGGAACCCCACTAGTGACCGAGGCCCAACCCGAACTAGCACCTTTAATTACCACCCTCTGCCGCCTATTCCTCAGCCAGTTTCAATCCACCTACCTATTTCCCCACCGATACCCAGCGCGCGCACTTTCGCCATTAGCCGGCGGTGAGGTACCTTATCAAAGGCTTTCTGAAAGTCGAGATAAAGTATATCAATCGCCCTACTCTTATCGTACTCACTCAACATGACGTGGAAAAACTCGAGCAAGTTGGTGAGACACGACCTATGCCGTCTAAACCCATGTTGGGAGTCCACAAGCAGCTTGTAGGAATCCAAATGGTCAACGATCCCATCAGCTATTATCCCTTCTAATAATTTACCTACAATTGAAGTGAGACTAATGGGACGATAGTTCCCTGGACTTTCGTGATCCCTTTCTTAAAGATAGGGGTCACGTTGGCTTCCCTCCAGTCACCAGGCACCTGGCCCATCTCCAACGATTTGTTGAAGACTGTAGCCAGGTGGGGAGCCACCTGGTCGCGCACTTCTCGCAACACTCTGGGGAGAAACTGGTCTGGCCCAGGAGCCTTAAACGCGCTCAGTTTGTCTATTCTATCGGCAACGACTGTCGCGGTACATCTAACACTATCCAGGCCAGCACCTTCGTGCCTCACGCCTGGCTCGGGGATGACGCGGGTATCCTCCTAACCTTCGCCTTCACTTCCCTACACAGGCGGACATACGCTTCAGTGTTCTCGTGGGAACGATTGGCCTTCGCCCTCCTATACGCTACTTTCCTATTTCGGATAGCCGAAGCGATGTCACGATTGAACCACCTAGGCTGCGTTGAAGCAGGGGTGACCGGTTTTGAGGGTATGGCAGCAGACTGCAGCACCATAAACTCGTCCCGGAATGCACTCCACACTCCCTCAACATCGCCGCCAACCTTTAACCCCATCTCTCCTACGCTATCCCTGAGGCTAACAAAGTTCGCCCGCCGGAGATCGAGCTTACTGCCTCTCGAGTTACTACGCTTCACCCGAGGGACGCACACACGGAACCTAATAAGACCGTGATCACTCCCGCCCAATGATTCGTCAACGGTGAGGCCAGTGACGAGAGAGAGAGAGAGAGAGAGAGAGAGAGAGAGAGAGAGAGAGAGAGAGAGACCCTTGTTCTAACGGACTAATTAAGGTTAAGATCGAGTCCGTTAGAAGCCGAAGTCCGTTACATCGCAAACTCGATGTATATCGGATGTATATTGGAGTATATCGGATTTGTACATTAGTTCCCGAAATAATATGCGTTACATCGAAAGATTATGATTTATGTCCGTCCGTTTTCTCATTGTATCAGTTGCTCGGAGACACTGGCACTAGCTTACCTTCGTCCAGTAATGATCTGATGTAATGTAGGTCTCCAATGTATCTTTTTCCGCACTCGTAATTTCTCCAATGACTATTTTATTGAGGAGTAGTCCATGACGCTGGCGAAAACGGTGTAGCCAGCTCGAGCTGGCTGTAAAAGACGCATAGGATCTTTTAAACTATTCCCCCCCCCCCCCCCCCCCCCGCTTCAGAGAGGGGGGGACATAGTTTAAAAGGTCAATATTAGGGGGGGGAGATAATTTAACAGGTTTTACTTATCTTATTTACATAATAGAATTTTTAAAAATATGTATATAAAATACATATCTTGAAAGTTCTATTATATTTCCATTTTAAAAATTCGGATCACCCGAAGATCAGGGCCCCCAGCCTTCTTTAGTTAGCTTTATAAGGTTAACTAACGAAAATGTCACGACCTAACCTAACCAATCGTCAAGGGCGTACAGTTGACCTAACGATTGGTTAGGTTAGGTCGTGATAGTTTCGTTAGTTAGCCTTATAAGGTTAACTAGAGAAGGCTGGGGTCCCTGATCTTCAAGTGATCCAAAAATTCTATTACAGGGTTTTGCAGTCAACTTTCTTATATTTGCAAATCAACTGTCGCGAAAATATTT
The DNA here is from genome assembly GCA_023014485.1 of Bathynomus jamesi. NCBI lineage: Eukaryota > Metazoa > Arthropoda > Malacostraca > Isopoda > Cirolanidae > Bathynomus > Bathynomus jamesi. Next base: position 1,094,225 of record JAJOZX010000150.1, read on the forward strand.
TAATGCTTTTAATAACTTATGTGAGCATATTGAAATATTTTATCCTATGTAAATAATGCATTATTATATGTTTGCAATAAATCATACATTTGTTTTTATTGTTTTCTTATCTTATTTTGGTTAATTTGCAGAGTTTAAACTTTGATGGGGATATAGTTGAAAAGATCAACATTGGGGTGGTGATTGTTGAAAAGGATATGTTGGGGGTGGGGGGGGGTGGGGGGAATAGTTTAAAAGATCCAACGCATCAGCCAGTCCCACCTGCGTAGCAAATTTTGTGGCTGCACTTTGGATTGGATTTCGACACCACGAACAAGGATGCCCTCAACGCAGTGTCGTTGGTACCACTTCATCACAGCAGTCTCGAGTTCGTGGTGCTTCCCTTTACGCATCAATTTTTTTGAGGTGGAAGGGCGACTTTCGTGGTCACTGGCGTATTTTATCGTTTTGCCTTTAGCTCTAATAATATCATAAAACGTACTTTCACTGATCCCCATAATCCTGCATGAGATGCTGGGCACTCACCACGCTCATGATGTCTGGATCTCTTCACACTTGCCCTAATTCTACCATTTTTCTCTGCCATGTTTTCAATCACAGAATGCTTAACAACACTAAAATGGACATAAAAAACGAGAAACGGGATTAATCCTGGCCAGCCTTAACAACATACGCGCTGACCTCTGACTGGTTGTATCAAGTAAACCACGTGGACTAATAATGTTGGAATGTATCGGACTTGTATGTTAGTTACCAACAGTCCGATTGGGTCCAAAAAAACCGTTAAAAGCCGAATTTCGATATAATGAAACGTATTACAACAAGGATTTAATATATATATATATATATATATATATATAGAGAGAGAGAGAGAGAGAGAGAGAGAGTGTCCAAAAATGATTACCCTGATTAAAGCATGCTATAACTTTTAAATAAACACTCGTATTCAAACACAGTTTTAATCATAAGTAGATAAACATACAAAGTTTTGATACATAGTTAATGAACTTAATAAGCTTCCACATGTGCACCCCTAGTGGCACGTAAAATGTCTAAACGGTATTCACACTCACGCCACACATTTTCCAACATTTACCTCGTAGGCGCGTAACTTCAAACGTTTGTGTAACACCTTGTGCACCGTAGACTTTGGTATCTTTAGTTGGCATGAAGCTTGTCTCACCGATTTCCTTGGTGACCGTGTGAAAGCAGTTTGAATGTTTTCCACCGTCTCATCGGTTTCCGATGGTCTACCACTGCTCTTTCCCTTTTCCAAGTTTCCAGTTTCCAAGAATTTTTTCATCCACAACTTAATTAACTTCACATCAGGTGGATTCTTTCCATACTTTGTTTTGAACCTTCGCTGAACACTGACAGGAGATTTTGTTTCTGCAAGCCACACAACACATTGTGCCTTCTCTGTCACAGACGCCATCTTAACTGAACACTACAGCGCTGCTAGCGGCCAATGCGGTAGACGAAACACACCAGCACAGAAACTCTATGCGCGTACGAGATCACCTGTAAAAAGAAAACGGATGTAAGATTCATTAAAACATGAGAGCATACTGTTTTCAGGGGTAAACATTTATGGACACCCTGTATATTGAGTAAACATCATGCTCAAATCATGGAAGAGTCTAGTCCTACCAACAATTGAGTATTGCTCAGTACTCACAAGCCCATACTGAAAACGAGACATTGACTATACAAAGGAAGGACTTTTATGTCTAAGATAGAGGAAACGGAAGGTGAAGACTACTGGTCTCGACTACAATCCCTGGAACTCTACTCTCTTGAAAGAAGGCGCGAGCGGTACACAATAATATACATATGGAAAATACTTTAGGGCTTTGTCCCTAACCTTAGAAATGAAACAGAAACAAACTGGAATGAGAGAAGAGGCAGATTTTGTACTGTCCCAGCTGTTGTGGGACAGGAAGCCATGAAAACGAGGCTGAAAAACACCCTCAGAATACGAGGCCCAAAGCTTTTCAATGCCCTACCAAAAGAAGTGAGGAATCTCCAGCACACCGACCTGAATAACTTCAAGAACCAGCTGGACAGATTCCTGCGCAAAGTCCCTGACCAGCAGGAGGAGATCAGACAGCAATTCCCTCCACCAAATCCCGCAAATGAGGCGGGATGCTGCAGAGGGGTTGACCGCAGGTCGATCCTGAACCGTCGTTCAAACTCGCATAAAGTAACAAAGTAAGTATACATCAGGGATGGGGTAATTGTAATTGATTGTAATTTACTACTTAAAATGTAATTGTAATTAATTACATTAGGAAACCAAGGTAATTAATACAATTACAGTCAATTACTTTCAATTACATGAATATTAAAGTTAATGGGTCATGTTTATAGTCTAAACTATTCGCTCATCATGTCTGAGGGAGCTTTCTTTTGAAATAAAATATTCCATTTATTTCAAATGTTCCTAACTAATGTGCCACTTTTTGGCCCTTATTATTATTATTTTGTCTTATACAGTATTAGTATTTTTTGAGTGCCTTATCTTTGGTTTCATTTGACCCTATCACAATACATATGTCCAATGTCCAATTGTCCATAGCGAGAACTGCTTGATGAAAAATACAGTTCCGTGCAATGTTAAAAAAAAAGTACATTTTATTGACCTAGCATTATCTAGTGTTTTCATTCAAGATGATGGCCAAAACTATAATAAAAACAGAATTGAAATACCTGGGTGGAAAAGCATGACATAAATCAAATAGTGTGTATTTATGAAAAAAAATACAATTCTTTGTAAATGTAATTAATTACTTTACTAAGTAATTGTAATTATTTCACCATGTTCAGTAATTGTAATTAATTATAATGACCAAGTAATTGCCCCATGCCTAATGTCAATTGGAAAACAAATAGTTTTATGCGTCTGTAAAGTAGCCTAGTGGTTAAAACGTTGTGCTGCTGATCGGGGAGTCGTGAGATTGAGTCCGGTGAGGACTTTGTAATTTCTGACCACCTGTGGTGGGTCGTGGTCCGGATTCCACGATAAGCTCCAAGTCTAAGGTGAGGCAACAAGCTTGACCGTCAGAATGAACAACTCGGACGGAAACAAACCCAAGGTTACAGGGTTATATATGATGATAATGATAATTTGTGTGTGTGTGTATATATCGGTCCTATTCAAAGGAGTGACATAACGAAGGAGTGACATAACAAAGGAGTGACAAATCGGAGATAAAATTCAAAGGAGTGACATAACAAAGGAGTGACAAATCGGAGATAAAATTCAAAGGAGTGACACGAAAATACCGTAACGAAGGAGTGACATAATTCCTAACCTGACATAACCTATTCGAAACCATAAATTAATTGCCGGCTTTCCCGGCTTTCAGTTGTGCTCGTGCTCTCGGTTGGAACAGTTGCAGTTGGAGCTCTCGGTTGAAGCTGGATAACCTAATTTCTGTGTTCTTCACTTAGGGGTGAAATTTAATTTTCAAAGTTTTGTAGCCCATAATGGATGAATATCAATTTGTAAAATCCCAAATAGGTAAAGACAAGCTAGCATTCAGAGGACACATCTACCGACACCAACGATCCCGAAACAACAATCATTATTTCCGGTGCGAGGACAAAAACTGTAATGGTTCCGCAACCCTTCGTGGTGTGACAATTTTTAATACCTTTGGTGGCTCGGTATCAGAGGGTAAAGCACACAATCACGCCCCGATGACAGGGAGAGTGGAAATTGTACAGGCTGTTGATGCAATCAAAATTAGGGCCAAAACTACAAATTCGGCGCCAGCTGCAATCGCCCAAGAAGTTGGACAGGAACTAGGCATTAACGCCGCAATAGAAATGCCTTCCAAATCTGCTATGAGGCAACTCATCCATCGTATTCGTATCCGAAAAAAAGAATTTCCAGTGGAACCCGAACGTGCGACAGATTTAGTCATCCCAAACAATTTGAGGGTATTTATGTCACTCCTTTGTTATGTCACTCCTTTGAAATGTCACTCCTTCGATACAGACCCATATATATATATATATATATATAGTGGTGTAGTGGTTAGCGTCGCTGACTACGAATCCATCGGCCCCGGGTTCGAGACCCGACGGCAGCCGGCGCGCAGCAAAACCCAGCTGTTCATCCTTCCACACAATAAAGTGGTTGGTAGATAAATGGGTACCCTAGGTGGCCTAGTGGTTAAGACGCTGGGCTGCTGATGAGGTGTGGTTCGGATTCCACGTTAAACTGTAGGTCTAAGGTGGAGTGAAAAGCTTGACCTTCGTCAGAATGAACAATTCGGGCGGAAGCTAACCAAAGGTTTATATATATATTATATTATATATATAATGCAAACCTACAAGGAAAAAGAAAATATATATATATATATATATATATATAAAAGCGCTCAGGCCAACTAATACAGCACATCGCTCTAACTCCCGATTTTTTATTACCAACATCACTGGAAATCGAACCCTCGACATAGTGTCTTCACTTCGCCTAAGGCCAGGCCGCACACAGGATGGAAAAGGTGCTAGCTGCTCTCTGAACTACGTACACTGCCATATACTATACTACGTACTTATAAAGTAATACATATTTAATAAGAAATATATGCCATAAAATTGTTTAAAAACTCACTTTTTGGAGGGGACGCAAGTTTGTACTTTATGAGCAGTGATTTTAATTAGCTATTTCCACTTATAAGTTTATCGCTTTCAACTTGGGGGAAGGGGGCGTAAATGTCATAAGACACGAACGAGTTCGATTCTTTGCAAAATTCTCTTTTAAGTGGAAGTCAAGAATAAACGTGTGTTCGTTTATACATTTTGCGACTCCATTGCATTCGTGAGTTTCCAAACAGAGAGAGAGAGAGAGAGAGAGAGAGAGAGAGAGAGAGAATTCAAAATAAAGCTTTTCAGTTCTTCTTATGATTTACGAAGAAACTTCTAGTTGAAAAGACCCATTCTTCTTTAGCGATTTCAGAAGTACCTTCTTCTAAGGTTTAGAAATTGCGAATAAACCCGTTCTAGGCCACTCTATTTATAACCAATTCAAGAGCAGGCATAATGAACCTCTTCATATATATATATATATATATATATATAATATATATATATATGACGTTAGGGCAATATAAGGGTCTCAAAAATATGTTGTAATAAGTGTGTTGTTTTCAAATCGATACTTTTATATTTAGGCCTAAGTGCGATTATTATGGAAACAATAGGCTTTGTTGCGACAAATAAAATGAATAGTGGCCGATCGTGATCAGCCCGAATGCAACAAAATCAAGAACAAGTTAAGAAACTGGTGCTGTCACAAGAAGATCAACCAGGCACTCATTTGTTCCAGAGAGCCATAGCACGTAATTTCGGAGTTTCCAGACGCTCAATGCGGGTAGTGATAAGGAGAGCTTGAACGAAAAATTATTGGCGTTTGCAGGCACCTAGCATTATCTCAGATACGAAACTGAGACGTTTATTAGAAGCCGCGTCCTGTGTCAGAGAGTTTCTCATGATAACATAAACAAAGATGTACTCCCAAGACAAAAAAGATTTTATTTACTTCTCAAATTTTGACAAATCGCCGAAACATCCCAAAAATAATGTTAATTCACAAAATATTATCATGAAATTTCAATTTTCCTTAAAAATTGTGATTTATGTTATGTTTCTTGGTAAGGAAAAAACCACACCAGGTTTTCATCATTTTTCAAGATTTGTATAACAGAATGTACAAGTCAAATCACCACCTAGTTCCCGGTGGTGATTTAATTTTCGTATAAGACAGCGTCCCTTCACACACTGTGCTGTCTAGTTGTAACTCAACAGTATCTCTGTAAATGTTCCCCAAGCCATTAGAAGTAAAAAATGGCTTCAAGATTCACCAGACCTCACCCCTCTAAACTATTTTGTGTGGAACGCGCTATACGAAAATGCTTATGCGGGCCATCAGATACCCTTCGACACAAAGGAGGCGTTCCAACAACGCATCGAAGAATGTTGATAGCGCATCTCAGAAGAACATATCCAGCTCGCCGTTCTTTAATGGAAATGTATCCACGCTGTAATTACCCAATATGGAAGTTACACTTCACACCTTTTCCCTAGAAATGTAAATAAAATCTATATTATTTCAGATATTACAATGTAGGCCTAAACCTGATGCGTGTGTACATCGTAGTTCCCAATTTCTCACACAGAGGACAAACAACATCTACTCATATTTTACTTTTTGTTCTTGAAAACCTTTTTTTTTAATAAAACGCTAATTTGGAACTTTTATATCTTGCCTTTACTTGTCGGAATAAATTTAGGGTAAATCTTAAGGAAATGTCATTACCTGAAAATAACTTGCTTATAACGTATTTGCACAAAAAACAGTACTCTTAAAAAAAGTGTTATATTGTTATGTAGATTACGGCCATATAGTTATTTTCTCAAAATTCAAGTGATGATGTTTCCTTAAGATTAACCAAACTTAGATATATTTATTGTTACTTTTAGAAATTTCATAGTCCTGAAATAAATACAAATGGAATGACAGCGTTTTAGATAGAGGACGCTTATTTTGCGCCACGTGATATACATATATATATGGGAGGGGGGGCCGACCGCAGGTCAATCCTGAAACGTCGTTCGAAGCAAACAAAACTAATATATTCTTGGGAGGGAATCTTTGAATCAGATGAAAGGTGTATAGCAAAGGTAGTGCTCTCTATGTGGTACCTTTAAGCCCTTTCAGAGTGGTTTAAGAATAAAACCACCTTTTCAGTCCTAATTTCATCCTAAAACCACAGTATATATTCCTTTTCCGTCGGTCAAATTGTAACAAGATTATTGCGTGGAAAAACATAAAAATAATAAAATAAAAATAAAATGAAATAATTAAAAAAAAAGTATGCGCGTGCGCCGCAAAGAGTTAAAAAAATTTGGATCTTATTCATGATTCCAGTTGACAAGTAAGAAAATTTCAAAAGATTGAAGTGCAAACATCTGTCCATTAGTTTTCGGCTCCCGATTTGTCACGTGATAATGATATTCACATACTGTAGGTCTATTGGAAAGTGGGCATGGGGATGGAATAGGAAAAAAACTGGCAGAGGACACAGATTGAAACTTGATCGAATTCGACCGTTAAGTACTTCAACATCTCGGATAGTGGTACTTAATAATTGACACTGTCCATCAACTTGAATCTATCGGCTGACTTCGAAATTGCTGAAGGTAATGAGAGAATAAGAAGGGATTATGAGTATTATCCCTTTATTGTAAGAACATTTCTGAAACGGATAAATGACCACAGGGGAGTTTTTGTCAACTGAATGAAAATCTTAATATGAACCCGAACGGAAAATGATTTTTACGTTAACTGGCAAACGTTTTGCGTCTAATGGACATCCATCAATATCTCTAATACTGATTACAGTTGGTAAAAGGAAAAGTCTTAGAAAAAGTGGATGCCTCACACGATTTGATAAGGGACGGGATAGTGCGTATGACTTATAAAATGGTTCAGAAAGACCAAGGAGAGAAGATTGGTAAAGCTCTGCTCTAGATACCATATAAGGCGAGACCAACAATAGCAATAGTGGGTAAATTATTTATTTCCAAACAGACTGATCTCTCTTCATAGAGACATAAACTGGCCTGCGAGATACCCGATCTCTCCGCTGCAGACTTCTTTTTGCGAGGGTTCTTAAAAGAAGGACTTTAGTTGAACAAATCACGGACAGTACAACATCTAAGCTAAACATACAGGAAGACATACGTAACATCACTCAAGACCCTTTCAGGAGAGTAATAGAGGAAGTTGTTCTAAGAGCTCGCTAGTGTGGTGCAGCTGGTGGTAGATATTTAAATGACATTATTTTTCATAAATAGTCTGTATATAAAATGTCATTTAGTTACCGATTCTGAAAATATGTGACAATTATTCACTAGTAAAGTGGGTTTTGTGGTATTTTGAATTAGAATCCCTTGACAACTTTTGACGCACCATATACTGTATATATATATATATATATATATATATATAATAATCCCATATATATATATATATATATATATATATATATATATACACACACACACCCCGTTAGTCATAGCTTCGCTTATATGTAATATATTTTTTGACACCAAATTCCGCGCTATTCGCAAACCCAGCTCCGTTATTCGCAATGCCAGATAAGGGAAAAAAAATAATTCACAATTCCGCCTGCTATCAGCGCCACCTAGGATGCGCAGTGACTCGTTTTCACTCGCTGCACATTTATCTCTCTGCCCCAGCCCTCAGTCTGCGCCAGCTCACGTAGCGTTCGTATCTCTGACCACCTGCTTTCGCAAATTATTACGAAAAACTTTTCGCAATGTCTCCTAAGCGTTCAGCTCCTGTGAAACGTTCGCGTGTGCCAGTGACACTGGATGTTAAGATGGACATTTTAAAGAGGCATAGGAGCGGTGAAGGTACCACCAAGATCGGGCGTGCACTTGGCCTCCCAGCCTCTACTGTGCATTCTATAGTGAAAAGTGCACCTATAATAGAGGAAATGGCTGGTACCTCTGCCTCTGTTTCGGGCACTAAAGTGACGAGGTTCCGCAACAGTGTGATGGAAAAAATGGAAAGGTTGTTGCGCGTGTGGATAGAAAACCAAACGCAGCGCAGCATGCCCATATCGCAGGCCATTATTCAAGAAAAGGCACGGTCTTTGTGGCGAGATGTGAGGAAGGAAGTCGTTGGTGAAGGTGAGAGCAGCGGCAGTGAAACTTTCAGTGCGAGTCGGGGGTGGTTTGACCGTTTCCGCAAGCGTGCGAGCCTTCACAACATTAAGATGACGGGTGAGGCTGCCAGTGCCGATGAAAAAGCTGCAGAAGAATATCCAGCAATCTTAAAGAAGACCATTGAAGACGAGGGATACGCAGCAAAGCAAATCTTCATGAGTAACCCCTCGTCATGCTCCGTTTTCTTCCATCCTCGAGGAGAAAATAAAAGTACAGAACAGGTATGTTTATTCTTTTATTGATGTTATTCATAACTTACTATGCTAATACAGGTCTGTATTTGTGTTTTATACTCGCTTTTATGTATCGTATTGGAACGTATCCAAACATCTTACCTTCTGAAAAATGGCATATCGCATCCCCCTATAAAACATGTATTTATATGAGAAAAAATTATTTGTTATTCGCAATTTCGCTATTCGTAATGAGTCTGAGGAACGTAACTCTTGCGGAAACTGGGGTATGTATATTATATATATATACTCTTGCGAAAACCGGGGTGTATATATATATATATATATATATATATATGAACTCCAGGAACTCGGTCCTTTTTAAGGACCGTGAGCGAGAAAGTAGGTCCTTTTCTCAGTGAGGAGCGACGGTCCATTTTTAAGCAATTCCGGACGATCTTTTTTAGTGATTTTAGTGTGTTCAGTGATTATTTGAAGTTCTAAAGAAGGATCGTTTCCTCCAGAAGACTCAGAAAGAGACTGAGACTGAACTGAAACTTGTTTCAACACCTGGAGGAGACGAAGAATCTACTGATGTTAGTGCTTCAACTTCAAGTCAAGCAACTGGAGCTCCTAGCGGAAGAACTGAACCCGGCAATCCCTGGCCGTACCTGGACAAATACTTTGAATACCTGGGCCCCAAGGGTAAGCAGAACCTGGAGTACAAGTGCTTGCTGTGTTCATCAAGTTTAACACGCTTATCCCATCCAGTGCCGCCGTGGAGAGGCTCTTCTCTTTGGGGAAGGACGTCCTCAAGCCGAAAAGGTCAGGCTCAGTGACAGCCATTTTGAAATGCTAGTCTTCTTGAAGGGAAACTCAAGCATTTAACTTAATAACTTTTTTTCATCATTTATGTATTGTATTAATTATAATTTACGTTAATAAAATTAAAGATTTCCGGTGTCTTTAATTTCATTTTTCATTTTAATCAAATTTTTCACTTATATTATATATAAGGACCGAGGACCGAGTCGTTCCTAGGTCCTATCTTCAGAAAGGACCGTGACCGGGACCGTCGGTCCAGTTTGAGGCAAGGACCGGGACCGTCGGTCCTTTTTGAGGCCCGGGTGCCCACCTTTGTATATATATATATAAAAGGTGCATTTGTGTTACCAAGGGAAGTAAATACAGGGTTCTGGTGCGCCTAGCTTCTGATGAATCATACACCCCAAGAGGGTTCGAACGACTCCCCCCCCCTTGACAGGAAAGGTTCACTTTTGTAACCATAGTTATAACTTGTGATATAATATACAACATCATTTAGCAAATAAACACGCATTTTTTCTTTTGAAACATCACACACTACTCTAAACCGCTCTACTCTAAACCCCCTCCGCAGTGACTAGGTCGTTGCACTGAAAGGTCCACCTTTCTACAATTTCGACCCCCACTTTTGGGAAGTCCTGGCTACGGGACTGCACCCAGACCTATAAAGCCAGGGGTTTCTGCAATGCATACTAACAACACAAGCATGGAAATCATTATGGATTTCATTTGAATATGATAACAGAGAGCATTGTTGCCTCCACTGGTGATGAACCACGTACGAAAGCCTCGTTAGTGCAGTAACCCTCTATGTACTTGACAGTGATGCATCGAGCTGCTAGTACCCTGAATGGGTGTATGGGCGGAGTGGTGTTATGTAAAACAGTGAGGCTTTTGTGTTCTGCTCGTGACAACCTAAAAACAATCTGTCGAAAACATTGATAATATATACGGTGTATATATATATATATATATATATATGTGTGTGTGTGTGTGTGTGTGTGTGTGTGTGTGTTGTGTTCAGTGATGCTTAGAACCTATAATTACTTAAACTGGAAATGGTCGCAAACTTTAATTTTATTTTATCTTATTGTGCTCAAGTGTATATATATATATATATATATATATATATATATATTGTCTATTGACTTTCTGGCAACGATTTCTATCTTATTAATTTATTGTCTATTAACTGCTTGCGTAAATTTGTGACCCTTTTAATCCTGAAGTAGTAGTTTATGACCATTTTCGTGTCAGGAAGAAATACAATCGTAAAACCTTAAATTAGAACTAGGAACAAACGATTACATTGCACCAAAACCGCAAAACCGTTTGGAATGTATACGAGACCTTCAAATAATTTAATTGAGAGAGAGAGAGAGAGAGAGAGAGAGAGAGAGAGAGAGAGAGAGAGAGAGAGAGAGAGAGAGAGAGAATTACTCCATACGCCAGACTGAAAAAAAAGCCCGACTTTCCAACTTCCAAACTCTATCAACGGATTGTGAAAGAATTTCTTCCTTAACAACTATGGCACAATGCAAATGCGTCTATACCCAATACCCAATCAACAAGCTATACCTGACTTCATTAACTGGCAGGTGTGTGTGTGTCAATGGTTACACTTTTTCTGTTGGCCTATATTTTGTGTCACCGAGTCCTTCGTAGGCCAGTACAGGCCTATGAAATAGATTATTTTGAAGTGTAATTTAGGCCTATTAAAGTACTTAGAAGATTGAAAAATCTGTTAAAGAGAGATGAATTTCTATCACCAATATATATATATATATATATATACTGTATATATATAGGTACACACACGCTTACTGCTACATTTGTATTTTAAGTCCCAAATAAGTGAGTTTATTATTGAAATTGAGTCTGACCCAGTAAATAGACCGACCATCATCCACCTCTTCTTTAATACATTTTTATTTCAATGCCATTCTGTTTATTACAAAAATTATGAACTTTTGAAGGACTTTTGAAATTGTTTTTCTAACCCAAAACGCCGTTAAATCGAGAGGAAAACCAAATTAAATTTCCACCAAACATTTGCTAGCTATGAAGAATGCGCGCGCAGGCCCCAAAAATTTTACTTTCGCGAACAAAGAAATGTATTAAAGACTGCTATATATTGTATTATACATATATATATATATATATAGAAGTAGGAAAATAAGCCATATTCCTCGCAACTAAACAGATACGTATAAATATTTAAAAATAAGAAATTATAAAAGAATGAATAGAGAGGTAAAATAAAACGACAAATGAAAATCGTTAAGTGCATGGCTGTTTCGTTGAGGCTTCATTTCATCCAACAGCTGATCGCTAATTTTCACCTTGTACGGCATGTTGTTCCTGCGATTTAAGTTGAAGCCTGTGATTTCGTTTGCACAGCACATTATCATGACTTTATTGGAAACGTTGTTAGACACCGTAATTTGATTTATACTTAGTAATTACACCCATTTTGCCACAACACCAATATGGCGTCGGCCCCTCCTTCACTCGTATCTGAACTGACAGAAGATATAAGAGTGACGTCACGTATCAATCCGCGGCTTTATATTAAATTTGTTGTTTAATGAATGTGTATACGTAAATTTTTAAGGCATATAAGAACATTAAAATGTTTTAATGTATTTTGAATTTAGTTACATTCAATATTAGTTTGCGTAAATATTTATTTGAAGGAACTACTTTATTGGTGTTGAAATTTCTTGCGTTCCGCCGTTTATTTCACCAATCGACAACAACTTTCGGGAACAGTCATCCAGCTGATATGACTGGACAAGGACGTGATAGTTGTATAGCTCTGTGCTGACGGCAGCGACTTCTCTTGTTCAAGCGATTTTCGTTCTTATTTCGAACTGACCCAAGAGCGAGTGTTCTGTGGAAGACTTGATCGTTGCGTTGTATTATGATAGATTCTCTGATAAACAGAATGCCACACAGTGATAATAACGGGCTCCCCGCAGTTAGGGGTGGCGGCGGTGGAGGCAAGCGTAGGGCTACGAGCAGCAAATGGCCCAGTAGTGACAGGGATGTACCCCCTTGCAAGAAACGAAAGAAAATTCACAAATGGCCCAAGAAATCGCGGCGCCGAGACGTTGACAGGTCAAAATGCAAGGCGAAGAAGCGGATCAGGACGAAGCCAGAAGCTCCTTTCAATTCGACGCAGTTTATCATGGATGAACACGATAATCTCAACGACAGCGACCTCTCCACCAGTCGTCGTCCTCGACACAGGGACTCCTCCCTGTCCATGGAATCGGAGGACTTGGAGGACGAGGTGTACTCTTCTCCTGAAGACGAGGAAGAGGAATTTATGACCAGGCAATTCTGGTCCGCTTACGAAGACTATCACGCTGAGCGACTGGACGCCATGTCAAAGTCGCAACTCGTGCAGGAGTACTTCGCCCTTGAGGAGAAACTCACCCTGTTAGAGAGGGAGCTGAGGGCGGCCAGAGAGCAGGACAGAAGGAGAATTAGGGAACCATCGCCTATCGACGACGAAGACGAAGAAGAAGTGGTGCCTGGCGAAGTGCCTGTCGATGCCGAGACGGCGGCGAAGATAGAGATCTTCAGGAACGAGATTCAGAAACTGGAAGTGGAAAATGAGAGACTGCGGCAGGAGAACGGACTCCTTCGACGGAAACAGTCCTGCAGAAGGTGCTCCACCACCAACAACTCTTCAGACTCCAGTTCTACGAGTGACAGCGGAAGTGGAAACGCTACCGAAAGTGACGACGCGACGACGTCGTACAGTTTTAAACGACCGGAGTCGTCCCTACTCGTCGGTGATGAGCGCATTGTGAGTGACGAGGAACTTGAAATAAGTGAGACTGTGCTGAAAGGGGACCAGTGCTACGGCCCCGATAGCGGTATAGCGAGTAGCGAAGGCGGCGTGTCGTGCGCGTCGTCAGGAGAAGACGTTAAAGTGGAAAACGTGGTAGTAACTCGCAGTAAAATTAGTGACGATGCAACAGACTTGTCAGAGACGTTGCTGCAAACGTGAACAAAATTTAAAATAAAAAGTGACGTGTACAACTTAGACTATTTTTGATCACTCCTTCATGAAGTCTGTGATAATTTTTTAGCTTAGTTTTCCTTAAAGCAAATGTTTATTTATTTTCAACAGAAAATGAATATTTTTCACATTGAATTCTAATGAATTTATACGGAAATATTTTTAAAAATATTTATATTTAATACTCTTATGAAAGTCACGTTTTTACAATAAGTGAGTAATGACCCAATCGTGGACTTACATTTTTGGTCCCACCAAATTAAACTTTTATTATATTATATATATATATATATAATATATATATATATTAATGTTAAATCATACGGCAAGTCTCGCCAAGTTTCTTAAAATCTTTATTTCGCCAGACATGCTTCATACATGTTTTAATTCACTTCTTTCATGGTAAAAATTTTTGACTAAAATTACGTCATTGGTACATATTTTTTTTTTTATTATTTTAATAGGCTGTGAAGGAATTTGTTGTACGTTTTGTGTCAGTAAGAAAAAAATGTCGAAAACTGCCAGTTTTCAATAGGTGCAAAAGAGATTATTTCTTTTATTTTTGTTTTTAATTTGACGGTATCTCACCTGTAACACACAGATTGAAGAAACTTAAAAGTACCTGAATGTGTGTGTGTGTAAATTGAGTTAGTTAAAATAAAGAAGTTTAATTTTTTTTTGTCGCATTTTTTAAAATTAAAGAAAATAAAAAATAGGACATTTTTGGTTTTCATTAGTTTCCCCCCTTTTTTATTAAGTTCTTTATACCCGTGTTTGAAATTGGATTCAGAGTATACTGCACGCGCAACATCTGAGTGCGAAGATAAGCAGTACATACACGCGATAATAGATTTATTACCAAAATTACCCCGGAGTTTTATATCTCTTGGGGTGGGCGGCTCCGTTTGCCACAACAAATAGCCAGTGTATATAATAATTTTTTTTTTTTTTTTTTTGGGGGGGGTTAAAATCGGTGTCAGTCAAATTCCTTGGTTAGCGGAATACCTACAGGTCCAGAGCCAAATGAGATCACGTGAGTTCGGTGGGGAGGGGATTGCAAACTTCGAATAAATTTAAGAATTTATACCGATAATGGAGGGAGTGTGCGCCTGGCACCACACTAAGGTCTCGAGATTGATTCCCTTCAATAAAGAAACTCGAAACTGGATTAAGATTAAGGATGAAACAAAAGAAGTAAGACTAGATCCTTTCATTTCCAGCCTTCATAGAGCAATTACGAAGCCACCAAATGACAGGTTCTGAGTATGACATCTCGCCGCGTCTCAGATCTTTCTGCGCGAGTGAGTGTTTCAGCCCAGAAATTTGTCACAGCAAAGGTAGACGTTACGTCACTGAGTACGATCATACCATTTATGCCCACGAAGAAAGAATCTTGGGCTTTAATGCCTTATCCAGTACTAATGTTTGGGGTCGTTTAACCATCGCTACGGCAAAGGTCGTGTGACAAAGGGGATTTATACAGCTTTACGCGGGATCCAAACCATCTAAGAATCGGTACATCTGGATGTGGAGTTATGGTCATCCACGTAACTAATGAACAGACCCAACGTCGCTTAACCTCACCAAAGGTTCGAATGCAATCTAATTATTTGTTCTTTCACACCGTTATGGAAGGCTGTTAAAAATATCTTTGTGTCCACTTAGGGAATGATAATGGTATGTTAAATGTTAAGTATTTTCTCTTAGGAATACATCCATCTCCTCTTGTGTTTGGGATATTAAGGGAGATACTGGAGGTGTATGTTGTTACGTAATATCTGAATCGATATTTTCTCGAACACGAAACAATAATCAATATTTGTTAGTGACGTCATTAAGTGTGATGGCGTCAAACGCAAAGCGTGGCTTACAAGAGAATACATATATAAATAAATATAAATTGTGGCCTGAATTTCACAATTAAATACAAATTAATAAGTATTAACACCCACAACGGAAAATAAAAAAAAAGATTCCAAGTTCTTTCGTGTATTGAATACCTCATCAGGGAATTGCATCATTTACGTGTTTGATCGAGTCATTACCCCATATATATATATATATATGAGATTACGCTAAATGGCAAGTTGTCAATACCTATTGGTTTGGGAACAGATTAAGGCAAAAAAAAAAATCTAACCTAGACCAGAGTTAACCCAAAGGAAATGGGTGTCGCATTGAACAATGTAGTAATTTCTTTAAGTAAGGTAAGATTTAGTTGATTAGGTTAGATTAGTTTAACTATAAGTTAATCTAAAAGTTAGATTAAACGGAACACGAGTAAAATAACGCTGTTTTTGTGTGTCTAGAATTTCTTGTCTGAGTGTGCATTTAGACTTTTAGAGCGTCCTCTGACCCGATATTAATAATAACCTGACTTAATGGGCATCAAAAGTAGCTTAATTGGGCATTTACTCGTGGTCTAATCGGAACCGGAAGATGGTCGAATGGAATTAGATCAAATAATTATAATAATAATAATATTTGGGGTTGTTTAACCTCCTTTGAGGTCATATGACGCGGGGGACTTACACCTCAACGTGGGCTCCGAACCAATACCCATCAAGGAAGACCCAGAAAATCATCTTAATCGCTGAAATCTGAAGTCCTAGTCGAGGCTCGATCCCAGGATTTTCACATTACAGCCCGGCACTCTCCTACGGAAATTAAATTGAAATGGATTAAGATCAGAATGGCTGGATTGATATCAGGCTTGTTTGAAGTGGAAACGAATGAGCCAAATTCGACTTTATTCGCTTTATTTCGTGTAAACGAAACTGTTTCCTTTGGTTAGACTGCGGATTCTGGAATGCAGAGACCCTACATCTAATGGCCAAGGAGGGCTTTGTATCTGGTGGTAATTAAGAAACATTAATTCGTCGGTCCCCTCTTTAGTCGTTAACCATTGTTAATGACGAACAACGATGACACCTGGCGATATTTTGGTCTTGCACGAACACCAAAATCTGTGTGTGTGTAGGCAATTGGGCATAAGTGAGGTCGAGTGTGTAATAACTCAGATATAGTGGGGTAACTTTTTGTGAGGTAACATGTTTGGTACCTCGGAACATTAAAAATCTCATAAAAAAATCTAGAAATATTTTAATGTCGGTAAAAGATATGTTGGTCCTGATTAGATTGGATTATGCTAGGTTAGATTAGATTAGCGAGTACCTTACTATTTAATGACTTAATAAAAGCCACCCTTCAGCCCTTATTTGCGACCCAAACACTTATCACACCCTTCTGGCATAAAGGTTAGGTTATGCCCCTCGGTGGTGTAGTGGTTAGGGTCGCTGACTACGAATCCATCGGTCCCAGGTTCGAAACCCGTTGACGGCAGCCGGCGCGCAGCAAAACCCAGCTGTTCATCCTTCCACACAAGAAAGTGGTTGGTAGATAAATGGGTACCCTGGGTGGATTAGTGGTTAAGACGCTGGGCTGCTGGTGGGGCGTGGTTCGGATTCCACGTTAAACTGTAGGTCTAAGGTGGAGTGAAAAGCTTGACCTTCGTCAGCATGAACAATTCGGGCGGAAGCTAACCAAAAAAAAGGTTAAATTAGGTCTGGTTAATATTTTTGATATGTAGATTTAAAAAGGTCATAGCTCACTTATGTGAAGATGTACACACGCACACACACACACACACGTGTGTGTGGACGTTGTTTGACACCATTTTAATATAAAATCCAGAAAGTTAATTAATAAAGTATAAAGGCACCACATGAGTGCCACTCTTGTAATGAGAGCCGCATGAAATGGAAATGCAATGAAAAGGTTTATTGGTTTATTGTCCATATAAGCAGAGCATAAAGTCTTTTGAAACCTTTGTCGTCATAGGTTACTGACGATCAAACTCCTTAACCCAATCACTCACTGTTAAGCCAAAAGTAAGACTTCATTCTATGGTGTTCGTCCCACCGATCCGACCATGAACTAAAGATGTAAACAATTATACCTATGAATAAATTGGACTGTTTTTGGGGGTTGTTCTCGTGAACTGCTCCACGGACTTGTTTTGCGAATATTCTGAGTTATGACGATTGAAACGACAGTGCCAATGTATACTGTCGATCAGTTTACTATAATGCGTTTTTGTGATGGCCAAAATATATTATACCTAAATGTTTACATTCAATAAAATCTAATTTACTACTTGTCGATTTGTCCAATAAAGACCAGGTTTTTTTTTTAATCGTGACAAAGTGCCGCTTTCAGCCAATGGAAACTTTAGTCATCCAGTGTGATGGGAATTACCATATAAACCAGTCTTGAAAGTTGAGTGTGTAGGATCTTGTCACGTTTATAGTAAAATTATTAGTTATCGTAATTTGTACAATATTTAACTTTCTTTTATCTCTGCTGATGATTAGGCTGATGTGTCACGGATTTGTACCACATCAAATTATCAAAGACGTTATGTATTTCTTATTTTCAATATTTTACAGAACTCTTACATCTGACAGGATGACCCTTCATGAAATTTCCTGTTATTTGACAATAAAAAGCAGTCGAAATTACAAATAAACATGAAACTCAAATTGTGTAAAATAAAATCTTGAATTCCCTCCAATTAAAGTGAGGTTTATGAGTACAAACTCTCGTTTCAAATGTGTCTACCGTCTATAATTAGCGGAAGAAAGGTACACAGTACAGATAATTAGAGAAAACATCCTCTAAGAGTAACCATTTAAAATTAATAAGTGAAGACTCGTCGGCTTGTTTTTCGTTAAATATACGCTTGACGCATTCATTTATTGACAACTACTACGCCAAACAAGACTATAATAATAATAATAATAATAATAATAAAATCATTGAATAAAGTGTGGGAATTGAATTAATTATTCACTTTAGCTTGAAAGAAAATACATTTCAGTTAAAAATTTTGAGTGGAAATACGAAATAAATTGCTAAAATTTTAACGAAATTAAACGTCATACGTTGGTTATACTATTTAATTTTTAATATGCAATTTGGTAGTGGTGCGCGCTATTATGGAAACGGCATTAAAATGGAAAGCGCTATCTGGCAACTCGTTCGGCCATGTTGCGAAATCTGACCCGACTCGTTCTGCTTCTTACATTGGGTGAGTGGGTTTGGGTCTGTGTAACGTTGGGTCTGTGTGTGAACAGCGGGTCTTTATTTACCATCGAATCAATTCGACTTGGAAACTTTGGGTACTTGTGCAGTAATTTACCATACTTATAGAATACGGTTTTCTGTTTATGCAAAATGAACGCTTTTCCTTCGAAGAAATAATAAAAAAATGTCTGCCATGGAGAATAATTCAATAACTCCTGTGTATTTTAAAACAGATGTAATAAAGCAGAGAGTTCAACAAGGTATATATTCGCTTTTTCCCAAGGAAAACATGAGAAGCATCGTATGGCAGAGTTTTAGGGGCATATTAGACGAATACGGCGAGGAAATATTTGGTGTATCCTGTTGTATAAACTGTCACACATGCATTCGCTACAAGTCGATGAAGAACGGCAAAACGAAAGACTTCGGAACTAAAAATCTGCGTGACCACATGCTGTACTGCGGCGTCCCGCGGAAACGGGGAAAACGGGAAAAGAGAGTCGCCAATGATATGAATTTGCAACAAGAAATCAATGAAATTACCGACTTCAAATTTCACTTAAACAATCAAGAGGGATGCGAAACTGTTGGACCTTCAACCTCCGTCATGAATGTAAGGGAATTGCGAACGAATAGGTGTGACTTGCATTTTACCACTCGTTACTTAGTTATTGATAAAAATAGTTCTCTGTCTGAAGTTCTATTTATAAACCTGCGGCACCTTTAATAAAGACAGAGGGTTGACAAAAATAAATAGACACCTTTAGTTGTTTTTTTTCGCATAGTTTTTGATTCGATAATAAAAGTCAATAAATAATAACGGATTTATTGAATCATTATATTTAGTATCGTGTTACTTTCTCCTTTGCATTACACGTTCTGACATTCCATTGATGAGCTTTGACATTTTTCTTGATAACAAACATCGTGTTGTATATTTATTTTTGTCACCTCTCTGTATATATATATATATATATATATATATTAGAAAATAAATAACGGTCGTATATCGGTGCAGATTTCGTATTTGCTTCAATATGATACAATTTTGTCCGTGTAATAAAAATACGAATAAAAAATAGTCTAGTTTATAGGGCAACTAGAAATTACTAATGTAGTAGGCTTATTACAGTATACACTTCATGTTGAGACACGCGTTACGAAACCATTTTTAACATCATTGAAATGACCAGTATTGGGCATAGGTCAATCAAATGTATTTTGCCCTTTAAGAAAAAAAAAAAATCAAGTACGTACAACATTTGGAATCTCGTTTATAATCACACCTTTTACTCGAGAGTGTAATATAAGTCTTCATTCCGTATTGATTTCTTGTGTGTGTTGTCTTAGACTTAAAGAGAACAGCTTTTTCAATATATAACTTTGCAATAAAAATGAGAACTTTCGTTCATTATATCCGTTCATATTTGTAGATATACTTCAATCTTATTCTTTAAACTATTGATGTTTCAAAGATGTTGGATGTTACATTACATTACATTTGGAAAATAAGAAGCCACTCTGCCTAATCGGGGTTATCCGAGTCTAATGATTTATCTAAAGCTGTATTTTATTATCGAGCTTTGCAAAATACCTATTTCAAATCATCTATGTTAGTGTTGCCTTATGTGAAATGGTGACCCATTTCATATACGCCAAAATTTGCGGGTGGTAATCCTCAATAACTTGTAATAGCTATGCAAAACAGAATTCCACCCTGTTTTGCTGTTTTCCCCCCTCCCTCATCACTTTCTTTGTAGTCCTTTCAACGTTCTGTTGGATCATCCCTTCCATTTAATTGCTGCAATTTTTGCTTTCGAAAAAATTTTGGGTAGAAGATTTAGTCATGTAAGGACGTCGTTTTGGGTTATCACTGCCCCGAATGGATGTGCAAAAAATGTTGCAGATATTACACTATAAAGCTTAATTAATCCATAATTGATGCATAGATCCCCGATATTAAAATTTTAATTGTTCCATATGGAACAATTAAAATTTTAATATCGGTCGCCTATATGGGTCAATTAAACGTTACAGTGTACCAATAAGCTTCAATTCTGGACCGTACACCGTTGATGTCTATTGTGTATGTCTCTTGTCTATCGTTTCATCATTGATATTTTATCCGGGATTACGACATCTGATCGACATCTATCAACAAATATATTGTGGGTTAGGTTAGCATAGGTTAGGTTTAAGGTACGTTAGTTTTATAGTGTTATCGATTCGATGGGAATAGGTCCGTTTTGTCCATGTTGTGTCATCACTGTTTGGCTCAGTGCCTTATCGTCATAAGGGGTTCCAAAAAACCTTAGCCCCCCATTTGCAGCTTACATGTTTACTTATATCGAAATAGTTTTTAGTGATTATAAAAATATATAAAATTCTTTATTTATTGCAGGTATTAAAATTACTCTAGCTGATAAAGTGATAATATAATGGCTTCTTAATTAATTGGTGATTCGGAGAGGCAACGTGTGATAGATCGCATACGAGCAATAACATTTCGGGAAGCTCGTGATGCTGAAGCCACCTTTATAACACGTTCATGGGTTGCCAAAAAGTTGCGAAGAAGTGAGGACTTCGTCAAAAGAAATTGGAATAAAACTTTGGATGAATGTGAAATGGATACAACCAAATCTCTGCGCCCAAATTTGCCACTCTCTCAGGAAACAAAGGACATCATTGAAAACGGTACGCGTAAGCGGAAAAACAGCTGTGCTAAACTTTCTAGAGAGATCGAAGTGTTGAGAGGAAAGATCGTTAGTGGTGAGATCATTCGACTGTACCGTCATAGGCAAGGTTTAAAGCCTTGGCATGAACTTCCAAAGCCAAGAAAAACTCAACTTAACATCGATGACAGAATGTGGTTTGCCCATTATTTTGAAGATTGGGATGTGGATGATTTCATGCATTTAGCTGTCTCCGATGAATTTTTTGTTTACATAACACGTTGGCCTAACTACCAAAATGATCGAGTGTGGGCCACAACACCAGATGAAATCGATGACAATAAACATTATCGCGAATTATTAAAAAGTCCAGACTGTGTTGGTGTGTTTGTTTTGTTCACTGCAAAGAAGCTCATGTGGGTGCTGAAGCCAAATGGTCAGAGTTGGGATGGACAGTATTTTCGTGATATTATTCTATCCCAGCATGTCATTCCTTTTCTAAGAAACCCAAACAATGTTATGGATGTCGATCAGGTCACACTTCTGCACGATAAGGCCCCCTGCTTTAAGGCATTAGCCACTCAACAGTTGTTGCGGAACCATGAGATCGATTTCTTTGGAAATGAAGAATGGCCAGGAAATTCTTCTGACCTGAACGTCTGTGAACACATTGGATCAGTTATAAAGGACAAGGTTGAATGTCTCTTGTTTCAAGAACCTGCAGCAAATCGATTTTCGAAGGATACAATGACGTAACACATTGAAACTGTTTTAGCAAATTTGCGTAACGATCAAGATCTATTCACGTCACTTTTGGCAAGCTACCCAAAGCGAATTCAGGCTGTCTTGGAAGCCAATGGCGGGAACACCACGTTTTAATTGTTTCTCATTAAATGCAGGATTAAATTCTCTTTTGTAAGGTATGTTTAGTTTTACTGTACCTCTAATGGTTTAAGCCATGGGCGGGGGGGCTAAGGTTTATTGGAGCCCCTAGATGTTTTGTCCATATCGTGTTATCATTGCTATTTTGTCTACAACGTATTATCGTAGTTTTATCCGTGTCATCATCGTCGCTTTGTCCGTACCGTGTTCTCGCAGTTTTGTTCACCGTTTAATCATCGAAATTTTGTTCACCGTTTCATATTCGCAACTTTGTTCACCATGTTGTCATCGCTGTTTTGTCCATATCGTGTTACCATCGCTGCTTTATCCTTATCGCGGTTCTATCCACGCACTGCGTCATCATCGCAATTTTGTTAATCGTGTCACCATCGTTGTTTTGCCTACTATATCATCACTGCAGTTTTCGCCACCTTGTTGTCATCATCCCAGTTTTGTCCATCGTATCATCATCGCTGTTATGTCCATCGTGTCATTATTGTTGTTATGGACATCTCGACATTATTGCTGTTTTGTTCATACCATTATCATCATCACTGTTTTGTCCACATTGTGTCATCATTGCTGTTTTGTTCATACCATTATCATCATCACTTTTTGTCCACATTGTGTCATTATCGCAATTTTGTCCACCGTGCGTTCAACGCTGTTCACGAGCGATGTGACACGTTTTCTTTGCATAGTTGAACTATAGATTGAGGGTACTTTTCGCATGATCTTTTCCATAAAGGTGTAGTTCTGGACTTTGCATTTATGCGTATGATTCATCCTCATTTAAATCTTGTATTCGCTCGATTCCAGTGTGATCACGATTCACGATGATTCTGTGTTGGTATTACGCAGTGGTGGGCACCGTTAACCAAAAAGTTAACTTCGTTAACCGCTAATCCGTTAACCAAAAAGTTAACTTCGTTAACCGTTAATCCGTTAATTCGTTAAACATGTAACGGAAGTTACCGATAAACCGTTAACGTTAACTTTTATTATAAAAAAAATGAAAAACACAATATATATATAATTTAATTTTCCCTCTTCTTCTCGTTCTCCATTTTGTCCATGAGATGCATGTTGCCCTTCATGAAAATTAGCATATCAAAGTTTTCATCAGACAGGGATGATCTCTTGGCCCTCAGGATGTCCTTGCCCATAGAGAACAAACGCTCCACTGCAGCACTGGAGGGGATGGCTGTGTTGAACTTGATGAACAAGTCCACCAACACTTGCTCACCCAAGAAGGCAGCATCTGTCAGCAAGTCCTTGGAGTTGGTCTCCAGCCAGGTCTTGACCAAGTTCTGGGCCTTGCCCTTGAGTGACCTGTGGCTTCTGCTGCTCTCTTTTGTCTGGATGACAGCACTGAAGAAGTCATCCTCCTCCTCCTCGTTGTTGCTGCCTCCACTGTTGCTGCCCACTTCGTTGGACTGCTGCTTCATGGCCTCCTCGACTGTACCCTCCATGCTTTTCCTCACCCTGGCGACCTTGGTGTTGTCATACTTGTCCAACCAGATGAGGCGAAACCTCAAACCAATGCCATAAATAACTACCATATTTGGTAAGAGACAAATTGTGGCGACGGAAACAAATATATCGCCTGATTTTGCACTGCGGAAATCGAAATTCGTTCATCACTATTAACAGTGGCGGATTAATTGCGCACCTGCTCAGCACTGAAAATAATAGAAACTTTTAAACGTTTATTTATGAATTTTTGGGTTAACGGACTTGAGTTAACGGAAGTTAAATGTAACGGAAGTTAATTAGTCCGATAATGATTTTCAAAGTTAACTTAAAAGTTAAATCGTTAACGAAAAAGTTAACTTCGTTAATTAACGATTAACGGATTAACGGTTTGTGCCCAGCTTTGGTATTACGTATATTCAGGGCGTGTATGCAGCTCAAAGCGGAGTTCATTCGGAGATTGGACGCTGTGTAGAACGGTTGCCAACAATGGAAATAATGAACTCTTTCGATCATGGACCCCCGTGAAAATTTAAAAAAATGTAACTGCGTAATGCTACATTCTGGTGACTTTTCAGGAAAAGAATATGTACCATATCAGCTTATAAAGCTAGCAAGCTAATAATAATAATAATGATAAGATAACTATAATAATCTATTTTCTATTTATATAATATATATTTTCGCCAAGTACACTCCACAGTTTTCAAGTTTTACAATCTTGTATAACAACTCCACATAAAACAATTTATTTTAATTAGAATGACATGATTGATTCTTGCAATTCTTCCTCTTATTTTCTCGGGATTCTTTTCCATCATTTTTAGGTTGTTGTTAAACCGTATTTTATTTAGATAACAAGGGGGATGCCACCCTCCCCCCTCAATTCGAGCACTATATATATATATATATATATATATATATATATATATGCTGCAAAATCACAAGGAAAAAGAAAAACGATTCCAAGGCCTTTCGTGTATTCAGAGCTACACCTCGTCAGGGAATGAAGATAAAAGGCGAGATGCCCATAGATATATACAACGTACAGGAAAAACAAAACAATTAGCACATACTTAACAAGGTTTAATGAGCGGCAAAAGAAATTTTAACATGATATTGTCAGTTTTATACATTCCCGCACTGTTATTGAAATTGTTTTTAAAATTAATAAATTCACATTCTAGAATATTTCTTTCTATTATATATCTGTTTTTAACAAGCGCTTTAGAACTATCCCACTTGATGCTATGGTTACATCTATACATATGGTTAAATAAAGCATTTGAATTATTAGCTGTTCTACAAGCATATTTATGCTGTTTTACCCTAATATCTAACGTTTTACCGGTTTGGCCTATATATACTGAGTTACATTGTGTACATCCGATCGAATACATACAACCAACAACATTATCAGGGCTATTCTTTATTAGGCGAGATTTAACAGTATTATTATACTTAAAGATTACATTAATGCCAATTGCTTTAAGTAAAGTTGGAAGGTATTGAAAATTAACATGGTAAGGTAGGCTAAGGATATTTTTACGCTGAAATTCCTTTACAATTACATTATTATAATATCTATTCTTGGCTTTCTTAAGACAGTTATCTAAAAATGAAATAGGATAACATAATTTAGTACCAATATTCATGATATTGTATAACTCGGAATCTAAAAATTCAGGACTGACAACTCTCAATGCTCGAAGAAACATAGCAGAGAAAATAGAGGATTTAATCGAAGGATGATGGTCAGAATAAAAATGCACATAAGAGTTATTAATTATTAGTAGGCTTACGGTAGACTTCATATTTGAACTGATTAGAGCATCTCCAAATTTTTAGATCAAGAAAAGATAGGCTTCCATCATTTTCTTTTTCAACTGTGAACTTAATAGACGGGACTAAATTGTTGAGCCTACCAAGAAATAAGTCAACATCCAAATTATTAGGCCAAAGGCATAAAATATCATCTATATACCTGTACCAAACCAGGTTAAAATTAACAATCGTAGGCAAAATTCTACTTTCAAAAAATCCCATATATAAATTAGCTAGTACAGGTGAAAAGGGATTTCCCATAGCCAATCCAAACGACATAGCATAAAACTTATTTTCAAACTGAAATTTACAATCTTTGACACAAAGCTTAATTAACTCAATAAGAGTGTTGTGTTGAACAGGGAAAGAATATTCAGAGATCTTATCTTTTAAAAAATCAAGTAGGTCATCAACAGGGACTTTTGTGAATAGCGAGCATACATCGAAGCTTACCAATTTGAAATTAGGGTCATTAGGGAACTTCAGTTTGTCAATAAGATCCATGCTATTTACAATATGTGACTCAGAAATAGAGCCAACTAACGGCGTTAATAAACTAACTAACCATTTTGATAGCTTATAGGTTACGGAGCCCACTGAGCTAACAATAGGCCTCATGGGATTATTAACTTTGTGTGTTTTTACTAAGCCGTACAGATATGGTAGTGACGGATTTCAGTTTGAAAATAAGTTTTATGCTATGTCGTTTGGATTGGCTATGGGAAATCCCCTTTCACCTGTACTAGCTAATTTATATATGGGATTTTTTGAAAGTAGAATTTTGCCTACGATTGTTAATTTTAACCTGGTTTGGTACAGGTATATAAATTATATTTTATGCCTTTGGCCTAATAATTTGGATGTTGACTTATTTTTTGGTAGGCTCAACAATTTAGTCCCATCTATTAAGTTCACAGATGAAAAAGAAAATGATGGAAGCCTATCTTTTCTTGATCTAAAAATTTGGAGATGCTCTAATCAGTTCAAATATGAAGTCTACCGTAAGCCTACTAATAATAACAACTCTTATGTGCATTTTTATTCTGACCATCATCCTTCGATTAAATCCTCTATTTTCTCTGCTATGTTTCTTCGAGCATTGAGAGTCAGTCCTGAATTTTTAGATTCCGAGTTATGCAATATCATGATTATTCATGAATATTGGTACTAAATTATGTTATCCTATTTCATTTTTAGATAACTGTCTTAAGAAAGCCAAGAATAGGTATTATAATAATGTAATTGTAAAGGAATTTCAGCGTAAAAATATCCTTAGCCTACCTTACCATGTTAATTTTCAATACCTTCCAACTTTACTTAAAGCAATTGGCATTAATGTAATCTTTAAGTATAATAATACTGTTAAATCTCGCCTAATAAAAAATAGCCCTGATAATGTTGTTGGTTGTGTGTATTCGATCGGATGTACACAATGTAACTCAGTATATATAGGCCAAACCGGTAAAACGTTAGATATTAGGGTAAAACAGCATAAATATGCTTGTAGAACAGCTAATAATTCCAATGCTTTATTTAACCATATGTATAGATGTAACCATAGCATCAAGTGGGATAGTTCTAAAGCGCTTGTTAAAAACAGATATAATAGAAAGAAATATTCTAGAATGTGCATTTATTCATTTTAAAAACAATTTCAATAACAGTGCGGGAATGTATAAAATTGACAATATCATGTTAAAATTTCTTTTGCCTCTCATTAACCCTTGTTAAGTATGTGCTAATTGTTTTGTTTTTCCTGTACGTTGTATATATCTATGGGCATCTCGCCTTTTATCTTCATTCCCTGACGAGGTGTAGCTCTGAGAATACACGAAAGGCCTTGGAATCGTTTTTCTTTTTCCTTGTGGATTGCAGCATTCATTCATTTCACGTGTTTTATTGTGAAATTCATCCCATATATATATATATATATACACAGTATATATATATATATATATATATATATATATATATATGGAATGAATTTCACACTTAAACACGTGAAATGAATGAATGATGCAAACTCACAAGGAAAAAAAAATATTCCAAGGCCTTTCGTTTATTCAGCAATACATCTCGTCATTCCCCGACGAGGTGTATTGATAAATACACGAAAGGCCTTGGAATAATTTTTCTTTTTCCTTGTGGATTTGCATGATATATGTATATATGTATACACACACACAGTATATATATATATATATATATATATATATATATATATATATATATATATTAGAACCTGCCAATGTGACCACCCGACTAAAGTGACTACTTTTTGGCAGTTCAAACAAAAACGTACATTTTTCTCAGTATAATGACTCCTTGCATCTTGTGGAAAGTGACCAATTTTACCCAGCTAAAGATAACGTTTGTTAAGAATTTAATCTGTTAAAGTGACCATACGACTTTAATGAAACCTGACTAATAATCGTAACTTAATGTTGTCATGAATCATGTCTTATTTCTTCCCATCGTAACTCAGACTTTTTGATTAATGAAACGGACAGGCACTTAAAAATATGTATAAATGGATGTGTGCTAGAAACTTTTATCGAATTTGACAGTCATTAATACAAATTGTCAGATAAAAATTAGGCATACTACTACTACTCTGGCAAGAGTGAATGGGATTAAAGTACTTGGCATGATGAGACACTAAATTTCAAAAGTCATGTCCAACAACAACATTTTGCTTCATATTATTTATATTAAAAAAGACCTTTCCTCGAAACGCACTCCTTACCCTATAGGCCTATATTATTCCTGCATCCATCCACATTTATTATATTGCATTACAACGTGTAATTGCATTATATTGCATTACAGCAATTAAAACATTCTTATAGAAGTAATTGATTAAAAATGTATGTGAACACATTCAAATAATGAGAACAAAGTCACACTTCCCCATTGTTTAAGGAGCTAGAAATATTTTAAAACTAAATCACTTATACAAATTCATTGTTGCTCTCGGTACGTTTAAAGTTATCAATAAAAATCAACATACATCACCTATTCAAAGAGCAATCACCCCCCCCCCCTATCAAATACACTATCCTTATAACACGAGACTGCCCAGGGATTTTATACACAAACCTTACTGTACATTAGAAACTGCAGGAAATGCATTCTCTTTCAAAGGAGCAAATGTATGGAGTGCAATTCCCACCACGCATATCAGCCAGGCTTCATCATTAAATGTATTTCGCAAATCACTAAAAAAAGCGCTTCATTAGCCCCTACTGATGTATAAGTTTACTATTGCCATTTTTACAATAGTAATCAATTTCGTAATCAACTATTTAACATAATATGTTAATTTCATGAAACACCTTTTAATTTCGTAATTTATCCTTTTCCTAAATTTTTTTATTAATCATCATTTATTTCCTATTAAATACAGAGTAAATTATTTAATTTAAAGTTACGTAATATTTTGTAAATTTTATATTGTATTTATTATCATTATTATTTGTTGTTGACGCTATTACTGTTACCTGCCACTTTCACTCTTTTAACGAGGCTTTTAGACGTTTATCACCACTAGAGGCGACAATGCTGCGTTATCAGTTATTGAATTATACTGTGTATCTATAATTCAAACTGTGTACCGAGAAATTCACTGCTTATACCAAAAGTATTGAAATGTCCGTTTCTTCGTTTTCTCAATGCATCACAGTTTCTCAGAAACGCACCGAACCTTTTGGTTCTAAAAAACTTTATGTATAATTGAGTAGTGCAGCGGGAGAAGGGGATAAGCGACAAAACCGGCAAAATGCGTTGTCTTTTTGAAAAGGCAGCTTATTCTTCCCTCTATCCGTCTATCACCTCCAATTGGCAGATATCCCATTTTGTGAGTGGAAACAATGTTTCCACTCACAAAATGGGATATCTGCCAATTGGAGGTGATAGACGGATAGAGGGAAGAATAAGCTGTCTTTTCAAAAAGAAAACGCATTTTGCCGATTTTGTCGCTTATCTCCTTATCTCGCCGCACTACTCAATTTTTATAAGATAAATGACATGGACTGAAAATAACGACATTAGGTAGATAATTATGTTATGAGAAAATGGACCCAGTATCCCTGACTACATCAGCGAGCACCCGTGGCTTAGTGGGTAACGCCGTTTTGTTATAAATCCAGTGGTGAGCAACCTGCGGCCCATCATGTTTCTGAGTGCGGCCCAAGAGACAGAGACATTTTTGCTAACCATTGTCCACATGAATGAAAATTTTGGAATGTATATTAATATTTCCATAATATATTGATAATTTTGCGTGATTTAACAAAATTTCTTTATATTAACTATTATATTATTAATAAATATTTCTTTTGATTTGCTATTTGAAGTTGATCACAATTCAATTAATATATAAATAATAATTTTCTTTAACTCTTTATGAATTTTTGGGCTGTATTAAATATATTTAAACATATTCGTGGGGGCCATGTTTAGCGCACATGCACATTTTTAATCTTGCCGCCCACTGAGATGAAGGAAGGCCATTCATGCGGCCAACTAACTAGCCTAGGTTGCCCATCACTGTTATAAGCGAAGTAAAAAAACACTGAGGTCGGGGGTTCGAATCGCGATGGTGTTGGTAATAATAAATCAGGAGTTAGCGCACTGGTCCGCATTCGTTGGCCTGAGCGCTTTGCCAGTTTTTGCTCATTATTATTATTATATTATTATCCGTGCATAAAAAGGGGCATTAATTCAAATCATGTCCTGAAAACGCAATTGAAAGTTTGGTTATTGGAAATTTTGTCTCACTGTTGTACTTTTTATACCTTTAATATTTCGTTGTAAGTTTTGTTACCTGTGTCAGACGGAGATCCGCAGACGTATAATTTGTCCTCACTTTCTGTACAAAACCGGTTTACTGCGCATAAAAACTTGGGGCGAGTTCTGTACTGTACATTGTAAGCAGTAAAGTTCCCTATAACACTTTTTTAAATCGTGTGGCTCCCTATTACGTGTCAAAATAAGTTAAGAAAATTTTTTCTCGGAATTCGGTTCCAGATTGGGGACCACATAGACACTAACTGGAAACTCACTGGCTCTTATACGAGAACTTATACGGTCAGTAGCAGGATTCCTCATTACTCGAAACATTTAAGTTACAAAAAGCCAATTTAAGTACTTCAACTCGAAGGCGGCTTCACCAACTTTACGTATTAAAGTATATGTCTGGAATCTTTAATTGGTACGGGACAAAACTTACAACAAAATGTCGATTATTAAACATTTGAAATGGTCTTCGTGCCTAAAAGTTGAGTTGGGTTCCGAGTGGTGATTTTTTCCTTAAAAACCGAAAAGGTAGTTGGGTATAATGACCATGAGAAGAATGTAGGTAATTGATTCATCAAAATGGACGAACCAAATTAGAAAAAAAAGAAAGGAAATATATGGTGGCTATAAAATGAGAAACTCGCTGTGTAGAGAAATTAGATTTGAAAACTATCAAAATCAGTAGTGCCATGCGAAGAGAACGAAGTATAAATGATAACTCGGTAGGAAATAGATGACATTGAAGAGGTAGGTCCCATAGACGATGAAAGAACGCGATTATTGAGCATGTGATGAAGTGTAGAATCGATACGAATGGGGCGCAAGAAAGGAAT
This sequence comes from Bathynomus jamesi, assembly GCA_023014485.1. Lineage (NCBI taxonomy): Eukaryota > Metazoa > Arthropoda > Malacostraca > Isopoda > Cirolanidae > Bathynomus > Bathynomus jamesi. Next base: position 1,125,588 of record JAJOZX010000150.1, read on the forward strand.
GAAAGTAGTTCGTAAAAAGTCAAGTAGATGATATGCGCTTTTCGGTCTGTCTCACTTCCATCTTTTCAGGTATTATCTCACTCTGCTTCCTGAAACGTGACACTAGGTCCTTGGGACTAGCATGATAGTACTTTATTCTCCGTGATTACTGTGTCTGTGTGTGTGTGTGTAATTAGGTTTTCCTCGTCTGGAGGCCAAGCGTGGCGCCTTCCCCCCCATCGTTAGGGGAACCGGCTTTCAAACTCGTACATAATACGCGCAGATTCTCTACTGGACAATTTTTTAAAAATACTTCTAGATCTGGTGTGGAAAATGTCGGATATAAGTTGGAAGTACTTTCAGAATTTCTAATAACGCGCTGAAAGGTTAAGAAATAAACAATATGGCCGTAAAAACCAATTCACTGACAGAAAAAATAATGATAATAAGGGATAGATATCACAATCTTAGAACACACTTATCTCAGTTGATACAATGATACTCCTATCATAGTCTCTCATCACCTCTAAACATTATTATTTTTATTAACTGTATCGTACACTATAAACCATCTGCGCAGCAATGCAAGTTTCCAATTTAGTGTGTGGTTAGTAACAAAGCTTTCCATTATGTAGCAAAGAATATAAAGGAACTGTAATGTAATTTGAGTCACGGTCTGTGTGTATCATATATATATATATATAATATATATATATTATATATATATATACAGAAGCCTCGTTAATACGTCGACCCCGATGTACTGGCAATGATACTGCGATTTGCTCGTACTCTGAATGGGTGTGTGGGCGAAGCGGTGCTTTGTGGAAAACGGCGAACTCTTTCTTCTGTCTTGTAGTAATCTATTAACATGTCATAAACATTGATTTTATATATATAATCATCGCTGCATTTCTAGTTTAAGTGGAAGTATGAAGAGTTAAACATCTTTTCACATCGAGCATCATTCCATCCATACGCCTATTTCAGCGTACAGGCAACTCGTAGCAGCATTGCCAGACAGTTAGGGGTGAGAGTAGTGATGAGGCTTTCGTACGTGGTTCATCACCACTGAAAACAACAATGCTTTGCGTTAGTCTAGTCCAAAGAACATCCATATCAGTATACAATTTCTTGCAATTTTTGCTTTTTTGTTAGTTTGTGTTGCAGACATTCCTAGTTATTATCAGTCCTGGTGCATGATTCTTCAGGAACAAGATGCACCACAAAGTAATTTAACTTATTTAGAATCATCACTTTAAAAAAAAACCCTTTCACTTTTAATTTCCGGCTTAGTTGCACAAAATGTGTCCAGCTTCACAGCTGTTTTTATTTTGTTGTAATTAATATTCCTAATTGATAATTACACTCGAATTAGTGAAGGTACCACAACATTATTTTCATTTTTGACCTACAGCATCTCGTTCTCATTATTGGCGTTGAATTAAATGAGTTATCGTCACATCACAAACAACTTGTTGTCATTGCTAAGTTTTTGTTGTCATAATTTGTTCATTGTTTGATTTGTAAACTCGCGTTAGACACTTACATGCGCGTATAAACGTACACTCTTAAACACTGTACGCGTACGGAATTTTTAATTTTATTTTATAGTAAATGAAAGTATATATTGGATTCAACACTCGTGCAAATATATACGAGTGTCGAATCCAAAATATGTGTTGTTTTCTAAATTAGGTTAGATTGCTATTTTTATAGCAAAGAAAAGGAGAAAAGTCTCTAAGGATTTCATACATACAAATAATTCGTTAATAATAAATAAATTCAATGATATCACTGCAGTGTATGCGATACTTTTCAAAGCAATTATACAAGACCAGGAATGACCCAAGGCCCTAGCCCCCCAGTCAGTGCCATGTCAGTAAGAATGGAATACAACAATGAAGAAAAAGCATTTTGTATCGTGGATTCGTGGGCTATTATACTAATTGTGGAGAAAGTTTGCGTTTATTTCGAGAAAAATATAATAAACCACCACCAAATGCAACCACTCTTCGATACTGGAAGCTCAGACTTTTGGAAACAGGGAGCCTGGTAACGGATCGTCCAAGAAGCGGAAGACCAGTAACGGCGACAGGAAACGACAACAAAGAAAATGTCTTCGCCAGTTTTCAAGTCGATCCAACAACTTCAACGAGAAAACTCTCGCAGGAATCAGTGGCGGATCCAGGGAGTTTCATTGGGTGCCCTTGAACCCCCCCAACCAACGTCACCTTATAATGAAATAATGAAGACACGAGAACGAGATATTATACTTGAGAGTAATTAAAGATTTATATAATCGTTAGAAACTGAGCTTGCCTATCTCTCACAGTGCATTAAATGCCTGATGATTATAATAACTTTTTAAGAACCTTTACACATCACAATTTAGATCGAGCAATAGCGTAACCCTTTTTTTTATTTCTGTAACTCACTTGTTCTAGTAACAACAATAAACAAATTATGTATTTGTGAAAAGAGAGCCAAAGCTTGAAGTTTGAACTATATAGATATAAGTAAATCTTGTTGGTGGCTTATATTTCCGATCTATAATTACCAACGGCAGCAGTGAACCCCCCTGAAAAATTTCTGGATGTGCCCCTGGGAATTGTATTTCCAAATTTTCAGTAGCGCAAATATTGACATGACAGGGGTACCACGATTACAAACCCATATACTCTTAGCCAGGGGCGTACCTAAAGTATTTGGCACCCCCCATAAATAATTTTAAAATTTAAGCACACAGAAAAATATATTATGTTTGCGAGTAGATTTTTAAACAGTACAGTACTGTCATAAGCAAATTGGAAATAAGAAAAATGCAGGACATTAAAAATTCAGTGAACAGGTAATACTTCATTTTATTTTATACAAAAAACACAGGAAATCCAGTCTCAACGCTCAGCCTATTCTTCAAAGGTAAATAGGGAGGATTCACAGTCTCTGCTTTCGAGCCTTAATTTCTGCAAATTGATCAATGACCTCATCAAAATTCACCTTCTTTGCATATTCATGTTCAACTGAAAGTAAAGCCAGATTTGTCAATCTTGTCTGACTCATGGTCGAGCGAAAGAAATTTTTTATCAATTTCAATTTGGAAAAACTTCTTTCACATGAAGCAATAGATACACAGACAGTCAAAAAGAATTTCAAACACAGTGATAAGCTTGGCAAAGATTCACAAAAATCCCATTTCACAATAAACTCCAGAAACTGCAATGCTGTCCATTTCTTTGCCTCTTCAACGCTGATTTTGGCAGCTTCCAAATGCCTCCAAAGTCGTCCAATTTCCACACTGATATCTTCATCAGAGAATTCATCGAAAATCTGAGTCAAATTTGGAATATACTTCCGAAATTCTTCTTCTGTTGCAACAACCAAAGTGTTTGGCTGAATAACAGCGAAGATTGACAGAATTTGATCCATTGCCTTAGAACGAATTCCAATTCTTGATGAAAGCGATCAAGACATTCAAACATAGCCCTTTTTACTTCCTCTGGCAATGTGAGACCAGCATCCTTTGCCATCTCTCCTGGCATCCTTTTTCGGAGCTTTACTCTCCCTCTTCTTTCCATAGAAATGTCCATTTCCTCACACTTTGTAGTTGCATAATGAATGGCCCTCTCCACAATTTCATTGCGCTGATCTTCAAGAAACAATTTTAGAGCTTGGAGCTTCACAATGCACTTTTCAAGGCTGATTCCAACTGTTTGCAAATACTTTTGTGTGAGATTAATTTCTTCCAGAACTTCACACCAGAAAGAAAGGTAACTCAAAAAAGAGAAATCACACACAGCAGACAGCAAAATCTGAGCTGATCCTCTTGTGTCCACATTTTCTTTGGGATCGCACAGTACTTCAAGGGTTGAGGTCAGCTTTTCAAAATTTGCCTTCACTGGCTTCACAGCGTCATAATGAGCACTCCATCTTGTCTGGGAAAGTCTTTTGACTCATGCCTACATTCTCCATCAGCACTTCCCATCGATGAGTTGAGACTGAAAAGAAGGAATAGACTCTCTCCAAGGTTCCAAAAAAAGTCATACATGAAGAAACGCTTCCAAATGAGTGCACTACGCAAAGGTCCAGAGAATGATTTGCATAAGGCACAAACAAAGCCTTGGGATTAATCTCTGATCTTTGACTGAACACCACCATGAATCCCAGCCATAGTTGCAGCGTTGTCATATCCTTGACCACGGCACAGGTTTATGTCCAGTCCATCTCTCTCCAGATGTCTCAGGATATCCCCTGTGAGCTCAGCAGCAGTCTTTCCGGCAATAGGAAAGAAGCCCAAGAATGATTCCTTTACTTCAACTTTGTCACATTCAATATGGACGTATCTGATCACTTCACACATCTGATCAGTGTGGGACATGCAGTCATATCACCACCACCATCGTAAGATCACCACATAGTCATCATAAAAAACTCAGTCATACACATCATCGTTACTTCAGTAGTCATGGTTGTAGGAAAAAAGTCAAGTCTAAAGTTTAGTGCAAAGTGTGACTTTCCTGTGTCTTTTTACTGATAACCAATAGTCACAGGGACCACCATTCATAAACATGAGTTTCTATAACATCACGACGATGCATTTATTATAACATCACGACGATGCATTTATAAACACTTAAACATCACTATGATACCACATTGTCAAAAATTACTGGACACTGTTATAAGTACCATGATATTGTTATAAACACCAGCACTTTATGCTTTATCATAATTATTTAATGAAACATACCTCATGTATGTGGAGCCACAGTGTCAAGTGAACAAGACTTGAAATGTCAGTTGCAGCCAGCTGGCTATGCTCAACAAACTGATGACTAAAACGTCAACAAACGTTCGCCTTTCGATGCAATTTTTATCAACTATTTAAGTTTTCGTTTGTAAATTTTGTATTGCCAATAAAAAAAAAAAAAGTATTTTATAATGGAAATTAACATTAAGTTGTTGTAATAGTTTGAACATTTTTACATTTTTTTTCTTACTTTGGCGAATTTTTCATTTGGTTTGAAAACTTGTACTGATATTTCAACTCTCCCGATGGCACCCCCCTTCTGGCTGTCACCCGGGGCGGACCGGCCCCCTCGCACCCCCCTTAGTACGCCACTGCTCTTAGCTCATATACGACGATGATTCTGATAGATGGCTGCAGTTTGCTGAAACAATGAGACAAAAGATCAACAGTGATCCAGATTTCGTTCGAAAGATCATATTTTCAGATGAATGTGTCTTCGGTTTAACGAATAAAGAAAACAAACAACGTTCACTACTGGGCGAAAAAAAAAAACCGAAAATAGGATTGGGTAAACCCATTAAAACGGCTATACTGACAGTTTGGGTGCGCATTGGTTATTCAGGACTCGTTTCCTTTGACATATCGAAAGATACGATGGATGGAAAACGCTATTGCCAGTATTGAGAGACAAAGTTTTGCTACATTTTACTAATGGCGTTGGCAGGAATTGGCTTTATCAACACGATGATGAAGTGCCGCCACATTACTCCGCAGCTGTTCGTGAGATTCTGAATACCAACCTTGAAGGAAGATGGCTTGGGCGGCGAGGTCCCCTGATTTAACCCCGTGTGATTTCTGATGTTGGGCTTGTTTGCGTCATAAACTTTACTCTCCTGGTTTCATCTATCCAAATGTGAATGCCCTTGGCCGCAGAATAGATGAAGAACTGAAAAGGATCCCACTTGATATGTTCAGAAGAACAATGAAAAGTTTCAGAGAGAGAATTCACAAATGTATCATCGCGGATGGAGAACTCTTTGAAGATTAAATTACAATTTAACAAAATATTTGTATGAATAAAATTCTTATAGACTTTTTGTTTGATTTGTTTATCTGTATAATGTTGTTAACTAAATAGTTGTGTATATATAAAATCCTTAAAGACTTTTCTCCCACCCTGTATATATATATATATTTGAATGCTGGTTACCACGGACGTTCTCAGTCTTACACGTAAATGTTAGTTATTGTAACAGAATGGCAAAACATGTGGATGAAGTTGCAGATCCAGTTCTTGTTAAAATATCTGCAAACATCTGTCTGCTTACTCCATTCTGAAAGCCATGTATAATGTTGCTATATTTGTGAATGCAAACGAAAGGAAATCTTTATACAAAGGTTTTATTTGATAAATTAGGCGGTGACATCAAATTATGTAAAGGTCAGAAATAGGATTATTATTAGTAATAATTTAATACTCGTTAAAAAAAAAAAAGGCGAGTCTGCCAATCAGAACGCAGTACCAGTGATGACGTAATACCTCCAATGAAAACAATAGACAATTTAAAATAAATACGATAGGCCTAATTAATAAAATTTATAAAGCTAATAAAAAGTAAATGAAAAGAAATTTAAAAATACATAAAAATAAACAAAAAATTAAATTTTTTTTTCTTTGCCTTGTTTATAGTCTTGGGCATTTTTTTTTTACGTCAAAAACTGTGACGACATCCGAAGGGGATAAGTCAACTAGCGGGTAATTTGAACGGCTTTATTTTGGGGATTCCATTTATTTTAGGGGATAACTAAAGATGTTGGACCCCAAATACTGTATCCCCCCTTTTTTTTCTCTGTCTGAATTGTTGATAAACGCTAATGAGTTATAAATTTCGGTTACAAAAATAGACAAAACCTATACAAATATTTACTGACGTCGCGCAACCAAGTGATAATTACTTGTGTTTTATATGATGATAAGGTCTGTCTCTAGTTTTTATGAGGATATGATATCCAGTTTTTAAAGCATTCATATAAATGGCTCATTTTCAAAACCTGTTTTTTAATTAGTTTGGTCGCCATAGCGATGCCATCACATTTTTAAAGAATTAATTTGATCAGTTTATTAGGTTCTTGAGGGGTCGCTTTAGCGCCTTTTATATCATACCAAGGCATTAAAACTATTTATAATCGTTTTTTTTTCACAGAAATTTTAATTTATGTGTCTTTCAGGAGCTTGTTGACCCTGAAGGAAGGACAGTGGAAGGCCACGGACATAACCAAAGCGATGATACAACTATCTGCAAGGTTGAAAATTTAGAAGATGAATTCCTTGATGAAATAAAAAATCAAGTCAGTCAAATTAACACTCAAATGACTCCTCAGGTGAGTCAAATGAGTGACTCCACTACATCAGCGGAAGTTCCAAGTTCTTCCAAAGAAGATGACTTTCTTTCGCCTCCTAGAATACCGTCGTACAAACGATTTCGCTTCATCGGTGTTCAGCCTTCAACGGCTTCTCTCATATCGTCTACCCTATCAGAACCCTCTTTCCCTAACGTGGGATATAATACATCCTCTTTGTCCGCCTCTTCCGAGGTCATCAAAGAGGACGAACACGACATCTTTGGACGTCACGTAGCCAACGAACTTCGATCTTTACCCGACGACGTTAACAGACGCTGGGCGAGATTTCAAATCCAGAAAGTTCTCTTTGAGGCTCATTCTTGCCAGAAGACTTCTTAAAGACACAGGGTTTCTTTTTAACGTGCAGTTCTAAAAAAAATTGTGCAGTTCTGTAGGTAAATGTGTGCCGTTCAAAGATGTATTTTGTATGTTTTACTAAATCACAAATAGATCAGTTATCATAAATTAAAGTTAAAGCAGCTGTTTCCAGTTGATGTGTAAAATATTATTCCAGCAATAACGTATCATATAGTCGGCGCCATGCGCATGAAAAGAATCTCACAGACATATTGCCACCTGCTGTAAAGTTTAATTTAAGGTATGGGTGCTCTTCCAATATGTGCTCTACCTTAAAATTTACATTCCAATACGTGATCTACCTTAGATTATTCGGATTAGCAGCAGGTACATTAGTTAGCCTTATAAGGCTAACTAACGAAAATATCACGACTTAACCTAACCAATCGTCAAGGGCGTATAGTTGACCTAACGATTGGTTAGGTTAAGTCATGATATTTTCGTTAGTTAGCCTTATAAGGCTAGTTTCACGGTAGAGCACGTATTGGAATATGGTAGATCACAGTTTCGCGGTAGAGCACATATTGGAAGAGCACCAAGGTATGTTAACCCATAAAACACTTATAAACCAAAGAATAAAAGTTTAAAATTTGTTCACAAATTTATTTTATTAAAAACACATACGTAAGTGAGTAGGATTGATGAGTAAATGGCATTAATAAGTGAGTAGGATACTGGATAGAGCAGGATAAGTTATTTTTCATCTATCTGTGGCCGATAAAATGTGCAGTTCTAAAAATTCCTTAAAAAAAACCCTTGAAAGCTACCTAATCATAGTCCGTCCACGCTTGAATACAATTCCATATACGGCCTCGAGTTCGTTAAATCTTCACATTTAAAAAGAGTACTTTGATCGGCTATGAAATTTTTTAGGCTCACTGAAGTTGTTGGCTGGAAATTCATGAAGATACATTCGAAATCTCGTAACACCGCTTCACGGAGATCAGCGAAGTTAAGCGACATTGGGTCTGGGTAATAGTTGGATGGGAGACAGTCCTCTGCGCCCAGATTATGTAGCGACCCGTGGTTCGGATCCCACGTAAAACTGTAGGTCTCCTCCGTCATATGACCTTAGATGTTGCGAAGGAGGTTAAACAACCCCAATTAAAAAAAACAGAAGAACATTCGAAACCCGAATGAATCGTGATAGCGATTGACAACTTTTTTCTGTACTTGCATTTCAATAACGAAACGCAAACTGACTAAAATATTGATGGTTATAAATGTTTTAACTGTATGGACATCTTTATATCCGTGTAAGGAAGCACTTCTATATGGTTCGATGCCTTCTTGGTTGTAAGATCTCATTTTAAAAATCAGACAAAACAGGTTTTATCACTGCGTGAGGAAAATATCGCAGAGGAACTCCAAAGATCATGCAAACCGAAAACCTCCTAAAGTTGAGAACTCTCTCTCCCTATTAGTGAGAAAAACAGTTGCCAGTTATTATATATAATTATATATAATTATATACATATAACAAAATAACGTAGTCCTTAAAATTTTAGGTTTCTCGTTCAAAGCAAGTAACACAAAACTTGCGTAGTGACATTCAAAATCTGTTCACATTTTTCCTGAATCTGTTGTCGTAGTTGGACTTTTAATGTAATGGTTTTCATTGTAATTAACATGATTTTTACTTTTAATAATGAGCTTTAACGGTTCTCCTACAATGAATTCAGTTTAACTGCATTGACTGACTGTCGGCACGGGTAATGGGTGTCTCTTTAGGCCTTATGGAGGAGAGACAAAAAATACGTGCAAGTTTTTGTACGACTTTATTCAGTTAAACGTTAGAAACACGGTGATTTAAGGTAGGTTGAATTAAGATGAATATAGCATTGAAAGAGAGAGAGAGAGGGGTCTGGTTGGCCTAAACAGACCATCATTAATGAAATTTATGTTAAATCAACACTATGAAACAAGGCATCTTGCGATCACGAATCTCAAACGAAAATCTGTTTTAAAATGAGATGCAGGGTTGCCAACTGTAAATATTAACAGTAACTACTCTTTCGGCATACCAACTGGGATTTTTAAACTAATTCTCTCTCTCTCTCTCTCTCTCTCTCTCTCTCTCTCTCTCTCTCTCTCTCTCCTCTCTCTCCGCAATTAATAAACAAAAAATTAACAAAGAAAATAAATGGATCATTTTTAATTGTCAATCTATCTGAAAATTGATCAAATATGAAAACAAATTTGTTTTCTGCGTCAAAGTAATTGAAACGAGAAAGGAAAAATTGGTCATAATTTGAAATTTAATTAGCAAATGGGCAAATATGACCATGTAAACATAGGAAGATTTTTATGAAACAAGCAACATCCAAAACGTCATTTTTCTCACACATAAATGTGTGTGTGTGTGTGTATGTATTTTGAAGCAAAGGAACTCATAAGTATGTTCAGTATGTCCGTTTTCTCACTGTATCAGCAATATTGTATTTTAATTCAGGTTTTCAAATTCAGGACGAAGAATATATATATATATATATATAGAGAGAGAGAGAGAGTTACAAGGAAAAGAAGTACCTCAAAAGGCCTTGCGGCCCATACCGAGGAGGTACCAATGGCAACGGGTGCCAGGGAAAATTTTGTAAAAGTTTATTTTTCTTTCTACTATCCTAGCAGTAGTAGAAAACTGGATAGAAAAGTAGAAGGCTCTCTCCCCACCCTCCGCTCCCTCCCTGCCAGAGGCAGGTACGGAAAAAGGTTGAAGAAAATACCTTGACCCTGGAAAAGTAGCCAAGGAAATTTTACAGGAAAGTGGAGAATATATAAATAGCTCTATATTTAGCTTGCTCACAGAGACACCGTGCAAGCGATCTCCTGCAGAGTTTTCTTATGTTTTAGTCTTGAACTATGAGAGTATTCAGTACTTTGTCTAGCCTATTTTTAAACACATTTACACTTTGACTGGAAACAACCTCTGAGGGAAGTTGGTTCCAGATATTAACTATTTTATAGGAAAAGAAATTTCCGCAGACTGAGGTCCTAAATGTCTTTACACACTCAAATAGTGTGCAAGATTTCGTCTACCCTTTTCTTGAACTGATCCACAGAGGAACTGTTCACAACTTCTGGAGGTAACCTGTTCCACGTGTCACAGATCTTATAAGTAAAGTAATTCCCACACACACTAGTCCTAAACCGTTTCAAATCCAACTTCCAACCATTGTTGCGAGTTGGGTTATCATTTAAACTAAACATACTTCTAAAATCGACATCGTTGAACCTGCGTAAGAGCTTGAAAACCTCGATCAGTTGACCGCGCAGCCTCCGAGTTTCAAGCGAAATCAAGTTCAGGGCGCGTAACCGTCGATTGTAGCCCATATGCCTAACAGAAGGGATTAACTTTGTGGCCCTCGCCTGCACTCGCTCCAGCCTCTCAATATCTTTCCTGAGGGTGGGCGACCAGAACTGCACAGCATATTCCAGGTGCGGCCGAACAAGGGAATTGTACAGAGAGAGCACAATCTCCTTGTTCCGAAACTGAAATTGCCTCCTGATATAACCCAATAGTTTCTGGGCTTTCTTTTCCACCTCTACGCACTGTTTCGTAAACTTAAGGTCGCTGCTAATTACCACACCCAAGTCCTTTTCTAAATCAGTCACCTCGATATGACTCCCCAACATCGAGTAGTCCGACTTGGGATTGGCGTAGCCAATGTGCATCACTTTGCATTTACCCAAGTTAAACGGCATTTGCCATTTTTCGGACCACTCTCCTATCCTACCTAGGTCCGCACGCAGTTCCTCGATCGCTTCGGGCGTCCCAACATTGGCCCCAAGCTTGGTGTCATCAGCGAATTTGGCGATCCGACTGACGATGCCACCGTCGATATCATTTATGTAAATGATAAACAACAGCGGCCCCAAAACGGAACCCTGAGGAACCCCACTAGTGACCGAGGCCCAACCCGAACTAGCCCCTTTAATTACAACCCTCTGCCGCCTATTCTTCAGCCAGTTTTCTACCCACCTACCTATTTCCCCACCGATACCCAGCGCGCGCACTTTCGCCATTAGCCGGCGGTGAGGTACCTTATCAAAGGCTTTCTGAAAGTCGAGATAAATATATCAATCGCCCTACTCTTATCATACTCACCCAACATGACGTGGAAAAACTCGAGCAAGTTGGTGAGACACGACCTATGCCGTCTAAACCCATGTTTGGAGTCCACAAGCAGCTTGTAGGAATCCAAATGGTCAACTATCCTATCCGCTATTATCCCCTCTAATAATTTACCTACAACTGAAGTGAGACTAATGGGACGATAGTTCCCTGGACTTTCGTGATCCCCTTTCTTAAAGATAGGGGTCACGTTGGCTTCCTTCCAGTCACCAGGCACCTGGCCCGTTTCCAACGATTTGTTGAAGACTGTAGCCAGGTGGGGAGCCACCTGGTCGCGCACCTCCCGCAACACTCTGGGGAGAAACTGGTCTGGCCCAGGAGCCTTAAACGCGCTCAGTTTGTCTATTCTATCGGCAACGACTGTCGCGGTACATCGAACACTATCCAGGCCAGCACCTTCGTGCCTCACGCCTGGCTCGGGGATGATGCGGGTGTCCTCCCTGGTGAACACTCCCGCAAAGTACTCATTAAGCACATTAGCGATGTCCGCGTCGGAGTTCCGCAGAACGCCGCTTCGGTCCTTTAACTGAAGAACTCCTTAGGGTTCCCCTTGCAGAGGCTTGCCACCCGTAGTTCTTCGTTACGTTTCGCTAGCCTAACCTTCGCCTTCACTTCCCTACACAGGCGGACATACGCTTCAGTGTTCTCGTGGGAACGATTGGCCTTCGCCCTCCTATACGCTACTTTCCTATTTCGGATAGCCGAAGCGATGTCACGATTGAACCACTTAGGCTGTGTTGAAGCAGGGGTGACCAGTTTTGAGGGTATGGCAGCAGACTGCAGCACCATAAACTCGTCCCGGAATGCACTCCACACTCCCTCAACATCGCCGCCAACCTCTAACCCCATCTCTCCTACGCTATCCCTGAGGCTAACAAAGTTCGCCCGCCGGAGATCGAGCTTACTGCCTCTCGAGTTACTACGCTTCACCCGAGGGACGCACACACGGAACCTAATAAGACCGTGATCACTCCCGCCCAACGATTCGTCAACGGTGAGGCCAGTGACGAGGTTGTCTTCGATCGTGAATACTAAGTCTAGAACGCTTTCGCCTCGTGTAGGCTCGTTGACCCACTGAGTGAGGAAGTTCTCATCAGCAAAGTCAACTAGCCTCCTCCCTTCAGCATCAGCAGTCCTGTTTTCCCACTTTATGCCGCGACAGTTGAGTCTCCTAAAACTACACACACCCTATCCCCTAGCAGGCTACTGAGTTCGGTGTACAAGGCTGTATCCTCCTCGAGGAGGAGATGCGGAGGTCTGTACACCAAGATTAACCTATAGCTCGTCCCTCCCACATTCAGATCGACGCCAAGCAGCTCCCGTTCCGACCGGAACTGGCAGTCAACCGGACTCAACGTGTCTCTGACGTATATTAGTACCCCCCCCCCTCCCCACGGGTGCGGTCTTTGCGAAACATTCTATACCCGGGAATTTCGAACTCCCCAACGTAGTCCCTACGATCAGTATGAATCCAGGACTCGGTGATAGCAACGATATCCTGGTATTCTGATGCTAAGAGCGCTCGTGGCTCGCAAAACTTGTTCCTAATCGACCTAGCATTAAAAAGCATTGCACGAAGGGAGCCACCCCATATATATATATATATATATATATATAGAGAGAGAGAGAGAGAGAGAGAGAGAGAAATTTTTGGCCTTGCCTTCACAGTACTTAGATCTGAAAACCTTCTTGCATTCAAATTTGTATCAGAAACACCACTGACCTCTTTGCAGCTTTTAATTCAGCTCTTACTATATATATATATGTTGTGTGGGATGAATTTCACAATTAAACACGTGAAATGAATGAATGATGCAAACCCACAAGGAAAAACAAAAATGATTCCAAGGCCTTTCGTGTATTCAGAAGTACATTCTGACGTCATTCCCTGACGAGGTGTACTTCTGAATACACGAAAGGCCTTGGAATCATTTTTCTTTTTCCTTGTGGATTTGCATCATATGTTGTGTGTGTGTGTATTTTGTAAATATGGTACATATTAATTTATTTTTAATAACCCTATAAGGAATTTAGTTATTTAATTTTCTCTAAGTGTCTCTTCATACATTATTGCGACTTACCGAAACTGTAGAACTGTTCCAACACTTTTCTGGCGAATAACTTCTCTACAGTGTTCATTATTTACTCACATTCTGTCAAACTCCATCACACACACATACACACACACACACACACACACTGATTTCACTCGGTGCCCGTCGAATGGACACGGGCACGCAGACCGAAAGCAATCCAACTGTAATTATCCTTCACAAGGAATCACCGCGGGGGCATACACGCGATCCGAGTCATAGAGAACTAATGTTATTAATTATGAATGAAAGAGCATAATTCCTCTTTGTGACTGTGTCTGCCAAGTTCTGGATCCGCTTAAAGCGACAATTCGTTTAAGAGGCATTCGCTTGGGTTTATCGTATTCGTATCGCTTGGCTCAATAAATTTTGTCTTAATATGGAGATAGTTTTCATATTTCTTAGTAGGTATAGAAGTTCTGCACGTGTGACTAGTTCTGGTCGAAGAAATCAACCATGCACACATGAGGAACTTCTTCTATTGATAGTAAGAACTTTAAAGAACATTAATTCACTGGGAATCGTTAAAATATATCTACATTGCTTCGTCGATCATCGAAGTTAAGCGACATTGAGTGTGTGTTGTAGTTGGATGGGAGACCGTCCCCTACGTCCAGATTATGTTGGATCCCTCGTAAAGCTGTAGGTCCCTTCCGTCATATTTTTATTTCTTTATGTAGGAACAAGAGGTCAAGGCCGAGCGCCCGCAAAAATGCCCCCCTATATAAAAAGGAAAGAGCCAAAATCAAGGTCTCTGAGGTTCGTGATACCATTTTTTTTTTAAATTTTGAAAAGATTGTGTAGTGTGTAAAATGCATGTATGTGTAGTGAAGAATAGAGAGAGAAGTATGTGTTTGAGAGCATGCTCGACTGCTCACAGGGTAGATGAGACAGAAAAAGATCAGCTAAAGGGGACGATGACGGGAGAGACGGGAATTCCAGCACTCCCTGTCTCCTGCCTAACGTTCCTCCAGGAGTACTTTCCTGGTCGGTTGGTGTCTACAGTCTCCTCCTAAAATATGACCTTCGATGTTGCAAAGAAGGTTAAATAATTCTATTAAAGAAACTCTACACTGCTTAGGGATTCTCTGAAGTAACTTCTGTTAGTATATCTATTATTAACGATTGTCAAAAGCTAGTCCCAGTGTTGCCTTGTCGTTTATTTATGTATTTTCTGTACTTTAGAAGTACTTGCAGAGTAACAAATTACCCCACTGGAAAAGCCAAATTACCCCAATGGGGTAATTTACCCATAGTTTGGGAACGCTGGCTTAGAACGTTGTTTCTCATATGAAACGTCAAATTAGACGTTCATCATTCATTTCATGTATATGGAATATTAAAGCTGAGGCTTTTTCGCACTGTTACCCCTTGAACTAGTCAACAAAACCGTAATTACCTCCCCCCCCCTTTTTAAATGGCATATATGAGAAAAGGAAAATTAGGACAGAATCACGAAGTTTTAGTGAAACCATAACTCAACTTTTTTGTTTAACAGTGGCGCCAGCTCGTTACCCCCCGAAAAAGGCCGAATTACTCCGAGGTTAAATACCACTATTTTAGAACACATATTCTCTTTGGGTGACATGAATTGCTATTGATCCTCCAACGACCTTCACAAGATCACGAAGTTGGCAATTTTTTTCGGAATTGAAGAAATATTTACTCCGTTTCTGTTCGGAATTTCTTTTTAAAATTTTCTCATTTTTTACCGCCGCTGATTCCGATACAAAACTTAAACTTGTGCATTTTTCCAAACACCAGATTGTGGTATTAGTTTCCGGATTATCATTACAAGCACTATCGTTTGAGAGTCGAACCCCCGACCTTGTCCTATAGGGAAACGGTGTTCTTTGAGACGAATGAAAATAATAACTATTATAAAGATTTAAATGTCCCCTTGAAGTATCAAAAAGGCCCGAATTTGCAATCAAAAGGTTCCTACCCAAATGATGCCTTCGAAACAAAATTTTGGTGGTGTTAATTTGCTATTTACAATTATTACAAACAAGTTTCTGCATGTACGACACCAAACACTGCCAAATCGAATATACAAGAACATTTCAACCCTACTTTTAGAAACTGGAGGAAGCTTAGGGGTCAGCCGACTAAAGATTCGGCTAAAGCTAAAGGATTTCTTGACTTGGAAAAATTTTCGGGTATTTTAGCCGAGCTGGGAAACAGAAACGTTACTTACAAAAGGTACGAAAGTATTAAAGCGAAAAAAATCCCCCCAAATTAATAATTTTAGTAATTTTGGGGGTTCTCGTTTGAAATTTTATTTCTGGAAAAAAAAAAAAGAGTAATTTTTTAAGTGTAATTTTTTCTGGGATCTTTTGCCCCTGCAACTGTGCAATGAGCTCCATATTGGACTTACAGTCTACAAATTATCTCTAGAACACGAGTATTGGTTAAGTTTTCCATGGTTTTCTTTTTTCCGTCATTAAAAGCCAACCAACTGATCACTGCATACAAAGAGTGAGTCCGAAAGCCAAAATAAATTCTCCTGGATCCAAGTATTGATTGGGGTACAAACGGACTTTCAAGTCGGTCAGTAATAACGGGTGAACAGTGAAGCGTTAAAATATCCTTTATCTGATAGTTTATTGTGTAATGATGTATACAAGTAATGCCAAAACTTCGATAACATTTTTAAAAAGCCAAAGTCGCCATTTCTAGTATACAACAACGTTCATCTATTTCGTTGTCATAGCTTAATAATTTAAATCAGCGGTTCTCACACTGGGTACGTGAGAGGACAACAAGGGGTACATGAAACAGTACAAAAAGATTTCAAAATAACACTACATTTCTTTATTTGCACAAAAATATATAATGTCACAACAAGACAGCGAGTGGACTACCTAGCTACAAACTGCGGAAGACCGTTGTCATTCGATTACATACTTGGACATAATGAGGTTTTGAAGTACATACGAGGATTGTTCAAAAAGTAAGCTTAAAAAGTGTTTTGAAGAAACTGTTTTATTACAAGGCAAATAATTATTACAAGTATTTCAACAACAACTTATTACTACTTTTCTACGTAATCACCAAACAGATTCAAACATTTGTCGTAGCGTGGGACAGTTTTCCGATGTCGGTCGAGTAGAATATAGGGTCCTTAGTTTTTAACCAGTTTCGTACGGCAACTTCTGCATCAGGATCGTTTTGGAATTGTTTACCTCCGAGGTGTTCCCTTAGGACTGGAAACAAATAGAAGTCGCTTGGTGCAAGGTCAGGACTATAGGGGGGATGATCCATGACTTCCCAGTGGAACGATTCCAAAAGTTGCCGTGTTTGATTTGCAGTGCGAGGGCGTGCATTGTCATGCAAGAACACCACACCTGCAGTAAGCAACCCGGGACGTTTCCTTCTGATAGCCGTGCGGAGTCGCTGTAAAGTTTCACAATAAGAAGTGGCATTTATTGTTGTCCCTTTTTGCATGAATTCAACATGCAAAATGCCTTGATGGTCCCAAAAAATCGTTGCCATCACCTTACCAGCTGATGGTGCAATCTTGAACTTTTTGGTTCGTGGTGACCTCAGATGTTGCCACTTTACGGTGTTGCCACACATGCCTAATAAAATATTGTATTACCAACAACATTATTGTACTGTGCATAATGCACCGGTAATTAACCTTGTAAACTTACCTTTTGAACAACCCTCGTACATCCGAGCTTATGAAGAAGACTTAACTTTACTTCTAAAAAATTAGAGGTAGGTTTGAGAGTTTGAGAATAAGTATGCAAAGGTTATCAGAGACATGCCCATTTTGACAGACATAAGGCCTACAAAGCCTACCAACTTACTTCAGAGATACTACTTTGCTCCAAGAATAATTACCAGTCATGGAGTAAGAAATTAATGTATGTGTGTTTAAAAACACAATTAAATATTTTAACAATTTTATTTAGTTCTGTATTTATAATATTGATCAGATTTATAAAATTAAGTGATATATATATATATAATATTGTGGCACAAATTTATTGACACACGATGATATAGGGATGATAAAAGTAAATCAATATCTAAGGTATACGCAGGTGATATAGTTTGAGAAATACTGGTTTAGATGAACGGTATACTGGCAACTACTAATATTGTTTTTTTTATTTTAAGAAATATGTAATAAACATAATTATAAATAAATATTTATACATTAGTTAAAGTGAGGAAGGTCCTGATGGCACCGGAAATATATTAAGGAGAGTTCGTAATAGGTAATGAGAATTGTATACAATTTGCCCAAGAGGAAATATCCCAGTGGGGTGAGGTCCCATCTAGTTCCAATTAACCTCTTACCCGATATCGTGTCATATATAATACAACCATAATATAACTTAAGTTCTCATTTTACTCATTTGTTTATATGCAAGCTAAATATATACACATATTTTTGAAGAGTTGTATCCATTATGAAGTGTTGAAAGGAGATCCCAAAGTAATGCGGTGCTTAGTACTTGAAATTTTCACTAAGTGTAATAGGGTTTAATTATAGCCTTTAAAATAGGGATTATATTATTCTCAGCTATATTTCGGCTAATTTTCTTTTTGTACATAAATTTGATAGAAATTTAAAACCATTGTTTTTAAGTAATAAGAGTTCCACAAACTTTAGAACTATATATATATATATATATATAGTATATGTTTAATATTAAAAATCCAGATCTGAGAAATCGGAATACTGTAAACATTCTATAATCCACTTCCGTTTTTTGTGAGCCGATCAAGGTCGAGGCGAACGATCTGTCAAGTTTTATCGTACACTTTCGTTGTCGTAAACATTTTTAGTAAAGTACAGTACTGGCCAGAAAAAATGGGACGGCACTTATTCCTTCCCTACCCCAGCAATTTCTGTTTTCCCGGTTAGGTCAACTGTACGCCCTTGACAATTGGTTAGGTTAAGTCATGATATTTTTGTTAAAACTAACGAATATTTTAACGAAAATATCACTACTTAACCTAACCAATTGTCAAGGGCGTACAGTTGACCTAACCGGGAAAAAAGAAATTGCGGGGGGGGGGGGGGGAGGAACAAGTGCCAATGGGACACTATGTAAGCTAGGTAAAAATGATAGATAAATTTTATCGAAAGGAGGTAACCCCATAACAAAATATAAATAGCTCACATCGTAAAGGTAATATATACGAAAATCTTTTCCTAATTCGATGCCGACTTGAACAACCAACCAATTGAAGTATTATAGTTTACGTAAATAGAAGTTGTATTTACTATCATAGTATATGTGTGAAGCTTCTCATTTGTGAGTTATTGGGTATCCTGAACAATACCAAAAAAAAACCAGGAATAACTACAGAAACGCTGATAAGGTGATAGCTTATCACTAGTCAGATGTCTAGTGACCTAAATATGAAGTCCTCCCAGGAAGAAGTAGCTACACGACAAGAGTAGAGAACGCCAGGAAATGCGGTTAAAAAAATTGTACTAATTTGAAAGTGGCATTTGTTCCTTTTGTCGCTTAGCCACTTCTTCCTCGGAGGGCTTCATGTCTAGTGACTTAACTTAAATATATCAGAATCAGCCGTGTATTGAATCATATGGCACTACAATTGCAATGGTACTATCGTGAACGGGATGCATAGGGAAAGTTGGAAGAACGAGGGTAACTACTGCACGAGAGGACTCAAAACTTCTACGAATTTGTAAGAAAGGCTGGAGAAAGACGTCATATAACACTAAAAAAAATATAAAAAAGAGTTGAAAAACTTTGGTGTAAACATTACTGCGAGAACGGTAAGAAGAAAGTTTCAGAAATGTGGTATGGACCGCATTCGACCATCTAAAAAGCCATTGATAACAGCAAAGATGTACTGGCCACGAAAATACAAAGACTTCACTGTAGACGACTGGAAACAGGTAAATTAGCAAGAATATACGCTTCTTTTTTCAGAAAAAGTCACACAAAGTTTGGGTTCATTTCCAGGAATGATTTAGCATATTCAAACGCTTCGCAATCACCTCTAAAGAATGTAATTATCGTTACTTATAAACTCATTTCTGTTGTAAGATAAAAGATACCCACTTTACATATCAAAAATATTACATCTATGAATAGCTTTGTATATGTACAGGTGTGACGTTCTTTATTTGAGGTATGTTTTTTTTTGGTGTGTTTGATCGAGACATGCTAGAAATGAAGTTAAATTTTCTCGAGTAACTTTTAGCGATGAGTCTCATTTTCTGGTTTCCGGAGTTCGAAGATCTTTCGTAGGGAAAGTGAAGGATGCCAAATGATCACCAATTCATTTGTCTTGCATCACTCTGCCTTTTTTACTTCTTCACTACCTTTTCTGTTTTCACATCCGAGCTATTTCTCCCTTCTCACCCTAATACATTGGGAAATGAGATTTTTTGAAAGGTGTACTTTTAAATGTACTAACAGCTTTGGAACAGTTTTCACATTCTTGTGGATCTGCATCATTTATTTATTTCGCGTGTTTAATTGTGAAATTCATCCCATATATATATATATATATATATATATATATGCATTTAACTGCAATGACCACGCAGTATATAAATGAATAGAAACGACGTAAATAAGGAGCGTCTCTGCTCCTTATTTACGTCGTTTCTATTCATATATATATATATATATATATATATTATATATATATATATATATATAATATATATATATATATATAACTGATATCTTATACATGATGTTCTATATTCGTTTATATGCTCTTATACGATTAGGATAACCTGCACCAAATTTAATATGCACATTAATGGAGAACCAGGGAAGAATTTAGTAACACACCCGCACCTTCCTGTTTCCCCCTTAGGATTTGTTTCGGGGTTTGTTTGCTGCGCAAGGTGGGCGCAGCGGACGTTCTGGTGTATATATATATATATATATATATAATGAATAAAACCACGAAGGAAAGGAAACACAGAATGGTGCTCAAGCGCTTTTGTCTAATAACATCCTCAGGAACACTGAAGTACATAAAGAGTTACAGTCTATATATAGGTTACAGAAAAAAAAATATAAGTATGCTACTCTAATAACTTTTATTTTTCAATTTATTTTTATATACACCGAACCTTAAACAAGAAGGGCAGAGTGCTAAAACCCGGGCAGATTTCCAGTATAAATTTGTATTTCCACAATCTTTTAATTTTTATTTTTATTTCTCCGTTTATTGTGTATATATATATATATATATATATATATATATATATATATATATATATATATATATATGGGAATGAACTCAGAATGGTTCCCTGAGTTTTTTTATGATACACACAGACCGTGCATGGAACAAGGAACTCTTCTGGGATAATTAAATCCACTATAATCCGAATAAGTAATGGTAAATGACAAATACCATAGTTTTTCTTTTTCATGATGCAAGCCCGACGTGGGCAACGGGTCTCTCGCAAAGAGGTCCCATAAATATAGCTCCCCTCACCAGCTATCTGCAAAGCAGACAGGATCCAGCTTTGGGACATGGATCTAGGGTTTAAAGCAGCCTAGCCCCACTACATTTAGAACCTCAATATAAGTAAAAGACTCGTTGCATTCACGTCGGATTGAATAAATCAAAGAAAAAGGATTTAATTATCCCAGAAGAGTTCCTTGTTCCATGCACGGTCTGTGTGTATCATAAAAAAACTCAGGGAACCATTTTGAGTTCATTCCCATCATGAAACGGACATGTTATGTGCCTTGAAAAGTGGACGCTCAATTCTGCCAGTTGAGGTTTAAGTTTTGGTTTTGGTTAAAAATATAATAGTTACCCCTTTTTCTTTGATTTATTCAATCCGACGTGAATGCAACGAGTCTTTTACATATATTGAGGTTCTAAATGTAGTGGGGCTAGGCTGTTTTAAACCCTAGATCCATGTCCCAAAGCTGGATCCTGTCTGCTTTGCAGATAGCTGGTGAGGGAAGCTATATTTATGGGACCTCTTTGCGAGAGATCCGTTGCCCACGTCGGGCTTGCATCATGAAAAAGAAAAACTATGGTATTTGTCATTTACCATTACTTATTCGGACTATAGTGGATTTAATTATCCCAGAAGAGTTCCTTGTTCCATGCACGGTCTGTGTGTATCATATACAGGGGTTAGACAAAATAATATGAACACCCGCCGATTTCACCGGTTATCTTTACGGACTGCTCAGACACAAAGTAAACGGTCAAATGACTGGCAAACCTATTTAAATGCGTAACAGAGAGTGTATACGTCATGTTATAACCCTCACGTTGTTTTTACAGATCTGAGTGAATTATGAATTAGCAGTTATGAAAGACCTGTCAGACTTCCAAAGAGGGCAAATTGTCGGAGCGCGGATGGCTGGTGCATCGATGACGAAAACCGCTCAGATGTTCAATGTATCCAGAGGAACTGTCTCTATGGTCATGTCTGCATACCAAAACCATGGAAAGACAAGCACCGACAAATGCAATAGTGGACGCAAGAAGAAGCTGTGTGATCGAGACCGCCGGGTGCTAAAGCGCATTGTGACAAAGAACCATAAGACCACAGCTCCAAAAGTGACTGCAGAGCTTAACCAGTATCTTGCAAGCCCTTATCGACCAGAACTGTACGTCGCGAGCTCCATGGAGCTGGATACCATGGGAGGGCTGCAATTGCCAAACCCTTCCTTTCGCACATCAACAGTGAGCGGCGCAGAAAATGGTGTAATGACCATAAGAATTGGTCAATGGACCGGTGGAAGAATGTAGTCTACTCGGACGAATCCTCCTTTACGCTATTTCCATGTTCCGGTCGAGTTTACGTCTGGAGACAGCCTAAAGATGCTTATGACCCCGACTGCCTGATCCCAACCGTTAAGCATGGAGGCGGATCTGTGATGGTTTGGGCAGCAATATCGTGGAATACTCTTGGCCCAGCTGTAGTACTGCATGGTAGGGTTAACGCCCAGGTCTATCTGTCAATAGTGGCTGACCAGGTCCATCCCATGGTCCAAACGCTGTTTCCCAATGGCGGCGCCGTCTTCCAGGATGATAATGCACCAATCCACACCGCTGGGGTCGTTAAAAACTGGTTTGAAGAGCATGTTAGTGAAGTAGAACGCTTGGATTGGCCTCCACAATCCCCGGATCTTAACATTATCGAGCATCTGTGGTGTCAGTTGGAGCAGCAGGTCAGAAGCCGATTCCCACCGCCGGCGTCTTTGGAGGAACTGGAGCAGGGTTTGCTCGAAGAATGGCTCAGGATTCCTCTAGCCACTGTCCAAAAGCTGTATGAATCAATTCCCCGACGCATTGCAGCTGTTATTGCCGCTAAAGGAGGACCAACTCCATATTAAAAATAAAAACTGCCATTTATCAAGGTGTTCATATTATTTTGTCCAACCCCTGTATATATATATATATATATATATATATTTTTTTTTCTGTAACCTATATATTATAGGCTGTAACTCTTTATGTACTTCAGTGTTCCTGAGGATGTCATTAGACGAAAGCGCTTGAGCACCATTCTGTGTTTCCTTTCCTTCGTGGTTTTATTCATCAAAAATATTTTTCACGTGTTACTTTCGTGAAATAATTTTCATATATATATATATATATATATATATATATATATATATATATATATATATATATATATATATATATATATATATAAGTAGGCTATCATGCGTGATAAAGAGTGAACTGAAAAAAGACGTTATTTACAGCTGTAGTTTCGCAAAAGAAAGCTCTAGACAGGTTATTCAGTACTATGAGTGAAAACTCTGTTTTTTTTTCTGTATTCAGTGTGTTGGGTACAGTAATGGTGCAATTGCGTCTTATTTGATATGCGAAGACATCGATCATCTCGCAAGTCACTCGGGAAACATTAGAATACGAGAGTTTGGCCACCATATTGGCGTGAAGACTGAAGATGACTGCGTAAGACATTTGAACGTGTTCACTCTTAGAATAAAATAATTAAATAAAGAGTAGATTATGTGTGTTATGAACACACTTCCGCGTTGAACAATGAGAGAGAGAGTATCAGAGTAAAAAGTCGGTCTGGGGTTAACAGTAAAAGTGTTTTGCAGAAAAATATGGAAGAGAATCTTTCTCAATTTCTTTTTTGTTTTTTTAATGATGCTTCCGTGTAACAAAGAAGCCGATCAAATAGCTTGTCACCTTTAATTATTATTATTATTATTGTTATTATTATTATTAAAATAAGGAAAAATCCTTTTAAAAAGTGTAAACATTATAATTATCAGACATTATAATTGTGCAATTTAGTCTCTCTCTCTCTCTCTTTTATATATATATATATATATATATATATATATATATATATGTGTGTGTGTGTGTATGTGTTTTTAGCTACATGCCTGCAGGATCGCCGTACAATCGATCATTTAGCATTCCCCTTCATTTATGGAATTTGAACGAGGAAAGAGTTGCCATCTTGTATCATCCTACCCTCATAACCTACCGTGCATGGCTGGTCAAGAACTAAATGTTGTTGAATGAATGATTTTTTTTTTTAAATATTTCGTAATTTAATCGGTAGAATAGTTTTTGGTTTTGTTTACTACATGGGGGTAACAATAATTATTCAGGAGGGCCAGAAACTGGCACAGCGTTCAGGCCAACTAATGTGGCCTATTGCTCTAACTCCTGTATCATTACTAAAAACAGCACCGGGGTTCGAACCCTTTACCTCTATATCTTCACTTTGCTTATAAGGAAATGATTTTACCGACTGAGCTTTGGAAACTGGCAGCTGTATGGGTAAGTCTTCTTTTTCGTTTTCAAACCCTTGTTGGTTTACGTCGTCGTCGTTGGCCTAGGCAAGCTACGGCTTGGGACCGTAGCGCATCTATCCGGTATAGGTTAACCTGGATGATGTAGCCATAAGCACTGCCGCTAGTTAAGTGCCAACCAGTGATTATCTCACTAGCCGTATTGAGTCCGTTAGGCGAAACTGCGACAGTACCAAAGGTGGAAAATATAACCTTTGGTTTTCTATTCTTTATTTGTAAAATGGACATGGTATTAGATTAAAATAAATATTTGAATATAAATAATTAACTGACAATTGTGATATATAATTAATTATGTTTACATACAATAAAATAATATAGTATACATAAAATTAGTATTAATGTGGTTCACAATTGAATTATAATGGGGTAACTAATTTAAAATGAATTTATACTATTCCGAAATTCAAGACGGTAAAATTAACATTTAACTTGAAACTAAAATAAGAGTATTCACTACACACTCCCCCACCAGAGAGGAAGTTCAAAGAGTTCCGAACGACACAGATTTCCGCTGAACCTTTTTTGGTAGCTACTTGTACCTCACTTAAGGTTGATTCCAAAACGCAGGCTTAAGACGATCGATAGAAACCTTGTCGACCTTGGAACCGCGCTGGATGAGGAATGATTTGCGCGTACGTCGGAGAACTTCATAGGGTCCGTCATATGGACATTGGAGAGGCCGTTTTGGGACAGGTACACGAACGAAAACGTGGGTGCAAGACTGGAGGGCTGGGGAAACAAAGATGTTCTGTTGGCTAGTCAATCGAGGGGAACAGGCTGAAGGGACTGCATGTGAGAGGAAAGTGTTTGAGCGAATTCCGTAGGATCACATGACTTATCCCCTGCAGTGAAGTAGCCACCTGGTAGCCGCAGTGTTGTTCCATAGACTAGTTCAGCCGCTGTAGTCTTCAGATCACTCTTAAATGCAGAGCGAATACCAAGCAACACGAGTGGAAGCTTATCCATCCAATAGGAGTCTTCGTGACACATAAGGGATGACTTCAGCTGGCGATGGAAGCGTTCGACGAGGCCGTTAGCTTGCGGATGATACGCACAGGTATGCGCATGTACTGTACCCAACAAGCTGGTAAACTTCTTCCAAAGCGAAGACTCAAATTGGCGACCTTGGTCAGTGATGACTTTTGTCGGCAATCCAAATCTTGATACCCATCCATGAAGAAAGGCTCTTGCAACAGTGTCCGCTTGGATATCAGGAAGTGGGATGGCTTCAGGCCATCTGGAAAAGCGGTCGAGACAGGTGAGCAGATAACGTTGGCCTTGAATCACTGGAAGAGGGCCAACAATGTCTACATGAATTACCTCAAATCGCTGGGATGGGGCGGAAATGCGTCAAAGGGGGACCTGGTGTGCCTTTGGACTTTGGCACGCTGGCAGGCAAGGCACGTTTTGGTCCAATGTTTGACATCCTTCCGCATCGAGGGCCAAACAAAGCGAGAGGTAACCAGGTGTTGCGAAGCACGGATACCAGGATGGGAGGGCTTATGAAGATCCATGAAGACTGCCTTTCTGTGACATGGAGGGACATAAGGGCGAATAGCAGCTGTTGATACGTCGCAATAGAGGGGCACAGACAATCCTGGCATACTCATTTTCTTGAGGGAAAGTGAGTGAGTGGTTTCTTCTCTGAGCAGTTCTTGTAGTTCCGTATCCTTATCTTGATCCTGTGCAATAGCATTCCACAGTGTAGAGCTGAGGGTAACAGAAGTAATCTCTATTCTTGAGAGTGCATCCGCTGGAGTGTTCAAGACACCTTTGATGTGGCGGATATCTGTGGTAAATTGCGAGATATAATCGAGTTGCCTGATGACTCTGGGAGAGTGGTTACAGCTGTTTTTATTGAAGACAGTGACCAAAGGTTTGTGGTCGGTAAAAACACAAAACTCTCGGCCTTCAAGGAAATGTTGAAAATGCTTCACGTTTAAGTAAATAGCAAGAAGTTCACGTCCGAAAGCACTATAACGCGTTTGGGCTGGCTGCAGCTTTTTCGAGTAAAACGCGATGGGTGCTTGTTGACCGTTAATGGTTTGTTCCAACACTCCACCGATCGCAACATCTGATGCATCGACCGTCAGAGTTAGGGGGGCATCACTGATAGGAAATGACAGAGACAATGCACTATTGATAGCATTTTTGGCATTGTCGAACGCCTGTAAACTATCGCTACACCATACCAATTTTGTTACCTTGCGTTTGTGTGTGATCATAGCGTGTAGAGGAGCAAGAACACTGGCACAGTTTTTAATGAACTTGTGGTAATAATTTACCAAACCTAGAAACCGACGTAACTCACGCTGATTACTTGGCATAGGGTAATTTTTTATCACTTCACACTTGTCCTGAAGGGGGGTAATTCCGTGCTGCGAAATCGTGTGACCAAGAAATTCCAAGGTTGGCTGTGCAAACACACACTTAGATGCATTAATAGTAACACCGTATTGTTCTAAGCGTTGAAAGAGGAGTGAAAGATGTTCCTTATGTTCCTCTTCCGTTGAGCTGGCCACAAGCAAATCATCGATGTAGGCATAAACAAAGTCTAAGCCTCTGGTGACCTCATCTATAAACCTCTGAAAGGTTTGCGCAGCATTCCGTAGCCCGAACGGCATCTTCACAAATTCGAATAACCCAAATGGTGTACAAACTGCAGTCTTGGGAATATCCGAAGGCTCTACGGGAATGTGGTGGAAAGCCTTAACGAGATCTATTTTACTGAAGATAGATTTGCCGTGGAGAAGAGAAGTAAAGTCTTGGACATTTGGTACCGGATATCGGTCCGGGATGGTTGTCGAATTCAAAAACCGGTAATCCCCACATGGTCTCCAGTCTCCTGACTTCTTCTGGACCAGGTGTAGGGGAGAGGACCAACTGCTTTTGGAAGGTCTTATTATCCCAAGATCCATCATAAGCTGGAATTCCGATTTGGCAGCTTTCAGTTTGTCCGGGGCAAGACGTCTGGGTTTTGCAAACACAGGGGGACCTTTTGTTGTAATGTGATGGGTAATGGTGTGCTTAATGGTATCACCCATCTGCATAGGTTGAAGAATTCCTGGATATCGCTGGAAAAGGCACTGGTACATGGAATTAGGGGGAACGAGGGAAAGTGCAGAGTTCGAGGCGTCCGGAAGGGCAACCTGTTTGGCAAGAACAGAAAGCAGTGTGGCCTGGTCGCATAAGCGTCGCTTGTCAAGATCCACCAGGAGTTTGAAATGCTGGAGGAAGTCAGCGCCGATTATGGGATGCTGCACTTGAGCACAGATGAAAATCCACTTGAAGGATCGGTGAAGGCCCAAGTTTAGTTCACGCGACTGAGTACCGTACGTGGGTATGCGTGAACCGTTAGCAGCGTATAGAGGCGGAGATTCCGAGTGCGTATGACCAGATTTTTGAGGGAATACACTGACTGACGCTCCGGTATCGACCAAGAAATTGATACCAGAGTTCCTGTCCTTTATGAATAACAGGTTGGCAGTGCGAGTACTAGACGCCATTAGGACTCGCTGCTGGGGTTTTCCGACGAAAAATTGCAAGGGGAGATGCACTTCCTAGCCTTCTTTCCAAATTTCGAGTGGTAGAAGCAGATCTTCCCGGAACTCGAACGATGCCTCTTCGTAAATCTTGACCGAGAATGGCTTCTTTGCCGTTGATTTTGTAGCAGAGAACAAACGTGGTTGAGTTGTTGACTTAACTCTTTCACTTTCAACTCCAGTTCCGATTGTGTGTTCACGTTGTTGACCGGAGCTGTGTCAATCTCCACTACTTTGTCGGCAGTTTCTGCTAGTTTATCAACTGGAGTAGCAGGATCCATAGTGGCCAAGACACGCTGAGCTGATGGAGGAAGTTTCTGCAAGAACAACTGTCTAAAGATGTCCTTATCGAAGGTTTGTGCGCGTTCGCCTAGAGCGCACTGCATAGCCCTCAGCATTTGAGTGGGCTTACGGTTTCCAAGTTCTTCTTTTGAGATTAACTGATGTAGTTTCTCACGCTCGGAGACAGTGGTGCGGCACAGGATGGCAGACTTCAGATCGTTGTACGGGTCCTCACTCGTGGAAGTAGATACGATGACGTCACGGACTTCAGAGATGATGCTCGCTGGTAGAGAGGACAAAACATGATCGTATTTCGTCCTGCTAGCGGTGATCCTTCCCAAGTTGAATTGTGATTCCACTTGGTGGAACCAAATAAATGGATCACCCGGCCAGAAGACGGGGAGCTTTACGCTCAAGTGGGAGATGGCACCAGCGTCGTCAGGCATCTTCTCCTATGCTTGCTAACGTACAAGCAAGACAAGTTCCCAACGAAGGAGTGGAGGTTGAGACGAGCGCAGGCACAGAGCGCACGGGCAGGGGTGAGGGGCAGAGGGCACGAGCGACATTACAGTCTGGTCCTAGTCGCTCGGGTGAAGGGGGTGATGGGCACGAACGACGTTACAGTCTAGTCCTAGTCGCTCGGGTGAAGGGGGTGATGGGCACGAACGACATTACAGTCTAGTCCTAGTCGTTCGGGTACAAGGGGGTGATGGGCACGAACGACGTTACAGTCTAATCCTAGTCGTTCGGGTGAAGGGGGTGATGGGCACGAACGACGTTACAGTCTAATCCTAGTCGTTCGGGTAAAAGGGTAATCCAGCTCCGGGGTCACCAATTGTTGGTTTACGTCGTCGTCGTTGGCCTAGGCAAGCTACGGCTTGGGACCGTAGCGCATCTATCCGGTATAGGTTAACCTGGATGATGTAGCCATAAGCACTGCCGCTAGTTAAGTGCCAACCAGTGATTATCTCACTAGCCGTATTGAGTCCGTTAGGCGAACTGCGACAGTACCAAAGGTGGAAAATATAACCTTTGGTTTTCTATTCTTTATTTGTAAAATGGACATGGTATTAGATTAAAATAAATATTTGAATATAAATAATTAACTGACAATTGTGATATATAATTAATTATGTTTACATACAATAAAATAATATAGTATACATAAAATTAGTATTAATGTGGTTCACAATTGAATTATAATGGGGTAACTAATTTAAAATGAATTTATACTATTCCGAAATTCAAGACGGTAAAATTAACATTTAACTTGAAACTAAAATAAGAGTATTCACTACACCCTGTTACCCTGTCGCCATATTGGATTGATGTACGAGTAAAATCTTTCTGCTTGGTCAGTTCTCTGGTTTTATTTTGTTCTTACGAACTGAAACAAAACTATCACTTATCCTTCAAATATGTTTTACCACCTACGTATCTCCGATGGTGCTGGCTAAGAATAATCGAGTAGTTAGCGTAATAAGTCGAATTAATTGGCCTGAGCACTGAGCCATTTTCTGTCCCTCCTGCCTGATTATTATTATTATTTATTATGTATCGTTCAAAGCGTCTTTAAATTTGGTATTTTACCAAAAATTGCAAATTTCCAATTTCTATTTCGGAGATTTTTGTCTTGCTATTATATACAGGGCTCCAATAAACCTTAGCCCCCCCCCCCCGCCATGGCCTAAACCATTAGAGGCTAACCTTAGAGTTGTCGGGCTAACCTTAGAGTGGATCTTAGGGTCTTTGTTAGCCTTAGCTTCTGTAGATTTAATGAGAAAAAATTAAAACTTAGTGTTCCCGTCATTGGCTTCCAAGACAGCCTGAATTCGCTTTGGGTAGCTTGCCAAAAGTGACGTGAATAGATCTTGATCGTTACGCAAATTTGCTAAAATAGTTTCAATGTGTTGCGTCATTGTATCCTTCGAAAATCGATTTGCTGCAGGTTCTTGAAACAAGAGACATTCAACCTTGTCCTTTATAACTGATCCAATGTGTTCACAGACGTTCAGGTCAGGAGAATTTCCTGGCCATTCTTCATTTCCAAAGAAATCGATCTCATGGTTCCGCAACAACTGTTGAGTGGCTAATGCCTTAAAGCAGGGGGCCTTATCGTGCAGAAGTGTGACCTGATCGACATCGATAACATTGTTTGGGTTTCTTAGAAAAGGAATGACATGCTGGGATAGAATAATATCACGAAAATATTGTCCATTCCAACTCTGACCATTTGGCTTCAGCACCCACATGAGCTTCTTTGCAGTGAACAAAACAAACACACCAACACAGTCTGGACTTTTTAATAATTCGCGATAATGTTCATTGTCATCGATTTCATCTGGTGTTGTGGCCCACACTCGATCATTTTGGTAGTTAGGCCGACGTGTTACGTAAACAAAAAATTCATCGGAGACAGCTAAATGCATCAAATCATCCACACCCCAATCTTCAAGATAATGGGCAAACCACATTCTGTCATCGATGTTAAGTTGAGTTTTTCTTGGCTTTGGAAGTTCATGCCAAGGCTTTAAACCTTGCCTATGACGGTACAGTCGAATGATCTCACCACTAACGATCTTTCCTCTCAACACTTCGATCTCTCTAGAAAGTTTAGCACAGCTGTTTTTCCGCTTACGCGTACCGCTTTCAATGATGTCCTTTGTTTCCTGAGAGAGTGGCAAATTTGCGCGCCCAGATTTGGTTTTATCCATTTCACATTCATCCAAAGTTTTATTCCAATTTCTTTTGACGAAGTCCTCACTTCTTCGCAACTTTTTGGCAGCCCATGAACGTGTTATAAAGGTGGCTCCAGCATCACGAGCTCCCCGAAATGTTATTGCTCGTATGCGATCTATCACACGTTGCCTCTCCGAATCACCAATTAATTGAGAAGCCATTTTATTATCACCTTATCAGCTAGAGTAATTTTAATACCTGCAATAAATAAAGAATTTTATATTTTTATAATCACTAAAAACTATTTCGATATAAGTAAACATGTAAGCTGTAAATAGGGGGGGGGGCTAAGGTTTTTTGGAACCCCTTACATACTAATCTTTTGTTTCTCTAATTTGAGATTGGTGAATTTTCTTTGTGTAGGTTCAGTATCTGCGTTATATCTTTTTCCGGCCGGACTTGTGATAGAGAGAACAGAGCTTTATTCAATCACTATCAGTCGAAACAAATTCTTTGGTAATTTCACCATAATATTCGTTCTTTCACTATGAAATCTTTTCCATACGATTTTTACTTGTTTTTATTACAACACTTTGTAAGGTGTGATAAGAATGCAGCTGTTACAATGTTATTGTCATGATTTTGATGTTCTCTTTTTGGAAAAATAGGAACAATCTTTGTATTTTATTCAAAGAGAGAAGAACTTGACCAGTGTTCAATGATCCCCTCCACAATACATACAGTCGCTTCGCCATGCTTTCTTCGCAGTTCTTCCGAAATTGCATTCCATGTGCCAGGCCCTGCCTTGTGCTGAACTGGATCCAGAGATGAGACAGTGAGTATTATCTCTCTCTCCAGCCGAACAGTTAATGCTACGGAGCGAGATTTCGCTTCTCATTTTGATTTTTCGATCATAATTTTGGGTTTAGGGAACTAAACTGTCACTTCAATTGATCATTCGATTCGTTTTGGATTATTTGCGTAATATTCATTATTTTTATCCTAAAGAATCTCTCTCATAATTTTAAATTAATTTTCTCTTCCATTTTTGTGAAGGTGAGAAATATTTTGGCTAATCCCCTTTTCCAATAGTTTCACTGGTAACAGCGACCATTAACACTTTTATTTTTTCTGTTAATAATTTCTTTGTGTACGTACTAAGTATTCGATCGGCATTTTTATCATTCTGGTCTAACCTTCAGTGGACTGTTTCTTTTTTTTATCTATAACACACACACACACACGTTACAGCCATACCGATTACTGCCCCCGCCCACCTCAGGCACATTCCACTTTGCTATAAATTGTTGTCTGTTCCCATAAATTCGTTTTTGTTTCGCAAAAACGAATTATCTCCCTTTTGGCCCAGTCTACTGTCGCTATGTACTCACATCTGTTATCCCAATACTAACCCCCACATTGATATCATGTTCAAATTTACTTTCATATACAATTTGAATGAATCTTTATTAAATTCTGCACTGCCTTTTGTCCATTTACACATTATATATTGACACGCATTTTTGCATAAATGTAGCGTACTGTTACTCGTCTCGAGATGTGCAATCCGAAACCATTTCCCGGTTGCAATACACGGATATTCTACCCCATTTATATAATCTTATAGAGTTAATTACGTGCTTAACATCTTCTTCTACAATAGGATATTCATTCAACTTTGTTCGTTCATTTATATACAGTAAATTGTAATTCTGTTTTAACTCCATTTCGTCTCTTTATTGATGTATGCTCGAAGAAAAGGCCTTAAAAATTCTCATCTTTTCTGTTAATTGTAAATTAGTACCGCTTTAACTTAACATAATTATCACTCAATACTTAATGTGGGCATTTAACGCTGTTTAGCATAATAAATGTTCGTTTTTAAGCTTTGATAGAATTCTATCTTTTATTACTGAAGTATTCTTTTATAATTATTAAGTTCAATTAATTGTTATTGTCCTTCACTCGACTCTGATTTCGATTTTTTGGCTTATGAAATATAAGCGTACGTATTAACTATTCTTAATAGTTCTTCTAAGTAATCTCAACTATAGTTTATGACTATTAAAGGTTAAAGAAATACTTTATAATACGCGTATTAGTACTAAACAGATTTTGTATATTCAACCTACTCATTACATGCATTCGTTTGTCTATTGATAAATCCATTAATTTCTGATCGGTGTCCATCTATTCGTTGGCGAGATTCCCTAATTATTTCTTTCGGACTAATATTGCATCAGTCCTTGGACGCGATTCTGACAATGTAAAATTACACGCAACTCTAGTCGTCACGACCCAAGTCATCAGTCGTGAGTCGCAAGACTATCATGTGTGCGGCTGGCCTTAGAGTTAAAACAATTTAACATGTTAACTCTGTTTTTGTTTCGGGTGAAATTATAACCCGTACATTGTCATTTATAATTCTAACATAATTAAATTATGTTAACATTTCTATCTAGAGATCTACTGTATTCATTAATAAAAAAGTATAATTAATGTAAAAAAGATTCCCGCTAGAGGCGCTGTTTCAAGACTCATACTTGCCAATGGCCAGCCAGTCCCAGTGTATCTTTGGGTATCAAACGTTAAAATGCCATTACATTGCCAGAGGCCACAGCGGTAAGGTGTCAATCTTAACGGCTCTCTGTTCGTGCACCATTCTAATAAATGAAGCCTGCGTGAGTTTTTTTTTATTATGTCCCCCCATCCCCATTACATCTGTTGTACCTGTGCCTTAACTGTTAAGTTCCCCTTACTCGGAATGATTTCGACCAATCTTGGAGACCCTTGTCAAGTCTGAAGAAATATAGCATCTGCTGCCGTTATATACCCCAAATAAACACGCAACAGGGGACACTTTACACACACACACACACACATATATATATATATATATGAGGCTTGGCTACCTTACGAAACCGCGACAATCTTTAGGATACACATCTATGCAATATGAATGTGCGTGAAGCGACATTAGCGGTGTGTCCATACTTTCAGCAATTTTTTTCTAATTGAAACTCATTGAATACCATGAACAAGGGAATATAATAAAGGTTTGGCTAGGTTAGGTTAAGTTAATTAGGTTATCTTGACTGGGTTAAATGTTGCCATGTACAAAAGAAAATACGAAAATGTCGCGGTTTCGTAAGAGAACCAAACGTGTTGGTACTTTCGGTTCCAATAGTCGAGATAGCCTACACTTTGCCGCACCTACCTACCTTACGGCGCAGTGTATTCCGGATATAGTGAAACCGGTGATAGACAGAAGGACACAAAAAGGGCAGAGAAATTAAGAGTGGAATATGGTATTGGATCCGTGACTGGTACCCCCATTCAGACCATGGCACTCAAAACATTTATCCTTGGAATGAAAGAGAAATGATTACTGATTAATATAATTTTCTCAATACGGCAAAATATTGAACGATTGACGATGTGTCGTACCAATCAATGACAGGCGTAAGCGATACACAGTGAAAGAGTAACGCGTAAATATATGAACGTACGTCATATTATACACGAACGTTATATTTTGTGAAATACAAAAGATAACCCTAAATGAAACGTGCTTAGCGACACGAACACGCCCCGACAGGTTTGGCTGGTTAAAACTGCGTATTTTGTGGCCTTATTCTTCTTGCGTCCTTTCGAAGAGCACGCACGTAGCCACGAGTCAAATATACAGTAAGTTTCGAGACGTTTATCTTTTATTTCCTTTAAAGCAACGGCAAGTCTCAAACATTTCCAGTTACCATTGATTCTTCTGGGAAATTCTCAAATTGGCAACAACTGTGGAAGGAAACTTTTATTATTTTATTCCTCCCTTCACCATCGTTTCGTTCATAACAAAAATGAAATAGGAACGAGGGTCGTTTCTTTATTATTTGGTGGATTTTAATTTTTAAATGACGTAAGGAACAACTACAATATGCGACAAAAGAAATCCCCCCCAACACGCGATAGCGAGAGAAACATTTTCGAAATTGCTTCGAAGCTCGCAAATCATTTCATTAACGTTTCTATGAAACGTTTTTAGTTTAACTGTTTAAGGCAAGAATTTCTGAAAAGTTGTAGATGAGTTTGTCTATAAATACCAAAATCGACTTTATTAAACCATTTATGAAAAAGTTTCGAAACGTCATAAATTTTATTTGAGACTCAACGTAAAACGGTGATGAAACGTTTCGGGTAAAATTTTAAAACTTTTTATGTAAATTACACTTTAACTTTTGACGTTAAAATTACAGTTTAAAAAGTTTCGAAACTGTTTTTTTATAAAGAATTATAAAGAAATCTTTAAGTATAAAAATTTAATATAAAAGAATTACAAAGAAACATTTTGAGGTGACACGTGATAAATTTGAAAAACGTTTCGTCACATACGTTTCAGAAACATTGCCCATAAAACAGTCGCTTTCACTATATATGTATATGCCTTGAAAGCAGGATCAGTAATATATATATATATATATTTTTTTTTTTGTATTTTTTTTTTTTTTTTGTATTGGGGCGTTTACCGCCACTTCCCGCTATATGGTAGCGGATATCATGGCGAGGCGGAATACGAGAAAGAGAAACGGAGACGGAGAAAAGGCACTAGAAAAGGGAGAACAGCGGACTACAGGTGAGAAGTCACCTAAAGCTCAGATAGGATGCGAGATTGGGAGAGGAAGAGGAAAAGACGGTCAAGCGAGAAGAGAGGGCTCTCAGCGAGCATAAGGCGTAAACGTTCGGGGAGGGGGAAATCAGAAAGGAACGGGAAGGCGCGACGACGTACTGACGACAGGGTGGGGCATTCCACAAGGATGTGAGAGACGGTGAGGGGCGACTGGCAGGAGGAGCAACGAGGAGCCTCCTGCCGGAACATAAGATAGCCGTGCGTGAGGCGCGTATGGCCGATGCGAAGCCGCGCAAGGACGACCTCTTTGTGTCTGGAGCGGTGGAAAGAGGACACCCAATATGACAGACGGGAGCGGATGGACCAGAGTTTATTTCCGGTGGCATCGTCCCAGGACTGTTGCCACATGCGGTCGTAAAAGGAACGAAAGACCTGCACATAGTCTGAGAAGGGGAGCGGGCGGGGGAGGGGAGGCAGCGAGGCGGCGGACCGGGCTATGCGGTCCGCCGCCTCATTACCGGAAACACCAACATGGGCGGGAACCCAGCAGAAGGTGACCCGGATCCGGTGAACGGTGTGCAGGACATGGTACTCCTGTTGAATAAGGCGTACGAGGGGGTCCGGGGAATCATAGCGCTCGAGCGCCTGAAGGGCGCTCAGCGAGTCCGAAAAATGGTACAGGAGGACTGCGAACAACCCGATACCAGACGGAGGGCTTCCAGAAGGGCAAAGAGCTCCGCGGAAAAGATGGAGGCCTGAACCGGCAGGGGGATACCCCGGGAGGTAGGTGACAATGACGGAGAGAAGACGGCGGCCGCGACACCTGCAGGGGAGCGCGAGCCGTCGGTGTAGACGGGAACGTCGTCCGAATGGACGGGAAGATGGGCCAGAAAAGAAGACCGGAGGACGGCAGGAAGAGACTCCTTACGCAGGCCACGGAGCGCCTGGCAACGGCAGATAGGGGTGGTCCGCCAGGGGGGCGACAGATCGAAGGAGAACGGCAGAATAGAGGGTGGGGGGATCCCCAGGGACGAGAAAATCTCGGCCAGAGAGGCAGCGAAATGCCACGTGTCAGGCCGGAGTAGCGCCTGGGAGATCGCGGAGAAGAGTAGGGACATCGGAAGGCGGCAGATGCGAAGGTAACACTTCGCCATGAGAAGGCCCCGGCGAAGGGGCAGGGGGGCGTGTCCACAGTCCACCTGAAGACTAGCGACAGGGGACGAGCGGAAGGCACCCGACGCCAGGCGAAGGCCACGGTGGAGAAGAGGATCCAGCATACGGAGTGCCGGAGAGGAGGCGGAGCTGTAGACCACACAGCCGTAGTCGACACGGGATTGCACCAGGGAGGTGTACAGGCGCAGCAGAGTACGCCTGTCCGCCCCCCAGGTCGTGTGGGACAGATGACCCAAAAGGGAGAGGGTGCGGCGAGATGTTTGCCGCAACCGCCTAAGGTGTGGAACCCAACCGAAAAATCCGTCGAGGGTCATACCCAGGAATCTAACGGATGGGACGAGGGGAAGAGGAGTGCCGGCAAGGGTAAGGGCGAAGGTATGCGACAGACGGAGGCGCCGAGGACGGAAAAGCATACTGGAAGACTTAGAGGGTGAGAAAGCATAGCCAACCGAGGACGCCCAGCGAACCACCGCGTTGATGGCTAGCTGGAGCCGATGTTCAGCCAAAGACGGGAGGCGGCCAGAGCAATAGATAGCCAGGTCATCGGCATAGAGGGAGCTACGAACGGATGTAGGCAGGACCGTAGCAACTTTGTTCATCACGAGTGAGAAACACAAGACGCTAAGGACACTACCCTGAGGGACACCCTCCTCCAACGGAAAGCGGTCAGAGAGGGCAGAACCGATGCGGACGCGGAAAGAACGGGCGGACAAGAAGTTATAAATAAAGGAAGGGAGAAAGCCTACGAAACCCAGGGAGCGTAAGCAGTCGAAGACCGCGCTCCGCCGGGTAGTATCGTAGGCCTTCTGGAGGTCGAAAAAGACGGCGAGTACAAATTGACGCCGGGAGAAAGCCTCCTGCACGTCATGGCTAAGGAGAAGGAGGGGGTCGGTGGTAGACCGGAAGCGCCGGAAACCAGCCTGGGTAGCAGGGTACTGGTCACTCGCCTCCAAGGTAAAGGACAGCCGCGAGGCGACCATCGCCTCCATCACCTTGCAGGCACAGCATGTTAGGGAAATGGGGCGATAGTTCGACGGGAGTGAGGGGTCTTTATCGGGCTTCGGGATGGGGACGACGATGGACTCACGCCATCGGTCCGGAAATGAACCCTCCAACCAAATCCGGTTATAGAGGTCCAGTAGAAAGCTGAGAGCAGAGGGGTGGAGGTGCCGTAACAAGTCATAGGGGATATTATCGGGGCCGGGGGCGGAGGAGCGTCGGGGGCGGAGGGCCTCCCGAAGCTCTGTCATGTGGAAGAGGTGATTATAGGGGTCATCCCTATGAGGTGGAAATTCCGGTGGGTCGCGGCGGGAGTGGGGGGAATCGGAACTGGAGATGGCTGCGAAGTGCGCCGCGAGTGCGTTCGCGACGGCCTCCTGATCGGACACGAACTCGTCGTCCCCGACCCGAAGCACCGGGGGTCGATGGGGGGGACGGGTCCCCTCAAAGCTACGCACCTTGCGCCAAACCAGAGCGCTCCGCCGGGTAGTATCGTAGGCCTTCTGGAGGTCGAAAAAGACGGCGAGTACAAATTGACGCCGGGAGAAAGCCTCCTGCACGTCATGGCTAAGGAGAAGGAGGGGGTCGGTGGTAGACCGGAAGCGCCGGAAACCAGCCTGGGTAGCAGGGTACTGGTCACTCGCCTCCAAGGTAAAGGATAGCCGCGAGGCGACCATCGCCTCCATCACCTTGCAGGCACAGCATGTTAGGGAAATGGGGCGATAGTTCGACGGGAGTGAGGGGTCTTTATCGGGCTTCGGGATGGGGACGACGATGGACTCACGCCATCGGTCCGGAAATGAACCCTCCAACCAAATCCGGTTATAGAGGTCCAGTAGAAAGCTGAGAGCAGAGGGGTGGAGGTGCCGTAACAAGTCATAGGGGATATTATCGGGGCCGGGGGCGGAGGAGCGTCGGGGGCGGAGGGCCTCCCGAAGCTCTGTCATGTGGAAGAGGTGATTATAGGGGTCATCCCTATGAGGTGGAAATTCCGGTGGGTCGCGGCGGGAGTGGGGGGAATCGGAACTGGAGATGGCTGCGAAGTGCGCCGCGAGTGCGTTCGCGACGGCCTCCGGATCGGACACGAACTCGTCGTCCCCGACCCGAAGCACCGGGGGTCGAGGGGGGACACGGGTCCCCTCAAAGCTACGCACCTTGCGCCAAACAGTCGAGGGGGCGGTCGAGGAGGAGATCCCGGACACGTAACTCCGCCAGGAGGTACGCCGGGCTAGTTTCAAGACCCGACGGGCCACTGCCTTCAGGCGCTGAAACGCCATCTTATGCTCCGGCTGGCGGGTCCGGTAGAAGCGACGGCCAGCACGGCGCCGCTCCTGAACGGCACGGGAGCACTCTGGGGTCCACCATGGGACGCTGCGCGGCCTGGGGGAGCCTGAGGTACGGGGGATGCAACTGGTGGCAGCCGAGAGGATCTTGCTTTCGAGAAAGGCGAGGGCCTCACTAACGGAGGGAAAGGCAGGAATGGACGGCGAGATCGCCGTGCACCTCGTGTATGAGGCCCATTTCGCTCGGGCGAACAGCCAGCGCGGGCGGACAGAGGTGGGGGGGAGGAGACGGGTTGGGGTAAGACACACAGGGAAATGGTCACTGCCGGAAGAATCCGGCAGGACCTCCCAGGTGAACTCCGTCACGATATCGAGGGAAACCAGGGAAAGATCAATACAGGTGAAACTGTCATGGGCCGAGTGGAGGCAGGTTGGGGAGCCATCGTTCAGAAAGGTGAACTCTAGCTCGTCCATAAGGGAGAGAAGGGTCCCGGAGAGAAAGGTGGAGCAAACGTCCCCCCAGGCCGGGTCCCGACTGTTGAAGTCCCCGAGAAGCAGGAAAGGGCGGGGAAGCTGCAGAATTAGGTCACGGAGAGAATCGGGTGGAGGGCGTACGTTAGGGGAGAGGTAAAGAGAGCAGACCGTGAGCTGACGCCACAAAGAAAGGCGCACGGCCACAGCTTGCAAGACAGTACGGAGCGGGAGGGGGCGGAAAGGGACGGAGCGGTGCACGAAGACCGCGGAGCCCCCCCTACCCGCCCCATCGAGAGGCGGGGAAGGGAGCCCGCAGTAGCCGGACACTCGAGGGAGGGAACGGGAGCCCAGTATCGTCTCCTGAAGGCAGAAACACGCCGGACACCTGGAGGCCAGGAGAGAAGAGAGACTCTCGAGGCCTACCAGGAGCCCGCGGATGTTCCACTGCAGGAGCGAAGTATATGGAGGGGTAGGAAAGTCTGCGAAACGGATGGTTATGGGGTGGGTGGGCCGATCGGGCGGCCCGAGATTAACAAGGGGATTGGAAAGCCCCGGGGCCCAACGGGGGACGCCGAACGTGGGCGAAGGCGAGGGTCACCCCGACGGGGGGGCGATGTGGAAACTGACGCCGGCAAATCCTCCTGAAGAGGAGTCACCCGGACGCCCGGGGGAGAGCGATGCAGAGAAGGGGATGTGAGGGGTATCCAGAAGGCCCCTCCCTTCACCGGAGGTGCAGGGGAGGCTGGACTACAAGGGGGAGTGGAAAAGGATACCTCACCCGGATGCATAGGCAGGTCAAGGAGAGAGGTGGGGTAGGTCACGCGCGGGGGCGTGCTCATCCCACCCACGCCGACCAGGCGGGCGAGTTCCCCCTCCAGTGGGTCCATCGACCGAACCGGTGAGGGATGTATCTCCGCCCCCACCACGAGGGTCGTCGGGGACCCCAGGGGGGAGCGTCCATAACGGTTGCGCAGCGGGGACGGTGAGGACACCGGGATGGTAGGGCGAAGGGGGCGTTTGTGTCTGGGAGAGGAAGGTGATGCGAGGCCTATGGCCTCGAACCTTTCGGGGTCACTATTGGCGCGGCGCTTGCGGCCCGTTCCCCTCCGTCGTGCGGCCCGCATGGGCGACGGCGGGTCACGGTCCGGAATGGGGGTGGCCGAAAGCGCCGGTGGAGAGGGCGTAGAAGGGGCAGGGGGGGTTGCCGACGAAGCATCGGCGTTCGCGGAGGGAGCACGTGGGGACGCGCTGGTAGTACAGGGAGCCGCGGCGGGAGTCCGCTGGGCGGCAGAGGATAGACAGGGAGTAGCGGACACGGTGAGTGGAGGCGCGTCGGGAACCGCCGGTGAGGACGGGGTCTGGGCCGGCGGCGGCCGGGGACGGAGAGCCTCGGCGTACGAGGTACCACGCCGGGCCTCGCGGCCACGCAACCGGTCCCGCGCCTCCCGAGCGCTGAGAAATTCTGATGAACAGAGGGCCCGAACCTCCCTCTCAAAGAGGAAGGACGGGCAAGAGCGGGATGAAGCAGGGTGCGGTCCATGACAGTTGGTGCAGGAAGGCGGAGCAGTACAGGGCAAGGGGTGGGGAGGGCCGCCGCAGCGGACACACAACGGGGCCGGCTGACGGCAGGAACTGCTCACGTGGCCAAACCTATTGCACTGAAAACAGCGCGTAGGATCTGGCACGTATGGCCGAACCGAGAATTCGCATGCTTCTCTCACCAAAGCCCCAGAATACCGAAACGGGGGGCACCAGTGAGTCAAAAGTAAGGAGAAGGCGAGGAGAAGGGACGGCTGGGGATCGCGATCTGTCGGGAAAACGGTATATTCTCACCACACCCTGGGAGGCGAGGTCAGTCTGGAGGTCCTCCACCGGGATGGGTAGAAGACGAGCAGCGTAGATCGTGCCCTGGCACTGATTGAGGCGGGGGTGGGGAGTCACCGTGATCCCGCAGCCCAGGACATCGGGGATAGCGAGCAGAGAGGAGGTTTCGGCAGAGGAACGCGACCTTATCAAAATGGAGCCATCCCTCTGAGGCCGAAGGTCAAAACGCGCCGTCCCCGTCTTCCCATGGATCGCTCGAAAGAGGCGTTCGTGGTTAGTGGGGAGGGGCTTGGAGGAGGAGGGGCGGAGGACGAGGAACTTGTCCATCGTCCTAAGGCCGAGTGAAGCCGTCTGGCCAAACACCACCGGAACTTCGAGGGGGCGAGAAGACGAGAAAGGCGGACGGCGACGTCGGGTCCCACGTCCCCCAGGGGCCGAGGGGGCCGGGGGCGATGAGGCCCGACCGGAGTGGGAGGCGACCGGGGCCGCGGGCCTCCCACCTGAGGGCGAAAAAGCAGGTGGGTCCCTATCGGGACGTGGAATATGGGGGGATCCAGGGGTCGGGGGGTCCACTGCAGGTCCATCCGCTACTGGCGGGGGTCGGGCAGCGGCGCCACGAGCCTGGGGAAGAGAGGGAGAGGAGGTGTCGGCAAGAAGAGCAGACGGGGTGGGCGAGGGCTGCCGACTGCCCTTACCAGACCCACGGTCCAAAGAGGTAGTCAGAGGGAGGTCATATGCACAAGCCGGGTCGTCAACGAGGTCCATTAGATTGTAAATGTTTCCATAAAAAATTTTATTGTTGTTTCGCGCCCGGGGCCGCGGGGAACCGATTACCCGGGGCCCAAGGGGACCAAGCGCACGCCGGCGGGGGATGGGTGCCTCGTCCCATGGGTACCCCCGTTTCAAAAGGGGCCCTTGCAGCATCGAGAGTTCTCCCCCGCCGGCAGCAAAGACCAAGGCCCCCCAGGGTCCCAGGCCGGGCACCCTACCAGCCAACTTAGTCCGGCCCCGGCCATGGGAGCGAGACCCCCAGCGACCAGCCCCGGCAGCCCACGGGGCGCGCGAAGTGAAAGAGAAAGCAGAAAAAACAGAGGGGGCAAGGAAGAGGGAAAGAGGGGAAGACAGGAAAGAGGGGGCTGTAGGATAGCAGGGTATGTTAAAAGTCACTTCGCAACCGGGCGGGGACCCGGCAGGGCCCCCAGCCGCGGCTGACCCCCCTCGCCACATGGAGGCAGGAGCCCGCGGGCGATCCACCCCAGAAAGACCGCCCGCGGGGAGGGGGATATAATATGCAGTAAATCACAGAATAACACGTGATCTTATTAATAAGCAAACAACCACAAGGAAAAAGAAACGGAAATCCGAGCGCTTTCGTGATATATTCACATCTTCAAGGACAAGAAAGATTTCTTTCTTGTCCTTGAAGATGTGAATATATCACGAAAGCGCTCGGATTTCCCGTTTCTTTTTCCTTTTTTCCTGTGGTTGTTTGCTTTATATATGTATATATATATATATGAGGTAGTTATTTCATTTAGTTAAATGCTTTTATCACGTCTATCCTTCGCTTTCAAAGCTTAGTTTGAAAGTATTCTACACAATCATTGATACAACCCACTAAAAGCTGTAAGTATCCTAAAATGAGCTTTGCGTATTCGAGTAATACGTGTTAAAATCGTAATTAATTTCAATTCCATTTTATGCCTTTAACGATTTATGTATTGAGAAGCATTATAAAATCTTGTATTTTTTTAAAAAGTTTAAATCTGTTCTTGTTTCGGAAAATCTTTATTAAGGAACGAAAATATTGCGAATTTTAAGGTAAAAAGGTCGAAGATATCCTCTCATTTCTTCATTCTTGTTCTACTCCTTCTCACAAAGTCAAGGTGGACTTAAAACAGCTCTCTCTCTCTCTCTCTCTCTCTCTGGTCGTGTGTTTGTGTGGTTCTGTCTCTTTGATTTCTTCTATGCTCCACAACAACATACTGATTCGGTTTCTACGCAGCAAAGTAAAGTGATGCATGCAATTTGTGGTTAAATGACATGAAGCGACAATCGCTCTATGAAAACTTGCAGGACACGCTGTAATTGTAATAACGAAGTATGACTGCGTGGTGGTGATTTTCTGTAATGATGTGGTGGAATGGTTGAATGATGTTGTAGTGAGGAATTTCACATACGAAAACAATGACAATTCGGATCAATAATACGTAGGTATACAGTTCTGTGCAAAAAGTCTCGGTTCGGTTAGCACTGCGTCGTAGAAATGGCGATGATATTGGTTCAGTCAAATGATTTTCACCAATTTACGAACCATTCCTTGTTTAAATAAGATCTAAATTATGAACGCGGGTGAAAGCATGCCTCCGTCAATAGGATGTAACTATGGCAACGTATTTAATATAGTCAAGATCTAAGGAGAGTGTACTCGAACTTTATACCTGATTTTATGTTGTTCAATCCGTGTTTGAAGTTCACAATTAAAGTTGTTGTTTTTAATCTGTAAATGCATCAATATTCTTTCGTAAATGTATACAAAAGCGAGCCTTTAATTGTTTGTAAAAACGCTATTTTATAAGATTGAATTTTCTTTCTTAAAGCAAAACCATAAAATAATTGGGATCAAATGTAGAATTCGGACCCCAGCCTTCTTTAGTTAGCTTTATAAGGCTAACTAACGAAAATATCATGACCTAACCTAACCAATCGTCAAGGGCGTACAGTTAACCTAACGATTGGTTAGGTTAGGGTCGTGATATTTTCGTTAGTTAGCCTTATAAAGCTAACTAAGAAGGCTGGGGTCCGAATTCTACATTTGATCCAATAATTGTTATAATTCATAGAATGATTTTAAACTTAACTGCAGTGAAAGTTCGTAACATTTAGTCTCGGAATGACTTTAATTTACTTCAGTTGTTCAAGTTCGAATTAAGTTTAGAGCTACGTCTTAATACCGCTTCCTTTTGAGACCAGTGAGGTTAAGCGACGTACGGTCCATTCAGAAGTTAAGACTGATGAACGTTCTCCACATTCAGGTAATGTATGAACGCGTACATGGTTCGAATTCCACGTGAAGTTGTTCCTCCGTTACGTGACTA
The DNA here is from genome assembly GCA_023014485.1 of Bathynomus jamesi. Lineage (NCBI taxonomy): Eukaryota > Metazoa > Arthropoda > Malacostraca > Isopoda > Cirolanidae > Bathynomus > Bathynomus jamesi. Next base: position 1,170,073 of record JAJOZX010000150.1, read on the forward strand.
AGACGAACAAATAAAGAAATTCTGTAAACACGTTTTGATATACACGAACGTTCACTAGATGTCGCTCATTTCCAGGATTTAAATTTGTTTAAAGAATGGAAAGTAAGATATAAGTAGGTGTTGTCTGTCCTCCGATAGAATAATTTGGAACTACGCCGCGCATGCGTATGAGGTTCGGGCATACATTGTAATATCATTTATTTTTAAATCCTGAAGGTTGATGAAAAATAATATGGGTTTCCTTTCCCCACAAACACAACATGAAACCATAATTTGTAAGGAAAACTGCGGTCTTTTATGGAAAATGTGTTGTAGATTAACGTTAGTTTTTCGGATGTCTCGATTTCGTGGATAGGGTAATGCTAGGTGTTTATGAGGTCCGATATTTTTCCAGTTCAACCATCCTCATCACTCCCTGAACGGAGCGTCTAGAAACTCCTAAATTACGTGCTATGGCTCTTTGGGAGTGCCTGTTTGACCTCCTTGTGATAGTACCAGTTCCTCAACTTGCTCTTGATGTGTGTGTGTGTGTGTGTGTGTGTATCGAGAGGAGGTTGTTTAACCTCCTTCGTAACAGCAAAAGCCATATGACGGAGGGGAACCAACAGCTTTACGTGGGATCTGAACGCAAAGGACTGTCATACATCCAATATTACCCAGACCCATTGTCGCTTAACTTCGCTGATCGAGGGTAAGCGCTCAGTCCCTGTGTTCGGCCTGTTCGTGGTCAGCGCTATTCGCTTTATTTGTTACAATAGAGTTTGTTGTTGCCAGCTGCTGAATTGCACACTTAACAGGTCTTACAGACAGACTGTTCTTTTACTGCGCCATCCTTTTCCTTCGAAACGAGTCTTGATAACACCGAAATCACTTTTCGCTAACATTTTCACAAAGTTTAAAAATAATCATCTTACAAAAAGCTAAATCCTGATCAAAACAAGGGTCATTCCACGGTGACTTTCGCAACATTTGGAGCAAATGTTTAGTACACATTCAAGAGATGTTATTCCGATACCATCTTCGTCTGAGTGCCCTCAATTGGACGAAGGACGTAAAACGAAACAACCAACCAACCAGATAGCATTTGGAGATGAAAGTGATTTGTATTCTGGAAAGAAAAATGAAACCTTCAATGTCGACTTGGAGAATGTGTTGTGATTCAGTTAACTGAAACAAAACAAAAAACTTAGGATGTGAAGTGTATATAAACAATGTTTTAAATTCAATATCATTGTAAATTGATCCGCTTTAAAGGAAGATACTGAAATTGGATAAAAATATGGTACTTGTAGGTTATCTCTCCCCCCACGCTTGATTTGTCATCGTGGCAAATAGCATGAAGTCACAGTAAATTCATTCTGGCTGAAAAAGCAATAATTAAATTGTGCAAAGGATTGGTAATATCTACTGAAATAGATACTATTAAATATATAATTTGGCTCGTGTAATAATTATTGATACGATTTATTTTTTAAACTAATTCATGGCCGGATTCTGAAGGATCGCCATTATAAAGTTAAGGATCACCTGAAGATCAGGGCCCCCGAGCCTTTTTTAGTTAGCTTTATAAGGCTAACTAACGAAAATATCACGACCTACCTAACCAATCATCAAGGGCGTACAGTTGACCTAATGATTGGTTAGTTAGGTCGTGATATTTTTGTTAGTTAGCGTTATAAGGCTAACTTAAAGAAGGCTGGGGGACCCTGATCTTCAGGCGATCCAAGTTAATGTAAGTTGTATAACAAATCAACAACCAATGTGCATCAAACATTCTAGAACGAAATGCTCGTTTGATTGTTCTTCGTCCGTGCTATTTGCCACGATGACAAATCAAGCGTGGGGGGGGGGGGGGAGATAACCTACAAGTACCAAAAATATGAATAAAGATGGGTATTCCAGTGGTTTCAATCATCAGTAGTATACGCAGCGTGAAGCGAATAAATAACAAGTAAGTACATACACTATCAAATTTTTTATCTACTTATCTTTGTGTCGAAACAAATCGGAAAAACCAGGATACAGTTTCAACCAAGAACACGATTTGTTCGAGTTATTCAGCGTTAAATGAACGCGTGGAAGGAGTCGCTGAAACTTCCGAGACAAAACTTTTTCCGGATAAGAGAGAACTATTTTGAGGGTTTTACATCATGACTGAAAATAACGTTTTATACTGAACCGATTTAAACTAAATTTATAGGACTAGCTAAAGTGGGCCCTACGGGCCCATTTAGTTAGACCTACAGTGCTGGGGCCTTCGGCGTCAGTAACTGGGGGGGGCCGCAGGTTCCCCAATTACTGGCGAATCAATTATTTGGTCAATTAAACTATAGAAAAGAACACAGCCATGAAAATCTTAAGCTTCACAAATCTTGATACAATATTCAGATGTGAAGCTTAAGATTTTCATTGCTGCGTTCTTTTCTAGCTAAAGTAGGCCCTATGGGCCCATTTAACTAGACCTGCGGTACTGGGGTCTTCGGCCCCCAATTACTGGGGGAGGGGTCAATTGTTAAGCTTCACAAAAGTTCCTGGTGAACTTAAAGTAAATATTGAGCTTTCGCTGCCTTAATAATTTCTTTTCAAAATCTTCGGTATCCGATTTCAGCTTTTGAAACAATTTTTTTGGACAGACTCTGCCTCAGTTACATTATAGATTGGTATTATTTTACGTGTACGATAAGAAATCCAAACAGTCTTCTCGAAATTCACCTTCTTCGACGTAATAGTAACTAAAGTTCATTAGTTTAACGAACTTTCAAAGTTCAAAGTTGTGGCCTTTAATGCCGCAAAAACTCAGTTCCTCCATCTGTCTACTCGTCACAATCTTCCATACGACTATCCCTTTACTTCAACGATACACAACCTCAATCCTTCCTCTTCTCTTAACATTCTTGGTGTTTCTTTTTCTCATGATCTTTCCTGGAAAGATCACATTTACTCTTTCTAAAACAGCTTCTAATGTTAGGTGTGTTGTACCCGCTCCGTAATTTCTTCACTCCCGCTCAGTTGCTGTCTCTGTACTGGGGTCTTGTCCGCCTTTGTATGGAGTACGCTTCTCATGTGTTGGGTGGCTCAACCCACACAGCTTTATTTGACCGGGTGGAATCAAAGGCTTTTCGTCTCATTAATTCTTCTCTTAGATGTCCTTTTAAGTAACGCTGTATATACTTGTATAATGAGCACCACATAAAAATTTGCTAGCGACACCAAGTTAGGTTACTGCGTGGGCAGTGTGGAAGGTGTCTTGAAAACTCAAAATGATCTAGATCAGCTCGCGAATTGGTCGACCACTTGGCAAATGCCTTTTAACGTGGCCAAGTACAACGTAATGCGCATTAGATCCCGAAACAAATGTAGAAACTATTCACTGCACAGTGCACAGGCAGAAACTTGCAACGACCAACGACGCTGAAAAGAAATCAATAAAATACTAGATCATATTAAGAGGCAGTTCTCGTACCGAAGCAAAGATGTTATTCTTACTCTCTACAACGCGTTGGTTAGGCCTCATTTCGAGCACTCTGTATAGTTCTGGTCTCCATCTTTGAGAAAAGACATACAAAAGCTCGAAAATTTACAAACCGGGGACCAACGAAACTAATCTCGGTTGTCCGTCACAAATCATACGATCGTAGACTCGCTGATAAATATATATAATCCTTAGAAAAGCGCCGGCTCAGGCGAACCATTCCAGGTTTTTAAACTTTTGAATAGGATCGACAACGTCGACTTTTAAACTTTGTACACTTAACCCGAACCCGACTCGAAGTAACGGTTGTAAATTGAAACCGAAATGGTACAATAGAATATTTTCGGTAACTTCTTCACGTATAAGATTGTCCATTATTGGAATAGACTTCGTCCTAAAATCGTTTCCAGTTCTCCGTCAATACGTTCAAAAGCAGTTTTGATTATCTTCTGGAGTAAATTGGTGTCCAGATTTGTGAGTGATGTTCGTCTGTATATTCCCAGTTCCCAGCTGTTCCGTAAAATTTCTCGGTAGTCTTTTTTGCAAATTGCTGACTGTTTTCTACTCTTTTGTTTCCAAACCTGCTCACTGTGGGTGCTGGGTATGAGGAGGAGAGAGAGCTTTCTTAATTTTCTATGCTAACACTTCTCCCTGTGAGTGGTCTGCGTTTGAACAAAACCTACGGGTGCCACCAACAGTCAGCTGTAAAGCTGCTGTAGCCCCTTGTAACTCTCTCTCTCTCTCTCTGTATTGATAAAATAAATGTTACAATGTTTGAAGTTTTGCCATGTTACAGTAATTTTGACATACGATAAAAGATAAACAATTGTTAATTGGACTATTTACTTTATTAATTTCACTCTTAAAAAAGGTTTACAAACGCAGCTATTTTCTCTCTCTAAAGAGAGAGAGAGAGAGAGAGAGAGAGAGAGAGAGAGTATGGACTCCGTATGGCAGCAACGAATGTGGATTTGCGTCATTGGATAAATGTGGAAGTCATTTTGTAAGCAAAAGTGGTCGCAAAGGATTCAATGTGGGGATCTGAGGATGATATCAGCTTTCTTTTCTACTTCGTTATGTTTTTGATCTTCATGACTTGACCAAGGTCGCGTGGTACAACTCCCGTCGCTTCGAAAGGTCATACGGTCATACAGTCGTATCCATTTTACTGCTGGACACACACACACACACACACACACACATATATCTATCTATCTATCTACCTATCTACGTATATATCTAATATATATATAACCTTTGGTTAGCTTCCGCCCGAATCGTTCATTCTAACGAAGGTCAAGCTTTTCACTCCACCTTAGACCTACAGTTTAACGTAGAATCCGAAACACGCCCATCAGCAGCCCAGCGTCTTAACCACTAGGCCACTTAGGGTACCCATTTATCTACCAACCACTTTCTTTATTGTGTGGAAGGATGAACAGCTGGGTTTTGTTGCGCGCCGGCTGCCGTTGGGTCTCGAACCCTGGGCCGATGGATTCGTAGTCAGCGACGCTAACCACTACACCACCGAGGCGCATATATATGGGAATGAACTCAGAATGGTTCCCTGAGGTTTTTTATGATACACACAGACCGTGCATGGAACAAGGAACTCTTCTAGGAAAATTAAATCCACTATAGTCCGAATAAGTAATGGTAAATGACAAATACTATAGTTTTTCTTTTTCATGATGCTAGCCCGACATGGGCAACGGGTCACTCACAAAGAGGTCCCAAAAATATAGCTTCCCTCACCAGCTATCTGCAAAGCGGATAAGATTCAGCTTTGGGACAGGATCTGGGTTTAAAGCAGCCTAGCCCAGCTACATTTAGCTTTAAACCTTAGATCCTGTCCCAAAGCTGGATCCTATCTGCTTTGCAGATAGCTGGTGAGGGAAGCTATATTTTTTGGGACCTCTTTGTGAGTGACCCGTTGCCCACGTCGGGCTAGCATCATGAAAAGAAAAAACTATAGTATTTGTCATTTACCATTACTGATTCGGACTATAGTGGATTTAATTTTCCTAGAGGAGTTCCTTGTTCCATGCACGGTCTGTGTGTATCATATATATATATATATCAATGATGGGCGCTTTTCTCACACACACACACACACACACACATATGTGTGTGTGTGTGTGGAATAAGCCGACTGATCACCGAGTTTTTTGCTGTAACTGGGAACGTTTCAACAAAAAAAAATCTTTTGAAATAATCTCTGCATCTTTTCCGTCGAGACATTTCGACAGCCTTCCCATTCAAGGCGTTGGGTTCGCTGATCCGACCGTGTATTCTGTGAACTACTTATTTATTGGTTGGTGCCATAACTACAAGGTTAGTGAGATTCTATTTCGGCACATAAAATCCTGGTGAGAAATCGAAATACACAAAATACATAATTTTCCCAAAGAGAGAGAGAGAGAGAGAGAATATTCCCGGAAACACTTGTATTTCCTTTAAAATAACCCAAATTCTATCGCAAACTTTTGAGAATCGTTATCAAAATGTATCTCCTTATTTCCTCACAATAATAACCAGGCAAAAATAACTCTTCTGAATGAATAAACTAGAAGTAAATCCGCGAAAGGAAATTAAATATAAACAAACCATAAATGTAAACAAAAATTAAGCATTTGAATGCAACAAAATCAATCCTGAAGGCAACAATAACCTTCATTTTGATGAAAATGTTTACGAATTGCGAACAAACGAATGTTTAAAATGAAAATCACTCTTGCACGAACCATTTGGAAAGGCGATGATAATATTCAGCGCTCAGGTCGAACAAACGCGACCCATTAATGCGTTTACTCCTGGGTTGTTATTATTATTATTATTATTATTATTATTAGTCAGTACCATCGTGAGTCGAGCCCACACCTCGAGCTGTGTCTTCACTTCGTTTAAATACCGAAACGTTGTTGTTACATTTTCCCCACTGAGTTACGGGGAGTTGTCATGACAACATTTAGGCTTATATTTACTTATTTACTATATTCATTCAGTTTATTTTTAATTGTTTATTTAGTAAGAAATGATTACGCGTATCTCGAGAAAAATCAATTATCGACTAAGTGCCCTTTGGGGTAAAGTGTAGGGCAGGGTATGATGGGCAAGTATAAGAAGTAAAAGGTGAAGTCAGGTTTGGTAAGATCAGGGAGATCTCTTTATTCAAAAGACAAACAAAGACCGGAGATTATTTTTGTCGATAAGATAATGTAGTACAATGTCAAGACTCAAATTCTCTCTCTCTCTCTCTCTCTCTCTCTCTCTCTCTCTCTTTGGGCGAGCGATGAGGAGGAGGGGAGAGCCTTTTTTGCTCTTCTGTGTTTGTTCTCTCGGCGAGTTTACCTGCGGCTGTATGAAAGCTGTGGGTGCCACATCTAGTCGGCTGTGAAGCTGTTGTGGTTCTCTTTTCGTCTATACAACTCTCTCTCTCTCTCTCTCTCTCTCGTGTAGGTCATTACAGCATTCGAGGCTGATATAGAGGAACAAATATAAGTTTGCCTGATTTTTTCGCCTGATTGGCTGAAGGCCAGTCCAAAGAGGTTGGCTCCGCTATTTCAGACATAAAGGCAGGTCTCTCTCTCTCTCTCTCTCTTAGACCAAATCTTGCACACTATTTGAGTGTGTACAAAATTTCCCCTGGCACCGTTGCCATTGGTACCTACTCGGTATGGGCCGCAAGGCCTTTTGAGGTACTTCTTTCCTTATAACTCTCTCTCTCTCTCTCATATATATATATATATATATATATATATATATATATATATATATATATAATCACATACATGTTACGAAGAGTAATATCTTACGAATGAAATGCGTCTACAAGCTAATATTGATTACAAATCTTTGAAAACTGTTGGGAAAACTAGACGTAATTTCATATAATAAAGTCACGCGTCGAATTGCTTTTAAGAGGTATGGCGTTGGCATTTCAGTCCCTGTGTCACACACGTATAAGAGTCGTTTTCGTATTCTTCCGTAAGTCTTATTATGAGTCGGAAAACCTTCTGTTTTAATCCTACTTAACCGTATCTCAATTCGAGGCCGAATTCCGATCAAGGTATTTTTCAACACCTTCAACATCTCAAATTTCATGTCACGTTCGACTTGTCCGTTCCTTGTTGTCAACAAACCGAACTCGACATCATAAAAGAGTGTGTGTCACTGAAAGGTTTTGTCTTACACAGACTGCTGCAGTAATAAGGCCAATCCAGGCATCTGTATGGCTGTCCCAAACCCGGTCTGAAAAATAGGAGGGAGTATGGTGAACTTACTGTTCGTAGTTCATGGCTCCTCATGTTGGGATCTACTGTATATTTACTGGTTGGCAGAGATGGGCAAGATCACCAACTTTGGTGATCTTGAAGATCAAGATCAGATCACCAGAAAAATGTGATCTTGAAGATCAAGATCAGATCACCAGAAAAATGTGATCTTGAAGATCAAGATCAGATCACCAGAAAAATGTGATCTTGAAGATCAAGATCAGATCACCAGAAAAATGTGATCTTGAAGATCCAGATCAAGATCGTGATCTTGAAGATCACTTTTCAAGATCACTTTTTAAGATCACTTTTATATGAATTGAAAAAAGTTGTACTCTTGTAGAGTAAACAAAAACAAATTATTTTGTTAATCACTCCTGAAAAGTATCACTCCTAATACTCCCCTGAGGGCTGAGGCAATACAAGCATCGCATCCTACCCATGTCACCTGATCTAAACCACGGGGATTGACGATTCCCCTTTCAGTTTTTCAGGTGGTAAACTTAAAACTTAGTATTATATAACTTATCAGCAAAGAAAAAACTATTAAATGACCTACATATAGTTTTTAGTTCTATTTTCTCAATTCTCATTTCACCAGGTCCATAACCCATATCAATGAATGGTCAGCATATATAAGTAAACATTTTTTACATAGAATTTAATTTTACAGTTTTACTGCAGTACGCAATTACTGACAATATAAGGGTAAAAACCGCAAGTTAAGAGTGTTAATTTAATGTTCAACCGCTGTAAACATTTGCTTTCAGCAAAACCAATTGTTCAAAGTTACCATCCGAGAGACGACTTCGTTTGGGGCTATGAACCATGCCAGCAAACGAAAACAACCGTTCCACTGGTGCAGAGGAAGGTAGCGTGGTGTTATACCTCTTGAAGATCTTTATAGCAGGATACCTATCTAAAGAGTCGAGTGCCTTACTGGTGTCCTGCAAATAATTGAGGACTTCCAAGTCTTCCTTGTTGTTAGGAGCAGAGAATGAGCCGTCCATAGTTCTGAAGAAATCGTCTTCAGATGATGAGTCTGAGTTCACCGAACTATTACCACTGCTGTCAGAATTACAATTTCTTACAGCCATTTGCAGCTTGTCTTTTACTTGAGACTTGATTGCTTCATGATCGCCGAAATTAGGCCCTTGCAACAATGATATCCATCTAAGTTTGAAATACGGATGAGATACTGAGGCCAAAACGGCATCAGTTACCTCGGGGCTCAACGACAAAAAATGACCAAATCTGGCATTGAAGCCAGAGACGACTGCTGCCAGTAATGGCATGCAGTGTCTCAAGCGCAGGTCGTTTGGTTGGATAGGCTCCAATCTTGCGAGGGCATCTTGAGTCACTAGGACTGTTGGAAGAAGACAACCGTAGTAGCATTCTTTCTCTGCCTGTAATTTGTTGAGGGCTGCTGCAATTGGTTTTAGAACAGACAAATATTCTGAAATAAATTCCAATTCATTGTCTTTGAGGATGGGTAGATTCAGTTCTTCAAGAGCTACATTCACGTCATTCTTATGTTTATATATTTGGCTTAATGAGTCGTACATTGAGTTCCATCGGGTGACGCATGGGTACCTAAATTGGACGCCAGTTATTTCCTGTATTTTTTCTGCTGACTTGGGTTTACCAGCAGCATTCCACAGCGCCGAACATTTTCCCATTGCAGAATGCTTTATCTTCTTTAGTCCAGGTGAATTCAGTCCTTTATCTGCATCAGTTGTTGCTACCAAGTTCAATGTGTGGGAGGCACATCGAATATGGGATGATAGTTTCACTGACTCCTCTCCATGCTCTCCTGAATGTTCAGGAAAGTTGATGATAACCTCTTCATCTGAATCTTTTTCATCATCATCTTCATCTGCATCATCTTCATCAATGTCGTCAGTACGATTCTGAACACGAACACCGAACTCTTTAAAGCATTTCACCATGTTCGATGCATTGTCGGTGACTGTAGATACAACTTTTCTATAAGATAAACCATGCTCCGAGTTGATCCTGTCCAATATTCCAGCAATTTTATCAAAGCTGTGTTCCACGAAATCTTCGGCATGCCAGTGCAGCTGATCCTCGCGACAAGTCATCATTGATCTGTAATGTAAGAATATAAAATCAATGTTTGTATGAACATTTTTTTAAGCTTAATTTAATAATATTGGTTAGACACGCACCAGCTAAACTGCGCCACCAAACATTGAAGAGAAGAACTATGTGATATAAAGGAGGCAATTCAGCGATGAGTCGCCTACCATACCACCACATCAGTGACCCATCCCATAAGAGCAAAATGTGGAAGAGTCCATATTCACAGCCTGTGAATATGGACTCTTCCACATTTTGCTGTGAATCAGACACAATGACAGATGACAGAATCAGTGAATTAGTGTGAAATTACTGTGAATCACAGCAAATGAAGACTCACCAAATTAATGAATGAGGAACACATGTCGAATAATTGAAAAGATTATACTATAAGTCTATCAGACTATCAGTCTATCACCAATGGTCAATTTATCAATTATATAAAAATAATACACTAAATCAATAGCATACCCAATGCGCAGTGACTCCCATGAAACTGCGGTGATTAGTTGACCATATGTCGCATGTAACACACACATGGTCAACTGCTGCCAGTTTTGCTTGTATGTCTTCCTTCATTGTACTGGTTGTTGTTGCAAGAGATCTAGCCAGGGTGCGTCTAGATGGCACCTGAACAGCCGGGTTGACGTCTGAAAAAAATATTTAAAAATTAAAACAAATACAATAGATTAGCTATGGAAAAAATATCAAAATATTTAGCTAGGCTAGCGATAGTCTAATGTTCATACAAATAATATGATTAATTATTTTAATCAGATATTAGCTATGGAAAAAATAGCAAAATATTTGAGTTATACTAACATGAAAGAAGATCCTTAAATTCATGTAGTTCAACTAGGCTCAATGGTAGGAGCCCATTAGCCACAAGCGAGAGAATCTTCTTTTCAAGGATATCCTTGCATATTGGTGGTCCTGGTTTTTGCTTGGAAATGTGGAACATGCTTAGTGTTGACTGCTTGGCAATTTTGGCAGGGCCAGCATTGCTGCCGTTGGCATCTTCTTCTTTAGCTGGACGCTTGCGAGATTTCTTCTCCGATTCATATTCACCCAAAGATCCGAATGTAGTTTCTGCACAAGAAAATAAATTATTATCATGCGGAGAGACTCTTGAACACCCTGTATAATATTTATCAGAGTATCAAACTTCTAGTTGAAATTAATACTTAACAAGATTCTAAAATTTTTTATCTTTAACTAAAATTATTTTCACCATGATCAGTGCATTTTTATCCTATGTTAAATTGAAAGCCGAATTTCGTCCTTCAGTAACTAAATAGGAGAAATTACAGACATGGATCAGACAGAGAGAAAGACAGATACACCTGGCGTTTTATTATAGTTGGATATCGGCAGTTTTTAATGTAGTTACTAGTCCATAATCTATTAATATCTGAAGTGCACAATATATTCAAATGGACGTCTATGTAAATGTAGCATTAGTCTTGTATGGACCAGTCACTTAAAATATGACTTGAACCATTATGTTAATGTTGCTACTTACTACTTAGTTACTAAGTAGTACTAACCCTGAGGTGCCTCAGAAGATTGCTTGTTGAGTCGAGGCCAGCAGACAGAATTGTAGTTTTCTTTGTACACTGCCTACAAATAACTTTGATACTGTTTCCAGTTTTTTCGACAATTTGAAAATATTTTCCGTTCAATAGCACAGATTGATCCTTATTACCAACATTGTTATCTAAATATATTGAATACTGTTCTGGTGACAACCTAGAATATTTGGTTCCCTTGGGAGCCTGTTGAAGTTGTAAAATTGCACTCATTATTAAAAAATTCAATCTGTAAATAAAATATGTTTAGAATTAATTTATTATGAATACGGACCTATAGGCTATATTTTATGCCTATATATAATAATATATTAATAGAACACTTTTAACATAATTGCACAGTAAATTACACTTTTTACGAGCCTAAATTCCACAGCAACTACACCTTCCATGAGCCCACGCATGACGCAAGTCACCCAACTAACAGAAAACATAAACAGTCGGTGTTGAACAAAGTTGCCACCAGATGTCGCTTGGACAAAAAACAAATGACATTCGCATAGCGGCATATTTAAGAATCTGAAATTAAAAGTGATCTTGAAGTCTAAAGTGATCTTCAAGATCAAGATCACAAGAAATAAAGTGATCTTAGATCAAGATCAAGATCACCATAATAAAAGTGATCTTCAAGATCAAGATCAGATCACGATCTTGATCTTCAAGATCACGATCTGATCTTGAAGATCAAGATCGTGCCCATCTCTGCTGGTTGGTAACGTCACGGTCCAATTCAATAACCATCCGTGTTTAAATGAGGATAAATGGAGGTTGCGGAGTCGAGTCTCGGGCAGGAGTTTGTGACTACATTTCGACGTCTGCGTTGGTTCCTTCGCTTCTTCGTGGTTCGGGCGTCACGTTTATTTGCAAATTTCTCTTACGATACCGCAGCAACAACGTTTCGACCGTCATTAAATATTTGTAATAATATTTATTATTTTTTACTTGATGAGTTCTGTAAGTTCAGAGCCGAAAGCGCTCCTTTAAACTGACTTTATATCGTTTATTCTACCAAAATGCTTTTACTGCGCGTTCTTGAACTCGTTGAAAAAAATGGTGAAGACAATTGTTTTTCATAAATTCAACTCTCAAAGTAGGTTATGCAACGGAGCGGTTTCCATGGCAACGACGTATTCATGAACGTCAGAAACGCATACGAGATATGACTGCACCTCCTCTTCTTAATTTTATATCTATCTTTTGTTAATATTTTTTAGAAATTTCTGAATACGTATAACGTTTAAGAAGTATCAGTCTTAAAGCAAAATCCATACCATTTCGTGCGTTACTCGTTCCAATAGAGAATATACAGCAATATGCAAAAACAAATTGTCTGCGTAGCGTGTCTACACGCAGTACGTTAATATAATAGACGATTTATACAACCAAACAAATGACTTCCCTGCAGCTGAAATGACCAAAAAGGTGCATGCAGCACGCAACATGCAATAATGCATCGTCTTTACACAGAAAAAAAAGGATCATGTCAAGAATAGCGAACCCAACACCTGCAGGGTTCGCTATTCTTGACAAGGGAATTTTTGGGTTCGCTATTCTTGACATGGTAAAATTGGGTTCGCTATTCTTGACATGGGAAGTCCTCAAGGACGTTTTCATAACTTCAGACGGTAGGTTTATGTTTCCCAATTTTAAGTAATTAGTTAAGGACGTATTAAATGCTTTTATATTAGTCTTTTTTTATTTAACCAAACTAGCACGACTTAACCTAACCAATCGTCAATGCCGTACAGTATAAAGAATCCTCTTCTCTTAATATATAAAAATAAATAAATAAAAAAAAATTTATTGTTTTTTATTTATTTTTTTAGGTTAATTGTACGCCCTTGACGATTGGTTAGGTTAAGTCGTGCTAGTTTGCTATTCTTGACATGGGAACTTTTGGGTTCGCTATTCTTGACAAGGGAATTTTTGGGTTCGCTATTTTTGACATGGTAAAATTGGGTTCGCTATTCTTGACATGATCAAAAAAAAAAATGGTTACAACCCATTGAATTATTTTAACCACAAATTCAAATGGTTAATCCAACCAAATTTATCCATGCCTTATTAATTGCATTAACAATATGTAATTCGCTAAATGGTCGAATTATAACCATCCAAATTGTTGGCAAATTTTATGGTTTTCGCAAAAAAAGCTTTATAGAAATGCGGTTATTGCATTTTTTTAAACGCATTCGAACTTGGGTTTATTTTTCTGTGATATGACTCCCATAAAGCTTTCGACCCGATTTCTTTAAAGGCTGATGAAACTGATGGAGCTTTGATGAAGCTGAAGGTTACAATCACCATTAATCATCACGTTCAGACAACATTCTCCCAACATTTGTGTATATATAGGAGTATATAAACAAATTATATTGAAATGAGGCGTGTTACCAACTGCTAATACGTAAATGTAAACATGGAAGAGAAAGCATATGCATACTGCATTCGTTGTACGAACAACTTCTATACTGTAATTGTTTAAAAGAATAATGATAATGATCGGTGTTCTTTAACCTCCTTCGTAATAGCAAAGATCGTGTGATGGAAGTAATCTATTACAGCTTTAGTACCTACAATCCGAAATATCTACGAGTCGCTACACATCATCTAAACGCGAAGGACGATCTCCCATCCAATTACCGAACAGACCCAACGTCGCTTAACCTCGCTGATTTAATCGGGAAACGGTGGTGCGACGCGGCCACGATGTAGCCCAGTTTAAGAGAAAACCGCTTTTTGTTTTGTACTAAATTTTCCAAAACTCGGTATAAACAAAATAGCATCGAAAATATATCTAAATAAAAATTAAATACTGTCTAAAAAGCGTTTAATATGCGTCAAATCTTTAAACAGGGAATTCAAACGTGATAAACAATTCCTTATTCGTAAAATTTATGTTTTTTTATAAATTAATTTATATTTGAGAGATTAACGTCAGCATTCAAGCTGTTCCTAATTTGGAAAAGAGAGTAGTTTAGCTTCTTTTAGTAGAAGAAGTGGATTTTTGGCAATAAATCTTAATTGAATTTATTCATTCAAAATAAAGTCTGTTAATAAATCCTGCGAATGCAATTCAGCCATGAAATACAGATCATTAATTAAAGTGTCCATTTCTCTTAATCGGACTTTATTGCCCATTCAATCTAGCGAATACTGCGTGTTTTCAATTCATTTAATTCCATACTGCAACGTTTGAAGAAGAATGGCACTGTGTATTGTGTTCATTCAAATCAAATGAGAGACGTTTAACGGAACCTAAACTACAGCAACAGATTTATTGGTTCATTTAAACGTGTATTCTATTATATCTACTATTATCAACAGTTACGGGCTCCCGGCGGCTCAGTGGTTACGGTAACGGACTGAGCGGTGAAGCTCTGGTTCGCTCCCGTTTGCTGGTTCCTGCGTTGGAATGAGTTGGCCGTTTATCGGGCTAATGGTAACAACCCCTTGGGGCACTTTTTTGGCATCAACAGTTATCGTAAAAGGAAAGTAGTTACAATAAGAATAATTGTGGCGTATTTATCCAAAACTCTTACAGTATTAGGAAAGCATAATTTTTTAGCTTGTTCCAAGACTTCTTTCATATATACATATATGAACACAACACCTTTACTCGGTGAATAGAAAGAAAATAAGAGAGTTTATCCTTTATTGATTTCGCAGGAAAACAAAAATAAATTACAAAATCTGACTAGAAGGTCAGACATAAATATAAGTCAGTTAAATTCACTCAAAACGTGTCGACCTTTTAGTAATGATTCCGAAGGCGTGTAAATGTCCTCTGTATATGGAATCGAGTTTACATAGAGAGAGAGAGAGAGAGAGAATGACAAAAATGAATAGAAAATGATAAAAATGTCTAGTAATACGCATAAAGTAATATGAAAAATTGAAAGTCAGGGAAATGATAATACTCCGTACAATTTAAGTCTTTGGTTGAATTATGTAACAATCTCCTTAAATCAAAATAATCAACAAAATTTATACGTATAAAAAGGGGTGTTTCGCAGTGGTTTTGTCTATCATTTCTGTGTGTGTATTAAGTGTATTATAACCCTCATAAATGGGGTACTATGAATATACTATGAATGGATCAAACAACCAAATATTGGCCATCTGCCTCACAATTACTTCGTGACGTAATGTTAAAAACCTGTTATAATCAGGCCAAAAGGGTGTATTCATTATAAGAATTTTATTCTGTATGTGCAGATACTATACAAGGTTCTATGCAAATTCTCTTGTCAGCCCTTTTGCAATTGCGCGTATAGATCCTACGCAAATCGAAAAGGTACTCACAAAAACAAGTAATTAATAACGAATTACTAACGCAAGCATTAGCAATTTGGAAGAACTTATATATATATATTGAGAGAGAGAGAGAGAGAGAGAACTCTAGGATACGAAACTTTCATTTCATGTTATTTTGGTACTTAATTTCTTAGAAAGAATTTCAAATTTGCTATAATTAGCTATTTCGAAATCAAGGGAGCGATATTCCCAGAACTTGGTGACTTTAAAGGAGGCGTCCAAGCTGTGATTGGCCAGTGGGATGATGGAAGGAGTCAACATCAAATAGCTGACGTATACTGAAGTGTAGACTAATTAAAAAAAAAGAGGGAAGCTAGACTTCAGTAGGTTCTTAGAACCAATTTTCCTCCATTCGCAACGATGTCTTTTATCTTCTAAAAAAAACAAAAAATCTGTTTATGGTTCGTTTAAACTGTTATAAATTGTAGGATGGGGGGAAACATACCCTTTGGAAGTGAGTTCCAGAGAGTGGAAGTTCGGACTATAGATGAACGTGCTGAAATGCAACTCTTCTGCATTGTGCTGGTTTGAAAGAAAAGCCACGCGGACTCCAAGATGCTCTGGTTTGTCTTGAGTAGGTAGGTAGGGAGGGAATACTATTGACTGCAGCTCGTCGGAGCACTGGTGGAGAAAATATCTACAGAAAAGAGAGGGTGATGCGACATTTCGTCGTAGGAAAAGTAGTGGGAAGTTATCGGTTATGTTTTATTACCTATTATCTTTATTGCTCTATCCTCGATTAAATCGAGACAACGAAGGGCAAACTTCGCTTCATCCGCCCATAGATTAGATTAGACCAATACTTCATTTGAGAGCGTACATGGCTTTTATAAAATTAACCCTTTATCGCAATGATATAGATTTCTTTATGAAAACAGCAAATGTGATTTATGTTATGCTGCGGCTGTATTATATATGACGCACTATGCGGGAAAGGAATAAATAACTGTCAACTGCTCGTCTGTGAAGTAATGTTTGGCTTCATATAAAAGGCCAAGCTTTTTGGAAATTTTTATGAATAGGGTTCATGATTTTACTGCTGAGAGTAATACCCGAAATTTTAGTGCTGGGAGAAATTGGTATACTGGTTCCATTAAATATGTTGGATGGAGCATGGTTGGTTTCTTACTGAAGGTAATATATTTTGTTTCTAATGCGTTGAAAAAATCCATATTATCAGATCTCCACTCGGCCACCGTAGCAAGTTCAGAAATGGAGTAAAGATGCAGTTCAAGAACAAACGGAGAACAACGACACTTCATGCTATGGAAAGGTCAATGGATTAAGATTTCCGACAGAATGCAGCCGCGGAATGGAAAGCATATACTGTAAACAAGAACCAACAGGCGTTAGCTTCATATCATTAGCTGGTGTATCAAGACGCGAAGCCACTGCTTACAGCAGGGGTGTCCAGTACGTAGACTGTGGCCGATTCATTCGGGAAGGTACTTCTAGATCGTCCGCAAGACCTGGTCTGGTTTTTTACAGGCTTCTTATAGGTTATAGCCGCAACTGCCCAAGGAAGTAATATTGTCAAAACTTAGGGACCTTTATGGGTTATGAAAACTGTCCGATCAATTAAATTCCCAGTTCTATGCTGTCAGAGCGATTTTTCGTCCAACCAAATGGGTATGTTATATGTTATAGGCCCGAAAGTGGCAGCTGGCGGCATTCAAAACTCCGACATTTCGTTGATTTGTTAGCTGATGAAATTCCAGTCGATAGAATATCCATACCCAATGAGTTCATGCATGATACGCAGGTTTCAACAGTGAATGCGGAAATCTGATAACTTCGGGCGAAGAGTTTTCTTTAAAACACCTTAAAGCTATCACAGAATACGGCAAAACATCTACTATGGTTTGAATGTGATTTGAGATACCGTAAGGAAGGTCACGGCTGATATAGCGTGCGAAATAACTAACTGAAGACCCTCCCAACTCAAAGATACAAAGGTTTCAGAGATAACCTAGTATTTTATCCTAGTAACTGCCACTAATACCCTATCCATACCAATCCAATATATCCAAGAGAAAGTGGATTAATCTGGATGAACAAAGAAAACCGGGAGTTTGAGGATAAAAGGGTAAAACAAATGCAATTATACTGTTATTCCCTTTTCAGTAACATAGCTCAAGAAGTTGAGGCTACGGATCAAGAATCAAATGACTTTGTAAACATCGTATGACATAATTAAAATTAATTACTAATGCATAAAATATAAGAGAATTTAAGTGATTCAATTAGTTGCCAAGAAATTAGTTGCCAACTTGCGATGGCTGTTTATTTGAATATGAAGTATTGTTGAGGTTCAAAATGAGGATAAATTTGATCAAACGAGAGTGTGTGTTTCATCTTTCTTCGCGATCTTCAGGGTTGGTGGGAACATTGTACGACAGAAATTCTGCAACAAGTTGGTCAAGCGTGAAAAGCGTAGCAGAAAGACTCAGAGCAAACCAGATGTCGAGATTACCCAGAAAAAGAAACTAGACAGAGAAGTTTGCATAAACATTTCAAAATAAAAACACCTTAACTCTTGAGAGGGGCACTCGTGTTTTTGCCGAAACGTTCAGACTTCAAAACTTGGGCTGACTTAGGGTGGGTTTTAGTGTCTTTGTTAACCTCTAAATCTGTAAAATTTGTCGAACCTGTAAGCCTAGATGACTGGGATTGATTTTTTCTGATTATTTTCACACACTTCATGGTGTCATTCATATATATATATATATATATATATATATATATATATATGCACTAAAATCACAGAATAACACGTGATCTTATTAATAAGCAAACAACCACAGGGAAAAGGAAACACGAAGTCCGAGCGCTTTCGTGATATATTCACATTATCAAGGAACAACAGAAATGATAATGTGAATATATCACGAAAGCGCTCGGACTTCGTGTTTCCTTTTCCCTGTGGTTGTTTGCTTATATATATATATATATTCGCCTGTCTGTTTGTCCGTCCTTTATGCAAGCGCAAACAATTTGACCTAGAGCTACCAAATTTGGCACGGGAACCTCTTATGCGATGAAGAATGTTAATAAATTAAATAATTAAAATTACTGGGCCCGAAGGCCCCTGCACCGCGATTAAACTACAGAAAAGAACGCAGCCATGAAAATTTTGAGCTTCATATTGTGTCAAGATTTCTGAATCTTAACATTTTCATGACTAATTATTTGGTCAACTATAGAAAAGAACACAGTCATGAAAATCTTGAGTTTCACATATAATTATTTTTTAGGACGACTTCAAACCGTTTGACCTAAAGCTACCAAATTTGGCACGGGAACCTCTTATGGGATGAAGAATGTCAACACAGAGTCGGTCAGCCTGTCTGTTTGTTTGTGCGAATAGTTACAGGAAGTTAATGTGGCAATGTTTTTTTTGCGGTTTTTGAAAATCCCAACAACTTTACCATGCCACCAAAGAAACGGGTAAGTTTGGGCAGATCTACATCAGCAGCCAGAAAAAATAAAGAAGCCCGGAAGCAGGAAAGCTCACAAGAAAGACAATCACGCCTTGAAGTTGACCGTGAACGACACAACAGCCAGAGCAAGAGAAAACCTCCAAGAAAGACAATCACGTCTTGAAGCTGTCCGAGAAAATGTAGCAGCTACCAGAGCAAGAGAAACACTCCAAGAAAGACAATCACACCTTGAAGCTGACCGTGAACGACATGCAACAGCAATGTGAAATTTATCCCGGGCAACGCCGGGTACCTCAGTTAGTGTATATATATATATTATATATCAGTGACGTACCGCGACTTTCGAACCTAGGTACACAATGTGGCGTACACGAGTCTTTGCCTGGATCAGAAAATCAAACAAATATAATTTCGATGAACTTCTTAATACAATAAATAATAAACATAAAAAATTATACTTTACAAATATGTATAAAATCGAAAACTACATTTTTTTTTTAATGGTTTCCGATACATAAATTAAACGCAACTTCAAATATTTTCCTTTAATAATTATAATTAAGCAATATTTGGGTAATCCCGAGTAATAGCAAAAAATATTCAGGTTTCAAGTTTGTACCAATTAGAGCTTTTGATCAAATTTTTTATTATTTATGATTCAAATCTATTCCATCTGGTGTCTGAAGCAAACTCATCTATAACAGTGTCATAGAAGATCGGACTTCATTTAACTTTCATCAGTAATTCCTTTTCATCACTAAAAAGTCCTAAAAATGACAATCTGCTTTCCTTCATTGTGTTTTTGAAATATTCTTTTCGAGTTGAAAAAGACTTCTCAACTGATGCAGTTGTGGAAGGAATTGTTATATTTAGTTCTACTAGCTTTTATAATTTTGGCATCCCGTCTCCTAATTTATTTTCTTCCAGGAAACTCCTGATTTGATATTTACCTTGAAACTCTTCTACCGAATACGAAACGGTAAGCTAATTTTTTAGTCTGACAAAGTAAAAATAACGATTGTACAGTGCTTACAAGAAGTCTCACGCCTCTGTCTCGTCCCAAGCTCGTCTGTTAGGTATAAAATGGGCAGTCCTTGTGGCAGCGGAGGTGTGTTCGGATTGGTGCACATAACTGCTCTAACCCAATCAATGACGTCCATTATTACGTCACTTCTGCTACATTTTAGTGTTTAAAATACAAATGATTAAAAAGCAGAATAACCAAGTTTCGGGATGTTGGGATGGTTATGGAGCAATCCTAGTCATCATAATATTAGCTGGGCATTACATTATACCGTCTCAATATATACTGTAGACTATAGAGAACGACTAATTCGGCAAATATCCCAAATCATGGCATGATACCTAAGTTATTTTGACGCAGGTCTAAATTATTTGCTCAAATGCAATGATTGATATTAAGTAATTGTTGGGAATTGTTGTCAATATTGTTGTTTGTGATACATATCCTACGTGAAGAATCTAATGACCAAATTCCTGTGAACCTCTCACGCGCTCGCATTTCGAGGAAGTCACGGTTGTCTCGCTAATAGATAGTTTATCCATTGTTTTAAGTGGTAACCTATTAAGCGAACATGTTAAACCTTTTCCATCTTATGAAAGTCATTAGTCTAAAGCAAGACTGGTGGGCCGTGAATCAGAGAAATTTGCATTTGATTTGTTCATCGTAATTATTACGTAATATAGTATACTGTATATAGTAGTATATAAGAGTTTATTGGTAGCATATCATATGACAATTTCCATAAACATGTGATGGCCTCGATGTTGCCAGTTTTTATTTTTTTCCTGAAACTATTACCTTCTCATAGTTTGTTTCAACAATGTATATATTATCATCTCCACGAGCGTAGACATTGCAAGAAAAGATTCTAACTAAGGATAAGTAAAGTTCTTTCATGGTCACAATTTTATTTTTTTCCTGAAACTATTACCTTCTCATAGTTTGTTTCAACAATGCATATATTATCATCTCCACGAGCGTAGACATTGCAAGAAAAGATTCTAACTAAGGATAAGTAAAGTTCTTTCATGGTCACAATATATACTTTTATAGATGTCAAACATAAAAATATAATAAAATTCTATATTAACATAAATATATATTCGATACACATTTACGTCATGGCTTTAACATCAGTATTTTGTATAGCTTCCTCTGGCATCAATAATTTCTTGCAATCGTTGCGGCATAGAAGAGGCCAGATTGTAGGGAATGTTTGGTGTTCGGCGTAAGGTCTCCCAACTATTCTTCGTGTGAGCTAAAAGTGCTTCAAATGTTCTTTCATTGCATTGCTCCCATTCGTTAATCATTATTGCCCAAAAGTTTTCAATCGGATTCATATCAGGAGAACGTGGTGGCAGAATTAGATTAATAATCTCTGGCTCCCTTTCCTCCTCCCTTCGTAATTCCCCACCCAACCTCGTTTCCTTCGACATAGCAACGCTTACCTCCATCCTCATTCCACTTCCTTCATTAAACCTATTATCGTTTTTACTGTCCCTTCCTTCCATCCTTCAATGCCAGCGTTCTTAAACCTAGCACATAAATTATATAATATGGAATCTAACACCTTAGATCTCTACGCATTCATGTTACGGTGCTACTGTAGTATGCGGTCTACCGACGATTGGTTAGGTTTAGTCATGATATTTTCGTTAAAACTAACGAAAATATCATGACTAAACCTAACCAATCGTCAAGGGCGATTGACAATGGGATGTAAACAAACAATTAGTAAACAAGATAAGAAGCTATAATTAAAAGGTAGACCGCCGAATCGTAGGTAGACCGCATACTACAGTAGCACCCATGTTACTTGAAGACGCCTGTGTCTTAGGGGAATCTAAGTGTTGAGTGTGGGCTTGAGGGGTAGTCTATAGATTATTACAGATGACCTTGAAAGCTCCAACTATTTAAAAATGATTATTTATTACGCACATCATATGGCATAATACACACATGAATTTAAGTATCTCTTACACTATAGGAATGGAATTGAATCCTACCAGAGTTAAAAAGTCGCAAAATATGATAGATTAGTTTGTATTAAGAGGTTACTAAGAGAAAAGGATTTGGGATAGAGCGGAAGGCAGAGAGTATATTTTCCCCGAGTTTCGGTTATTATTAACGTTATATGGATACATTGCCGATGTCCCTGCTCAAGACCTCTGATGGGATGCGGTGTGATCAGAGAGAGAGAGAGAGAGAGAGCTTTTAAATCACACCTTTTAAATGGTTTCAGGGTAAGGGCTTCACGTATGTTATTTTAGTCCAGGGTAGTTTATGTGGAGGTGTTAACGTAACTTGCACTTGGGACTGTTAATTGTAAGACAACTACCATAGCTGGGACTGAGACACGTTATCCCCTGCATACTCTATATATAAATAGATAGAGTGATCAACATAAAGATAATGTGGACGTCATTGATGGGGTAAGAGCAATTATGTGCACCAATCCGAACACACCTCCGCTGCCATAAGGACCGCCCATTTTATACCTAACAGACTAGCTTGGGACGAGACAGAGGCGTGAGACTTCTTGTAAGCACTGTACATGAAATTAAGGTTTTGTTGAAGGTCATCAGGATATTTTTTTTGTGGTAGTTACCGTACTTCACCGGGTTTAGAAGTTCGACAAATTTTAAATGGCGCATATTTCCAAACCGAACATTTAATTGCATGGAAACTCTATCAATTATTTCCAAGAAAACGTTTGTTTTGGTTCGAGATGAGGATGGTCATTGCGAGATAATCTGATTCGCTTGAGCTCAGATGATTCAGACGGTGTAACTTTTCTAGTTTCGTTGACAGATTCTAAAATCACTGCGCATCTTTTCTTCAAATGTTTTGAAAGAAAATTAACTTTTGGTCAGGTCATATATCAAATATTTATTTTCAGATGCCCTCATTCTGTAACTCTTAAAAAAAAAGAGGGGAAACGATATTTTTAAATCCACAAACACACAAACTTACAATATTTGGATGGTCACAAATAACACCATTTTCAGCATTGCATGATCTTGAACTGATGAAATGAGAGCTTTCAGCCTTCGTTGGCAACTTGACTGCAAATGCGTGACGTTGCCAGTGTTCACCATTCCAGTCCTTCTGAAATAAACTACTCGTATATATAATAAATTACTTATTACTTTTATTCTGAAGTTGATTTACTACTCACACTTAATAGTTAAATTACAATCATATATGAGTCATACATATAAATAACTAAGGTACTAATCATACTTGATAAACTTTTAACTTTATATAGACTGTTTAGAGATAAAACGCAAGTTGAAAGTTGCGTACATTGTGTGGCTTTTTTCAACCAATCTCAGCCAGGGAAATACATCCTAGCCAATAGCCATGATTTTATACTCATGCACGTAAGAAGCAAATTAGCTCACAGGGCCACCTGAGCGTTACACGACTTCAATTATGTTCGTGCAGAACAGAAGAGAGTGAGATCTTTTATTGGCATGGCTTAAATTTCATTTATATTTTTTTTTTTTTTTTATTCACAGTGTGAGAGACTTGAAGCAAAAAGTAGAATAGAAGTCTAATTAAGTTAATTTTATCTGATGATAAGTTTTCTTTGCGTACCTTGACTACACGCCACTTATATATATATATATATATATATATATAGTTCATAAAAGTAAATAGACACCTTCGATTTTTCCAGTCTTTGATTTGATAATAAAAGTCAATAAATGATAGTCTAGATTTACTGAATCAATATATTTAGAATTATGTTACTTTCCCCTTTGTATTAATACTAATTAACAACACACGTTCTGTCATTTCATTGATGAGCTTTGCCATTTGTTATTGAGGACAATCATCGTTGTTTTTATTCACTTTTGTCAACCTTGTGTAAGTATTACTAAATTGCCAAATTCCTCCTACATTTCGTCGGTGGTCATTGAAGTTACATTACCTCCTACATGTGATGTTTATTTTTTCAAATTTTTAATCACTTACGATAGCGTTAAGGTTGGGAGGGGTTCCATTAAAAAGTTTGGGGAATGCGCTTTTTTAACGTTTATAATGATTATTTTTTTCGAATTTCACTCTCATTGGGGTTTATTAAAAAACTCTAAATCAAATCAGTACTACTTCGTGCTACTTCAGAATTTTATACAACCAGTTTTTTGTTTTATATTATTTTAGATTAGGGATGGTTAGGTTAACCTAAATTGAACCACAAAAAAACACCTACAACAAAGTAGTAGCTATTTTCCGTGTAGGAGGAAAGTGATACAAAAGATAGTGTCCAGACGTGTTCTGCATAACTGAAAGGCAAGAGTTCATGGGTTCGAATCCTACTAGTGGTTAACTTTTTTGCATGATGCAAGTATCACCCACATTAAGTGAATATATATATATATATATATATATAATCAGTGAGGAGTCAGAAACTGGGCCGCAGTTCAGGCCAATTCGAATATAGGTGGTTTTAAATTTTAATAATAAATGTTGATGACATGTAAAAATTTCCCGTTATCTTATCATTAAGAATCTGATCGTTTCATCTTGACAGAATAATTATCAAATGAAAACGCCAAAAATTTCATCCGACTTGACCGACTTGCGATAGACAGATGTAGGAAATTTACTGTTTCTAAATGTAACGTTGATTCGAGAAATGAGAGAGAAAGCGATCATTTTCCATTTCAGAAATGAAAATTAACGTTCGCGTGTTTGGAATAATCAAGAAAATGTGGAAAAAATATAATAAAAAGTATAAAAATGTGTCATGGACGTAACAAAAGCGGTCTGAAACTTGTTGGACAACCAATTAACCATTTTTTTTTTCTCATGACAAAACAAGAATGCATTCAGAAATGTAGGTCCAGGTGGGGGGGGGGGGGGGGGAGAACCACATTACCACGCTATCACCCTGTTTGTGATGTTTGTGATTACTATTAAATATAACTAAGTTACTTTCAACTATGAGTCTTAGGAACATCTTCAAATCGGACTTATTGAGGTCGAGAAGAGAGGGGAACGGGGAAACTTTCAAACAGCGTGTTCACTGTTCATGCAAATGTCACCCTTCTATTCAAAGAGATGTTGTGATTAACGTCGAAATTGGCCACGACACAAGATTCCATTTCAAACAAAATCATTGAAAAATGTATTCCTTCGAAGTAACATGGGAAAGAACGGGAATATAGTTAAATTAATCATTAAAATTTCCAATGGCTGATAAAATGAGTCTGGGTTGTACCTTTTCTTATGAATCTTATTAGTTAGGCCATAAATAATTACTAGTCGAACCTGACACAAATAGTTTTTCTGAGAAATTGATTCATCTATGGTGATATTAGACTTCAATTTGCGCAGAGATCTATTTGTTTTAGCTTCATACTGTATATTAATACAGTCCCGTAGCCCCCAGGTGGGGGGTCGGAATTGTAGAAAGGCGGACCTTTTGGTGCAACGACCTAGTCACTCCGGAGGGCTTTTGGAGTAGTTAAGTTTAGAGTAGTTTAGAATAGTTTATGAAGTTTTAAAAAAAATGCAAAAAAATGCAAGCGTTTATTTACTAAATAATGTTATACATTATAATATCAGATAAGTTATAGCCATGGTTAAAAAAGTGGACCTTTCCTGTCAAGGGGGGGGGTCGCTCGACCCCCCGATCCCCCCCGTGGCTACGGGCCTGTAATAATAAGAATAACATTATCTTTAAGTTCACTGAATTTAGCGGAGTCATTATAGCAAGGCTACCATTTTGTTTACATAGTTTTGTTTGAATTTACACCATCACTGCCAGATTTGTAATGTAGGATAATTAATTATAAATAATTGAATTACTAATTTTAATAACTTTGAAAATATATTAATTGTATCATTTAATTTAATTATAATTTAATTATAAGGTAATTCTAATTTACAGTCAAATTATGGATCAAGTAAAGATAAGCACCCGCAGCCTTCTTTAATTAGCCTTATAAGGCTAACTAACAAAAATATCACGACCTGACCTAACCTAACCAATCGTCAAGGGCGTACAGTTGACTTAACGATTGGTTAGGTTAGGTCGTGATATTTTCGTTAGTTAGCCTTATAAGGCTAATTAAAGAAAGCTGGAGGTGCTTATCTTTACTTGATCCCAAATTATTTTTAATTATCTTCTTATATTCATCTCGGTGGTGAAGTGGTTAGCATCGCTGACTACGAGTCCACCAGCCCTGGGTTCGATTCGCTCAGATCACCTAGATGTTCATCCTTTCATAAAAAAAAATTGGTTGATAGATAAGTGGGTACCCTGGGTAGCCTAGTGGTTGATACGTTGGATTGCTGCTGCTGCTGCTGATCGGAAGGTCGTGAGATGGAGTTCGTGCGAGGATAATTTCTGACCATCCGTGGTGGGTCGTGATTCGAAATCCACGCTAAGCTCTAAGTCTAAGGTGGGGCAAGAAGCTTGACCTTCGTCAGAATGAACAATTCTGGCGGAAGCAAAACCAAAGTATATTATGACATTAT
Organism: Bathynomus jamesi; assembly: GCA_023014485.1. Lineage (NCBI taxonomy): Eukaryota > Metazoa > Arthropoda > Malacostraca > Isopoda > Cirolanidae > Bathynomus > Bathynomus jamesi. The sequence goes on from JAJOZX010000150.1 coordinate 1,196,781, forward strand.
ATTTGTGTGTACAATACTTTATCTATCTTTACAGTACTAAAGTGGAGGTACTTTTTCATTTACAACCGATAATAAAGTAAAATGTAGTCGACTACATATTTTATTTCATTCATTGGGGATCAGACAGTAATAATAATAATGATTGGGGTTGTTTAACCTCCTTCGCAACATCTAAGGTCATATGACGGAGGGGACCTACAGCTTTACGTAGGATCCGAACCACGGGTCGCTACATAATCTGGACACGGAGGACGGTCTCCCATCCAACTACTACCCAAACTCATTGTCGCTTAATTTCGCTGATCAACGGGAAACGGTTGGCTACGACGTAGCCTCGGACAGTAATAGTAGTTGTAGTTGTTGTTGTTGTTGGATGGTGTTTAAGTAGGAACGGGAAGTCATGGTCACATCTTTTGGTCAAAGCTAGCGTTCCCCGTGTCAAGGGCGCCCAAACATCCCCAAACAATGAATGACCTTTGGAGAATGTTCATTGTGGGAGTACAGCACTGTACTTGAAATAATGTTGGTTGAGTGGACTCCTGACGTACATATGATCCTGCCCAAATTTCACGATCCATGGCTGTTGTCGTTAAATAAAACCTTGGCCTATTTATTGTTTAGTGCTCCAATCAGCATATTCCCTCGCAAGAAGGAGGATAGTCCTTCTACTTTTCATTTAGGAGTGGAGTTTTCGCTGATGTAGGGACGTTCCGCCTCCCTTCTCATCGCATTATCAGTGCGTCGAGTAGTTTATTCGTGTCCCGCCGAATCTTGTTTTTGGCTCGTACTCTTTGTCCTTGAAAATCCTCTTCTTGATCTTGGATACTGACTGAGATACTTGAAGTCGGGAGGCTACCTACCTGCTTACTTTTATAATTACCTCCACTTGGCCTCGCAACTGGAAAGATTTCCGGTTTTTAGCCCATTTTGGATTAAAAAAAAGAAACCTATTCCTGTATTTTCACATAATTTAGAAGTATTTCAATTCCTGAGACAAAGTCTCATAAAAAGCGTCATTTTCTAACTGCAAAATGCAAAATTGTGACAAAGAGGAGATAGTCCATAATTTTGCTAGTGATATTTTAAACTTTTTGCCACGACTGTAATGTATACCCTCTGCCTTTTATTCTCCAATATATATATATATATATATATATATATAATATATATATATATACACACACACAGAAGGTTAACAAAAATAAATAGACACCATGATGATTGTCCTTAAAAACAAATATCAAAATTCATTAGTGAAATGCCAGAACGTGCGTGTCTCAGCTTTACATAAAGCAAACTGGAAAGCAATACCATTCTATCATAAATATATTCATTCAATAATTATTTATTAACTTTTATTATCGAATTAAAAACTTTGGAAAAAAACCGAAAGTCTCTCTCTCTCTCTCTCTCTCTCTCTCTCTCTCGAACTTACCCTTACTTGAGAATGATATTCTATTTGAGTAATGGAAGTGACTTTATTAGATTTGGTCTAAACAAAAAAAGTTCGTGTTAAAAAACTGAACGAGGCTGAATACTGTCGACAGCAAATACAGGGTGAGCGAAAAGTCTCTGTGCACCCGCAAAAAGTGTAGTGAACCTGTACCCGCACTGTGTTGGAAGTGGTCAGGTGCACAGGGACTTTTCGCTCACTTTGTAGAACCAGTTCAAAATAACATCAGTTTATATATACTTCTAAAATATTTAAACACTTGTTTTTTTAAAAATTTCAGAAACTCGCAAAATTTATTAAGATTTAATATCCGTTTGTCGAATAATTTGTCTTTTATCATAACATAAATTCGACAATTTGTTTGCGTATTTCCTTCCCCTTCCTTCTGTCCAAAAACAAAAAAAAGATAATCAACTTTTGTTTGTATCTTGTCGCATTTCTCTTTGAAAATACGTGACCTTTAAAGAACAATTAGGAAGTTGGCTCATTTTTTTAAAACTTTTTCTTTTGTCAAGAGAAAAGCTGCGACAGAATACGAGAATATGTGCTTAAAATCATACGAAGCATGGAAGTGGATTCTTCGGGCTGACGACATCTGATGAACGTGATATAAAATCGACGTTATTGTGGGTTAGGTTAAATTAGGTTAGATTACACCACGTTAAGTTAAGTAAGGTTAGGTTTAGTTTTTCAGAGTGTCGATGTTACGTCTCGTCGACCAAAGGGATATAGGCCCGTATTCATTCAGGTTTGGGAGCTGCCTCTCGAAAACTTGGGTGCGACATCTGGTGAGAATCGCTAGAAGATTGGACACAGCGACCTACGATAATAATAATAATAATACATCATGCCAGTGAGCTAGTCGCTCTGGAACAAACAGTAGATGGATCAGTCCAGTACGGTCAGACCGTGTTCGCAACGCTGAAACGAAATTGGAGTGTGCTGAAACATTGTGACCTTCCAAATTCGTGATCTCGGTATTATCGACTCGCAATAAGATTATTTGGACAGAGAAAAGAATAAAAATCAACAAATATCTACACTGGAATGTATTTCTTAATTTCTTGATGCTTGGAGCAACATTTCAGAGAGACATTTTACGAAATTACAAAAAAATGTTTGCATTCAAGAGATTTTGAAAGAATGAGATCGTACGAAACATTAAACAATACCTGACCATGGTTTGATAATTTGGTTTAGTATTTTATGGGAAATATATTTATTATTCTCAAAGCTACATCGTAAATAAGTCCCGAAAACTTTTGAACTCACCGAACCATCATACATGGTTCATATATAGGTACCGGGTGAACCAAAAGTAGGTGGACAGTAAATGATAACGTTTATTTTGAGAATACATATACAATTATATTTAATTTTTTTGTATACTATAATACAAAATAAAAAAAAAAATTAACTTATACCAATACAATACAAAAGCACTGAAAATTTTATCAACGCAGGTGCTCAAATTGCTGTCCATCACAATTTACACAGCTTTGAAGTCTACCTTTCACACTTTGACAAACATTTTTGCACAAGTTTCTTTGTGCATTAATTTCTTGAAATGCATCTCTGATGTACTTTTTCAAATCACCAACACTTCGTGGTTTTCGACTATAAACTTTGTCCTTGAGTACCCCCAAAAGAAAAAATCCATTGGGTAAAGTCAAGTGAACGTGCAGGCCATTCAATTGGACCTCTTCGGCCGATCCATTTCTCGGGAAATGTTTCATCAAGATACTCACGGACTGCTCTTGAATAATGTGGAGGGGCCCCATCTTGTTGGAAATAGAGGTCATGTGAATTAGGCTGTTGTTGTAAGTGTGGAACAACTTCATTCATTAGAATTTCGAGATACTTATCACCTGTGACTGTTCCATCAACAAAAATTGGTCCTAAAACACCAGAACTTGAAATACCACCCCAAACAGTGACACCAGGCTGGTTTAGTTGCTGCTGTAATGTTAAATGCATGTTCTCACTATACCAGTAAACACAATTATGTCGGTTAACATGACCTGATAATTTGAAAGAAGCCTCATCAGTCCACACAATGTTATCTAAAATTATTGGATTTCCTTCAATTTCGTTCAGCATGATCTCACTAAATTGCAGCCGCCTGTCTGGGTCATCTCCAATAAGCCATGAATTAGCCGTGGACGATAAGCTTTCAACCCAATAGATTTCAGAATTCGTATAATAGAGGTTTGTGAAATGTCCAGTTCTGCTGAGGCTCTTCTGGTGGACTTTTTGGGACTGTGAACAAATGCTTCGGCAACAAGTTGCTTATTGTCCTCTGTGCAAACTGTTTTGGGTCGACCAGTTCTTGGGGCATTAAGAATTGAGCCAGTGGCATCAAATTTGTCACGAATGCGGTAAATGGTTTCTCTCTTTGGGGCTTGAGTACCAAATGTTTCAACCCATTTTGTTCTAACAGTTTCAGTATTTTGAGATTTCCAATACTCTTTTAACACCCATTTTCTGGCATCAGTATTTAGATTATTTGCCATTATGGGTTCTCTGAACTATCTGGAAAGAAAAAATATTAAATTTAAATAAATTTAGTTATAATATTTAATATAATATAACACAAACACCATAGTTATAATGAACACCATAGTTATAATATAATATAACACAAACCCTATTCAACCTACTGTCCACCTACTTTTGGTTCACCCGGATATATATATATATATTAGAAAGAGAGAGAGAGGGGGGGGAACGTCAAGGAAATAAAGAAAGAGGAGCGTTTTTCATACACTATTATTTGGTTTAATTTCTCCTTTTTTTAGAAATAATATAGATATTTAAATATAGATATCCATTTAGTGGCACCATGCAGTAACAACAGTGGCACTAATGCCCATAAAAGATATATATTGGAGGAAGATGAGTGATCATTAACTTAAGCCTCGACCCGATTCTGATATTTGTTTTAGTTCCTCTTTGGCGGCTCGTAAACTTATAAAACTGATGACACGCTTTTTACGCGGCACGTGACCAGATGATGACGCAAACACTCGGGACTCCTCCGAAGTCGGAGATTGTGAAAGGAGAAAAAGTTAGTTTGTCGGTTGGTTCGCTAAGAATTTTTTGCTTGAGACGCGCGGTATCGTCACCAGTTGGGTAGAACAAGATACCAAACTGCAGTCTCATCACCGCTTCCCCGCCAACAATGCCTCGGTCCAATCGGGTGAGTGTGTGTGGAGTGATTGTTCATCTGATGTCGACTCAAAATACATCTGATAAACCAAAACTTCACTCCAGAACGCCATCGAACAACATCTGATATATATATATATATATATATCCTTTGCAAAGACTAAAAATTGTATAATTCATTCACCAAAAAATTTTAAACATAATTTCTAGAAATAATTCTGTACAATTTTCTGTTATTTTGTGAAAATCTGTCATTAAAACCAAAAGAATTTTTAATCTTTTCGTTGTTGAATTGCCAAAAAGTTTTTTTGTTGCCACAGACGTGCAATAATTTGCATATATATATATATATATATAATTATATATATATATATATATATATAATTCGTTTGGCCAAGAGAAATGCATTCTGAGAGAAGCAAAACTGGTTTTTATTGTATCGGTTCATAAGGTATAAATTTGGTTGTATACGACTTAATGCACACTAAATTTGCTGTGTTTGTTCGTTTGTTGGCTCGAGTAGTGCATTTTAACCTTGTGAGTTACCAAAGGTCATAAGATAAACAATACTTTTTATATCTAATTTTTTTATTTACAAATATATATATTTTACTTAATGACTTTTCCCTGCTTAAATTTACAACTCTAATATAATAAGACGGAGAATTTTATCTAATTTATATTTTTATGTAGCAGAGAAATAAATAATTTAGCCGTTTATATATATTAATAATAACAGCATATCAAATTACCGCTTTGAATTCTTAAACGTGATTGGCTGAAAATTAAACTCATTTGACTCTACAGTTTAAAATAAGGCGAGTGAATTTATTTTAGGTCTCATATAGACAATAAAGGAGATATGATTGAATAAGGACCTAATGATGATGAGTGCGTTGGATTGGAAATTATCGTACTTCGAAAGTAAAATGATTTATGGCTATTGCTGTACCGTAGGTTATTATTAAATAGTCGCACCACTGATCAATTTCGAGTTTACAAGAATGCGCGCGAAGCACACTGCCCCAATTCGCTTCAGGCGATAAGAGTTTAAATTTAAACGTACAACTTCCCCATAAAATGATTCACAAAACAAATTGGCATCTAAACCAACGGGTGTTTATTCTTAAAATGAGAATATACACGCATGTATACAGTAGTTTGTACGCCCCTGAACTCTTATCGTACTCTAAGATATATATAGTGTATATATAAATATCTATATTATATACAGTGTGTGTGTGTGTGTGTGGTACGTGCTTTTTCGTACGATACTTTTAGGAATTTATCACTGGGGACTCCAAATTCTTGATGGTCCCATTCCCATCCAATGTTGCAGATATTGTAGCGTCGAGTCTGTAAAGAGGACTCATCAAATAAGTCATTTATTGTTTACGGTAACCAAACAAATCGTCAGGTTCCTGCAAATCACTCGCATTCCACGCCAAGAATAGATCACAAATTATCACTTTTCTTGGATGTGTAACGTTCAAATTAGAACAAAACATGGCGAATCGCTCCTAAATTTTGTAGTTAAATGAATCAAATGAAATCGTTCTAAATATTGAATAGAAATGAATAAAATAATAATTGCAAATAAACTATATACGAATTTTAGAAAGTAAAATAATACAAAAATAATAATGTGTGTGATTCGAAGTAGGAAATCATTTTTTTTGGCACTCATTTTTTCTTCTTAACTTAAACAGTTAGAAATTATATTTTATAATTAAATATAAATGAATAAAAAAACACGTCCAATAAAAGTGCCTGAAATTAACTTAGAATTATTGACTGACAGAGCACTGCACTGTTGGTGTACTTTTAACCTTTACTCTGAGTTCAAATACTGTCCCAGTGATAATTGTTAATTGCGGAAACGGTGTTTACAAGGATTCGTAGAGACTACCTTGGTTAATAGGAGAATTTGGACACGATATCAATGGGGAGTTATTGGGATAATGGATGTGAGTACATAGCAACAATAGACTGCGCAATAAGAGCATCTGAGGGAGATACTTCGTTTTGCGAAACAAGAACGAACTTATGGAAAACGCATCAATTTGTAGTAAAAGGGGATGTGCCTAAGTGGGGGATATGTGTGCGTGTGTGATAAATTTGTAAAAGTATCGTGCAAAAAAGCGCGCACACACACATTATATATATATATAAAGTCGTGCGAAGGAGCACGTGTATATATATATATATATATATATATATGAAAGGTTCGAATAACCAATGTTAACTCCAGAATTTAGGTTCCGTATTACAGCCAGGCAGGGTACTATTGACAGAGAGGACCTGTAGCTTTACGTGAAATCCGAATCACGGGTAACTACATCATATGAACGCAGAGGACGGTTCCCCCATCCAATTACTTAACAGACTAAACGTACTTAACTTCTCTGATCATATGACGTAGTTATTTTTTTATGGCTGAACGTGCCGGAACGGTGTTCCGGTACATTTATGCAAATGGTGTGGGGTTACTCGCAATAAATGTAAATAAAACTCAATAGTCACGTTTATAAAGAAATTTCAGAATATTTCATGCTGGAGTCTGCGGAACACCTGTATGGAGACGAACCATTTATTTTTCAACACGACCCGACTCCAGTTCATGCGGCTCGTGCAGCATCTGCGTGGTTTGATGCTCATGAAATTAAAGTACTATCATGACCAGCTCGTGCAGCATCTGCGTGGTTTGATGCTCATGAAATTAAAGTACTATCATGACCAGCTCGTGCAACATCTGCGTGGTTTGATGCTCATGAAATTGAAGTACTATCATGACCAGCTAATTCTCCCGATCTTAATCCGATAGAGGTGTTTGATGACAACTGGCAGTCGATAACTACTGAAGAATGCGAGAGGTTTGTCGACTCGATGCTATGGCGTCGATTGGAGGCCGTAATCAGGACTAAAGATGGACTAGCTAAATACGAAGACGCGGAGTTAAAAGGACTTTGATAAAGGTTTAATATATTGGAAGTAATCAATAAATACAATGAATTTATTCTATTCTTTATTTGTAACACCCGACAAAATATGCTAATATTTTTGTATGTCGCTATTCATCAACTTTTCATTATTTAATAAGGTTTTTGATAGATTTTAATATTGTTTTCAAAACTGGCACTCAGAGTTATCTTTTTATCATAATGACGTCACAGATACTCGATATTCCTCATAAAGATGTATAACGTAAAGGTATTATCAAGGCCATAAGCGTTTTACACAAACACATATATGTTAGTAAATTTGTGAAACTAGTCATTTCATGTAATGCCTAAAAATTTCAGGCATTTCGCGTAATACCTGTGACCCTTAAACGTAGGTAATACGACTTACTAATCTAACCAACTTAACCTACTCTAACCTAACCACCCTAACTTAACGTTCACGAAGTCATTAGAAGCTTTACGTGGGAATCCGAACCACGGGTCGCTACATAATCTGGACGCGGAGGACGGTCTCCCATCCAACTACTACCCAAACCCAATGGCGCTTAACTTCGCTGATCTCTGAGAAGCGGTGTTACGACATTGGCTACGCCGTAGCCCGTACTATATGCAGTTATTAAACAGACTGTTAAAAGAGGAATTGGTGATTGATCAAACAATGACCACATGATCAATTTGGTCATACAAATGATAAAGGTTTTTTTTAAACTCTCGTTGTATGTTTTTATGAAAATATCGCATAATAGCTCTTCTCACAACTTCAAGAAAGTAAATATTTTTATTAGCTTTTATCAAAAACAAAACAAGGAACCATTTTGAAAATGATTTGATAGATAGACAGATATCTCTTTATAGATAGATAGAGAGAGAGAGAGCGAGAGAATCTTTTATTAATAAAATAAATATTACAGTATACACATTTATTACAATATTACAATAAATTTTAAATTGGAAAATACAAAAAAGATTAAATGAACTTTTTTTTTATTTATTTTAATTTAATTTGTCCCATTCATTTGTACTTAAGATTTAAATCAAAATAACAACATTTTTTTCGAAACTTTCCTCTTTTTGACTTCGGATTGAATTTGTCTAAGATAACTTTACAGTAATAAATTGTAGTTACATTTCACAAGGAAATCACGACATTTTGCCAAAAGTAATATATATATATATACATATACATTCAACTGCAAAGAACACGCAGTATAAATAACGTAAAGAACGACGCTTGTATAGGAGATATTCCGCGCAAGACGAGAAAGAGAAAACAACAATGAAAAAATGAAGTACCACCTGGGAATCGAACCCGGGATCTTCCGATTGCCGGTCAGACGCGATAACCACTACACCATGGACTTCACTCTTCCAAATGCCGTAATTCCTCTACATACTCGCAGAAACCAATGCCCCAAGGGGGCACCTCCCGCTTGCCGTAACATTATATACATTCAACTGCAAAGAACACGCAGTATAAATAACGTAAAGAACGACGCTTGTATAGGAGATATTCCGCGCAAGACGAGAAAGAGAAAACAACAAATGAAAAAATGAAGTACCACCTGGGAATCGAACCCGGGATCTTCCGATTGCCGGTCAGACGCGATAACCACTACACCATGGACTTCACTCTTCCAAATGCCGTAATTCCTCTACATACTCGCAGAAACCAATGCCCCAAGGGGCACCTCCCGCTTGCCGTAACATTATATACATTCAACTGCAAAGAACACGCAGTATAAATAACGTAAGAACGACGCTTGTATAGGAGATATTCCGCGCAAGACGAGAAAGAGAAAACAACAAATGAAAAAATGAAGTACCACCTGGGAATCGAACCCGGGATCTTCCGATTGCCGGTCAGACGCGATAACCACTACACCATGGACTTCACTCTTCCAAATGCCGTAATTCCTCTACATACTCGCAGAAACCAATGCCCCAAGGGGGCACCTCCCGCTTGCCGTAACATTATATACATTCAACTGCAAAGAACACGCAGTATAAATAACGTAAAGAACGACGCTTGTATAGGAGATATTCCGCGCAAGACGAGAAGAGAAACAACAAATGAAAAAATGAAGTACCACCTGGGAATCGAACCCGGGATCTTCCGATTGCCGGTCAGACGCGATAACCACTACACCATGGACTTCACTCTTCCAAATGCCGTAATTCCTCTACATACTCGCAGAAACCAATGCCCCAAGGGGGCACCTCCCGCTTGCCGTAACATTATATACATTCAACTGCAAAGAACACGCAGTATAAATAACGTAAAGAACGACGCTTGTATAGGAGATATTCCGCGCAAGACGAGAAAGAGAAAACAACAAATGAAAAAATGAAGTACCACCTGGGAATCGAACCCGGGATCTTCCGATTGCCGGTCAGACGCGATAACCACTACACCATGGACTTCACTCTTCCAAATGCCGTAATTCCTCTACATACTCGCAGAAACCAATGCCCCAAGGGGGCACCTCCCGCTTGCCGTAACATTATATACATTCAACTGCAAAGAACACGCAGTATAAATAACGTAAAGAACGACGCTTGTATAGGAGATATTCCGCGCAAGACGAGAAAGAAAAACAACAAATGAAAAATGAAGTACCACCTGGGAATCGAACCCGGGATCTTCCGATTGCCGGTCAGACGCGATAACCACTACACCATGGACTTCACTCTTCCAAATGCCGTAATTCCTCTACATACTCGCAGAAACCAATGCCCCAAGGGGGCACCTCCCGCTTGCCGTAACATTATATACATTCAACTGCAAAGAACACGCAGTATAAATAACGTAAAGAACGACGCTTGTATAGGAGATATTCCGCGCAAGACGAGAAAGAGAAAACAACAAATGAAAAAATGAAGTACCACCTGGGAATCGAACCCGGGATCTTCCGATTGCCGGTCAGACGCGATAACCACTACACATGGACTTCACTCTTCCAAATGCCGTAATTCCTCTACATACTCGCAGAAACCAATGCCCCAAGGGGCACCTCCCGCTTGCCGTAACATTATATACATTCAACTGCAAAGAACACGCAGTATAAATAACGTAAAGAACGACGCTTGTATAGGAGATATTCCGCGCAAGACGAGAAAGAGAAAACAACAAATGAAAAAATGAAGTACCACCTGGGAATCGAACCCGGGATCTTCCGATTGCCGGTCAGACGCGATAACCACTACACATGGACTTCACTCTTCCAAATGCCGTAATTCCTCTACATACTCGCAGAAACCAATGCCCCAAGGGGGCACCTCCCGCTTGCCGTAACATTATATACATTCACTGCAAAGAACACGCAGTATAAATAACGTAAAGAACGACGCTTGTATAGGAGATATTCCGCGCAAGACGAGAAAGAGAAAACAACAAATGAAAAAATGAAGTACCACCTGGGAATCGAACCCGGGATCTTCCGATTGCCGTCAGACGCGATAACCACTACACCATGGACTTCACTCTTCCAAATGCCGTAATTCCTCTACATACTCGCAGAAACCAATGCCCCAAGGGGGCACCTCCCGCTTGCCGTAACATTATATACATTCAACTGCAAGAACACGCAGTATAAATAACGTAAAGAACGACGCTTGTATAGGAGATATTCCGCGCAAGACGAGAAAGAGAAAACAACAAATGAAAAAATGAAGTACCACCTGGGAATCGAACCCGGGATCTTCCGATTGCCGGTCAGACGCGATAACCACTACACCATGGACTTCACTCTTCCAAATGCCGTAATTCCTCTACATACTCGCAGAAACCAATGCCCCAAGGGGCACCTCCCGCTTGCCGTAACATTATATACATTCAACTGCAAAGAACACGCAGTATAAATAACGTAAAGAACGACGCTTGTATAGGAGATATTCCGCGCAAGACGAGAAAGAGAAAACAACAAATGAAAAAATGAAGTACCACCTGGGAATCGAACCGGGATCTTCCGATTGCCGGTCAGACGCGATAACCACTACACCATGGACTTCACTCTTCCAAATGCCGTAATTCCTCTACATACTCGCAGAAACCAATGCCCCAAGGGGCACCTCCCGCTTGCCGTAACATTATATACATTCAACTGCAAAGAACACGCAGTATAAATAACGTAAAGAACGACGCTTGTATAGGAGATATTCCGCGCAAGACGAGAAAGAGAAAACAACAAATGAAAAAATGAAGTACCACCTGGGAATCGAACCCGGGATCTTCCGATTGCCGGTCAGACGCGATAACCACTACACCATGGACTTCACTCTTCCAAATGCCGTAATTCCTCTACATACTCGCAGAAACCAATGCCCCAAGGGGGCACCTCCCGCTTGCCGTAACATATATACATTCAACTGCAAAGAACACGCAGTATAAATAACGTAAAGAACGACGCTTGTATAGGAGATATTCCGCGCAAGACGAGAAAGAGAAAACAACAAATGAAAAAATGAAGTACCACCTGGGAATCGAACCCGGGATCTTCCGATTGCCGGTCAGACGCGATAACCACTACACCATGGACTTCACTCTTCCAAATGCCGTAATTCCTCTACATACTCGCAGAAACCAATGCCCCAAGGGGGCACCTCCCGCTTGCCGTAACATTATATACATTCAACTGCAAAAACGCAGTATAAATAACGTAAAGAACGACGCTTGTATAGGAGATATTCCGCGCAAGACGAGAAAGAGAAAACAACAAATGAAAAAATGAAGTACCACCTGGGAATCGAACCCGGGATCTTCCGATTGCCGGTCAGACGCGATAACCACTACACCATGGACTTCACTCTTCCAAATGCCGTAATTCCTCTACATACTCGCAGAAACCAATGCCCCAAGGGGCACCTCCCGCTTGCCGTAACATTATATACATTCAACTGCAAAGAACACGCAGTATAAATAACGTAAGAACGACGCTTGTATAGGAGATATTCCGCGCAAGACGAGAAAGAGAAAACAACAATGAAAAAATGAAGTACCACCTGGGAATCGAACCCGGGATCTCCGATTGCCGGTCAGACGCGATAACCACTACACCATGGACTTCACTCTTCCAAATGCCGTAATTCCTCTACATACTCGCAGAAACCAATGCCCCAAGGGGGCACCTCCCGCTTGCCGTAACATTATATACATTCAACTGCAAAGAACACGCAGTATAAATAACGTAAAGACGACGCTTGTATAGGAGATATTCCGCGCAAGACGAGAAAGAGAAAACAACAAATGAAAAATGAAGTACCACCTGGGAATCGAACCCGGGATCTTCCGATTGCCGGTCAGACGCGATAACCACTACACCATGGACTTCACTCTTCCAAATGCCGTAATTCCTCTACATACTCGCAGAAACCAATGCCCCAGGGGGCACCTCCCGCTTGCCGTAACATTATATACATTCAACTGCAAAGAACACGCAGTATAAATAACGTAAAGAACGACGCTTGTATAGGAGATATTCCGCGCAAGACGAGAAAGAGAAAACAACAAATGAAAAAATGAAGTACCACCTGGGAATCGAACCCGGGATCTTCCGATTGCCGGTCAGACGCGATAACCACTACACCATGGACTTCACTCTTCCAAATGCCGTAATTCCTCTACATACTCGCAGAAACCAATGCCCAAGGGGGCACCTCCCGCTTTGCCGTAACATTATATACATTCAACTGCAAAGAACACGCAGTATAAATAACGTAAAGAACGACGCTTGTATAGGAGATATTCCGCGCAAGACGAGAAAGAGAAAACAACAAATGAAAAAATGAAGTACCACCTGGGAATCGAACCCGGGATCTTCCGGAGGCCCCCTTGGGCATTGGTTTCTGCGAGTATGTAGAGGAATTACGCATTTGGAAGAGTGAAGTCCATGGTGTAGTGGTTATCGCGTCTGACCGGCAATCGGAAGATCCGGGTTCGATTCCAGGTGGTACTTCATTTTTCATTTGTTGTTTTCTCTTTCTCGTCTTGCGCGGAATATCTCCTATACAAGCGTCGTTCTTTACGTTATTTACTGCGTGTTTTCTTTGCAGTTGAATGTATATAATGTTACGGCAAGCGGGAGGTGCCCCCTTGGGGCATTGGTTTCTGCGAGTATGTAGAGGAATTACGGCATTTGGAAGAGTGAAGTCCATGGTGTAGTGGTTATCGCGTCTGACCGGCAATCGGAAGATCCCGGGTTCGATTCCAGGTGGTACTTCATTTTCATTTGTTGTTTTCTCTTTCTCGTCTTGCGCGAATATCTCCTATACAAGCGTCGTTCTTTACGTTATTTATACTGCGTGTTCTTTGCAGTTGAATGTATATAATGTTACGGCAAGCGGGAGGTGCCCCTTGGGGCATTGGTTTCTGCGAGTATGTAGAGGAATTACGGCATTTGGAAGAGTGAAGTCCATGGTGTAGTGGTTATCGCGTCTGACCGGCAATCGGAAGATCCCGGGTTCGATTCCCAGGTGGTACTTCATTTTTTCATTGTTGTTTCTCTTTCTCGTCTTGCGCGGAATATCTCCTATACAAGCGTCGTTCTTTACGTTATTTATACTGCGTGTTCTTTGCAGTTGAATGTATATAATGTTACGGCAAGCGGGAGGTGCCCCCTTGGGCATTGGTTTCTGCGAGTATGTAGAGGAATTACGGCATTTGGAAGAGTGAAGTCCATGGTGTAGTGGTTATCGCGTCTGACCGGCAATCGGAAGATCCCGGGTTCGATTCCCAGGTGGTACTTCATTTTTTCATTTGTTGTTTTCTCTTTCTCGTCTTGCGCGGAATATCTCCTATACAAGCGTCGTTCTTTACGTTATTTATACTGCGTGTTCTTTGCAGTTGAATGTATATAATGTTACGGCAAGCGGGAGGTGCCCCCTTGGGGCATTGGTTTCTGCGAGTATGTAGAGGAATTACGGCATTTGGAAGAGTGAAGTCCATGGTGTAGTGGTTATCGCGTCTGACCGGCAATCGGAAGATCCCGGGTTCGATTCCCAGGTGGTACTTCATTTTTTCATTGTTGTTTTCTCTTTCTCGTCTTGCGCGGAATATCTCCTATACAAGCGTCGTTCTTTACGTTATTTATACTGCGTGTTCTTTGCAGTTGAATGTATATAATGTTACGGCAAGCGGAGGTGCCCCTTGGGGCATTGGTTTCTGCGAGTATGTAGAGGAATTACGGCATTTGGAAGAGTGAAGTCCATGGTGTAGTGGTTATCGCGTCTGACCGGCAATCGGAAGATCCCGGGTTCGATTCCCAGGTGGTACTTCATTTTTTCATTTGTTGTTTCTCTTTCTCGTCTTGCGCGGAATATCTCCTATACAAGCGTCGTTCTTTACGTTATTTATACTGCGTGTTCTTTGCAGTTGAATGTATATAATGTTACGGCAAGCGGGAGGTGCCCCCTTGGGGCATTGGTTTCTGCGAGTATGTAGAGGAATTACGGCATTTGGAAGAGTGAAGTCCATGGTGTAGTGGTTATCGCGTCTGACCGGCAATGGAAGATCCCGGGTTCGATTCCAGGTGGTACTTCATTTTTTCATTTGTTGTTTTCTCTTTCTCGTCTTGCGCGGAATATCTCCTATACAAGCGTCGTTCTTTACGTTATTTTACTGCGTGTTCTTTGCAGTTGAATGTATATAATGTTACGGCAAGCGGGAGGTGCCCCCTTGGGCATTGGTTTCTGCGAGTATGTAGAGGAATTACGGCATTGGAAGAGTGAAGTCCATGGTGTAGTGGTTATCGCGTCTGACCGGCAATCGGAAGATCCCGGGTTCGATTCCCAGGTGGTACTTCATTTTTTCATTTGTTGTTTCTCTTTCTCGTCTTGCGCGGAATATCTCCTATACAAGCGTCGTTTTTACGTTATTTATACTGCGTGTTCTTTGCAGTTGAATGTATATAATGTTACGGCAAGCGGGAGGTGCCCCCTTGGGGCATTGGTTTCTGCGAGTATGTAGAGGAATTACGGCATTTGGAAGAGTGAAGTCCATGTGTAGTGGTTATCGCGTCTGACCGGCAATCGGAAGATCCCGGGTTCGATTCCCAGGTGGTACTTCATTTTTCATTTGTTGTTTTCTCTTTCTCGTCTTGCGCGGAATATCTCCTATACAAGCGTCGTTCTTTACGTTATTTATACTGCGTGTTCTTTGCAGTTGAATGTATATAATGTTACGGCAAGCGGAGGTGCCCCCTTGGGGCATTGGTTTCTGCGAGTATGTAGAGGAATTACGGCATTTGGAAGAGTGAAGTCCATGGTGTAGTGGTTATCGCGTCTGACCGGCAATCGGAAGATCCGGGTTCGATTCCCAGGTGGTACTTCATTTTTCATTTGTTGTTTTCTCTTTCTCGTCTTGCGCGGAATATCTCCTATACAAGCGTCGTTCTTTACGTTATTTATACTGCGTGTTCTTTGCAGTTGATGTATATAATGTTACGGCAAGCGGGAGGTGCCCCCTTGGGGCATTGGTTTCTGCGAGTATGTAGAGGAATTACGGCATTTGGAAGAGTGAAGTCCATGGTGTAGTGGTTATCGCGTCTGACCGGCAATCGGAAGATCCCGGGTTCGATTCCCAGGTGGTACTTCATTTTTTCATTTGTGTTTTCTCTTTCTCGTCTTGCGCGGAATATCTCCTATACAAGCGTCGTTCTTTACGTTATTTATACTGCGTGTTCTTTGCAGTTGAATGTATATAATGTTACGGCAAGCGGGAGGTGCCCCTTGGGGCATTGGTTTCTGCGAGTATGTAGAGGAATTACGGCATTTGGAAGAGTGAAGTCCATGTAGTGGTTATCGCGTCTGACCGGCAATCGGAAGATCCCGGGTTCGATTCCCAGGTGGTACTTCATTTTTTCATTTGTTGTTTTCTCTTTCTCGTCTTGCGCGGAATATCTCCTATACAAGCGTCGTTCTTTACGTTATTTATACTGCGTGTTCTTTGCAGTTGAATGTATATAATGTTACGGCAAGCGGGAGTGCCCCCTTGGGGCATGGTTTCTGCGAGTATGTAGAGGAATTACGGCATTTGGAAGAGTGAAGTCCATGGTGTAGTGGTTATCGCGTCTGACCGGCAATCGGAAGATCCCGGGTTCGATTCCCAGGTGGTACTTCATTTTTTCATTTGTTGTTTTCTCTTTCTCGTCTTGCGCGGAATATCTCCTATACAAGCGTCGTTCTTTACGTTATTTATACTGCGTGTTCTTTGCAGTTGAATGTATATAATGTTACGGCAAGCGGGAGGTGCCCCCTTGGGGCATTGGTTTCTGCGAGTATGTAGAGGAATTACGGCATTTGGAAGAGTGAAGTCCATGGTGTAGTGGTTATCGCGTCTGACCGGCAATCGGAAGATCCCGGGTTCGATTCCCAGGTGGTACTTCATTTTTTCATTTGTTGTTTTCTCTTTCTCGTCTTGCGCGGAATATCTCCTATACAAGCGTCGTTCTTTACGTTATTTATACTGCGTGTTCTTTGCAGTTGAATGTATATAATGTTACGGCAAGCGGGAGGTGCCCCCTTGGGCATTGGTTTCTGCGAGTATGTAGAGGAATTACGGCATTTGGAAGAGTGAAGTCCATGGTGTAGTGGTTATCGCGTCTGACCGGCAATCGGAAGATCCCGGGTTCGATTCCCAGGTGGTACTTCATTTTTTCATTGTTGTTTCTCTTTCTCGTCTTGCGCGGATATCTCCTATACAAGCGTCGTTCTTTACGTTATTTATACTGCGTGTTCTTTGCAGTTGAATGTATATAATGTTACGGCAAGCGGGAGGTGCCCCCTTGGGGCATTGGTTTCTGCGAGTATGTAGAGGAATTACGGCATTTGGAAGAGTGAAGTCCATGGTGTAGTGGTTATCGCGTCTGACCGGCAATCGGAAGATCCCGGGTTCGATTCCCAGGTGGTACTTCATTTTTTCATTTGTTGTTTTTCTTTCTCGTCTTGCGCGGAATATCTCCTATACAAGCGTCGTTCTTTACGTTATTTATACTGCGTGTTCTTTGCAGTTGAATGTATAAATGTTACGGCAAGCGGGAGGTGCCCCCTTGGGCATTGGTTTCTGCGAGTATGTAGAGGAATTACGGCATTTGGAAGAGTGAAGTCCATGGTGTAGTGGTTATCGCGTCTGACCGGCAATCGGAAGATCCCGGGTTCGATTCCCAGGTGGTACTTCATTTTTTCATTTGTTGTTTTCTCTTTCTCGTCTTGCGCGGAATATCTCCTATACAAGCGTCGTTCTTTACGTTATTTATACTGCGTGTTCTTTGCAGTTGAATGTATATAATGTTACGGCAAGCGGGAGGTGCCCCTTGGGGCATTGGTTTCTGCGAGTATGTAGAGGAATTACGGCATTTGGAAGAGTGAAGTCCATGGTGTAGTGGTTATCGCGTCTGACCGGCAATCGGAAGATCCCGGGTTCGATTCCCAGGTGGTACTTCATTTTTTCATTTGTTGTTTTCTCTTTCTCGTCTTGCGCGGAATATCTCCTATACAAGCGTCGTTCTTTACGTTATTTATACTGCGTGTTCTTGCAGTTGAATGTATATAATGTTACGGCAAGCGGGAGGTGCCCCCTTGGGGCATTGGTTTCTGCGAGTATGTAGAGGAATTACGGCATTTGGAAGAGTGAAGTCCATGGTGTAGTGGTTATCGCGTCTGACCGGCAATCGGAAGATCCCGGGTTCGATTCCCAGGTGGTACTTCATTTTTTCATTTGTTGTTTCTCTTTCTCGTCTTGCGCGGAATATCTCCTATACAAGCGTCGTTCTTTACGTTATTTATACTGCGTGTTCTTTGCAGTTGAATGTATAATGTTACGGCAAGCGGGAGGTGCCCCCTTGGGGCATTGGTTTCTGCGAGTATGTAGAGGAATTACGGCATTTGGAAGAGTGAAGTCCATGGTGTAGTGGTTATCGCGTCTGACCGGCAATCGGAAGATCCCGGGTTCGATTCCTAGGTGGTACTTCATTTTTCATTTGTTGTTTTCTCTTTCTCGTCTTGCGCGGAATATCTCCTATACAAGCGTCGTTCTTTACGTTATTTATACTGCGTGTTCTTTGCAGTTGAATGTATATAATGTTACGGCAAGCGGGAGGTGCCCCCTTGGGGCATTGGTTTCTGCGAGTATGTAGAGGAATTACGGCATTTGGAAGAGTGAAGTCCATGGTGTAGTGGTTATCGCGTCTGACCGGCAATCGGAAGATCCCGGGTTCGATTCCCAGGTGGTACTTCATTTTTTCATTTGTTGTTTTCTCTTTCTCGTCTTGCGCGGAATATCTCTATACAAGCGTCGTTCTTTACGTTATTTATACTGCGTGTTCTTTGCAGTTGAATGTATATAATGTTACGGCAAGCGGGAGGTGCCCCCTTGGGGCATTGGTTTCTGCGAGTATGTAGAGGAATTACGGCATTTGGAAGAGTGAAGTCCATGGTGTAGTGGTTATCGCGTCTGACCGGCAATCGGAAGATCCCGGGTTCGATTCCAGGTGGTACTTCATTTTTTCATTTGTGTGTTTCTCTTTCTCGTCTTGCGCGGAATATCTCCTATACAAGCGTCGTTCTTACGATATATATATACATATATATATACACACACACGAAGCTTCACTGCTTCATTGGCAATGATATACGAGAATGGGTGTATGGATGGAGAGATGTTTTGTACAATATCGAAACTCTTATATAGTTTTTCTGCCAAAATATTAACCATAAATAATGTGTCCTTTGTGTTAATTAAATTATAATATATATATATATATATATATATTAGTTGGTTAGTTACAATAACCATTACATTACAAACAATAAACGCAATACCCAAACATTTATATTGTATGTGTATTATCGAATTGTTCCGTTTTCCGTCCTTCACCCACCAGAGGGCGCTGAGACGGGGAGTAACGCCACGACGAGGAAAAATAAGTCACTTTTAAAAGGTGAATTGGGTCGAACCAAATACACTACGCGCAGCAGTCTCGTCAATGCACCTCCTCCCTATTTCTGAGGCTGGCTTGGGAGCGTCCACGGGTGGTTTATGCGTCTTTACGATATGTTGCATTGATCTGTTTGAGTTGCGTTTTTTTTTTTTTTTTTTGCGGCGTTGGTCAGTGAATGGTTGGTTGTTTCCTTTTAGTTCCTTTGTCCAATGGTCGATAAATAATTGTTCATGAGAAGACACTCTAGAACGCTTGGTTGGTTGGTTCTATTATTTTGAGATTAGTGTCATTGATTTCATAATCATTCATAGGCTTTGGATCGGTCTTATGGTAGAATGTTGTGGTTTAAAGTGGTTGGATGATTGGTTGGATGGTTGGTTAATCTTGAAAGAAATCCTTTTTTTGTTTTTCAGCTTAATACTGGGACGGGGGGGGGGGGGGGAATGTATGCCTTTCAAATTTTTTGTGTTGATATATTAATAAATTGTCTTTCTAAAAGTTTCTGCGTAAATCAAATAATATCACACTTATGAACACACTCGTAGCTCATTGATCATTCATTTAATACCATCAAAAACATTCAACACACCATTCAGTCAATAGATAAAACAACAAACCAAATTTCACAAGAGAGAAACTTCAATCCCTTAAAACACACTATCCCAAAATAGACAATATAATTAGAAGATAGATAAAGGCCAAGGGATTTTAATCGTCGAGAGAAAGGATTATCTAAATACTGTACCAGGAATACCATCGTATCAGATTAAAGCAAATAAAAAATATAACGATGTATTAAAACTAATATTATCAAAATAGAAGATAAACTTAACATATTGTTAAGAAAGCCTTAAAAGTATAACTTCAAATCTGGGTCAAGACTAGACGCAATATACGTTGTACTAAAATTCCACGAGGTTAAATGGCTTATTAGATCGTTTGTATCAATCCATTGGAATACTCAATTATATAATTTATCAAAATTATTTATTCTATTCTTCAAAAATTAACGCTTGATAATTCTACAATTATTGTTTTTTGTTTATACGAGGAAGTTTAAGAGTCGACAATGCTCGCGTACACATTTTGAGCATCTTTGATGATTTGCAAAACCTTTTAATTGAAGTTCTATCATAGAAACTCTTCAAATTACTTTATTATCTCGTCATCATCTCAATTTCAAAATCAAATAATATTAGAAGGTTTAGATATAACCTAAACTGTAACAAATTGATAGAATGAGAATCTACCATAACATTTATGTTTAATAACTGTATTACACGCATTATGAAGCCCCACACTATTATAACCAGTCGGTCCTATATTCATGTATCACTATCAAAATAATGGCTGGATAATTGTTCACCATCTTTTACAGGACTTTTTATTATACAAAAGCTTACATCAACGACACTTTAAGTGGATTTTTAACAAAGAATCCGACCTTCATCTTTTTCCTCAATTATTAAAAAAAAAAATAGAACCCAAACATTACAGTCATATACGAAATTGAAAATAACAAAAAAACAAAGCGGTTTACCCTTTCTCCATATTAATATCACAAAAAACCAAAATGGCAATTCTCAACTTCCTTATTTAGAAAATCAACAAAATTAACACTTAAAAAAATGGCTTCACTTAATTTTACCCTTCCTTTCTAAAGGAAATTATAATTGAAATAAAATATTGGTTTTGAAAATGCTGAATTTTTTTTTTTAGATAACTCGTCAATGTAAAGTTCTAATTAAAGAATACAGAGGGCGTAGTTGTCGGTCCAATGTTTTGCTCACAAATCTGATGTATTCCAAAATCCGGAACCATTCTTAGAAAACAGTCTGCAATGATTCTCAGGAAACAGAACCCGGAACTATTTTCAGGAAACAGAATCCGGAACTATTCTCAAGAAACAGAATCCGGAACTATTCTCAAGAAACAGAATCCGGAACTATTTTCAAGAAACAGAATCCGGAACTATCCTCAAGAAACAGAATCGAAACCATTCTCGCAGGAAACAAATCATCCTACGAAAGACTGATTTTGAAATCTTATACTATATATGCAAAGCTAACGATAGTAACCTATCTCTATTTAATTCTCTTTATACTCACGCATAAATCTCGCTCATGAGTATGACGTACCAACCGGCAAAAGTAAATTTTCAACACGCGTGTGGGGGCCATTAATCACCATCAACCGCGGCCTCGTCACTAGTTACACTTCCACTTTCTCAGACTTGCTTGGGACAGTTGATGACTGGATAACCAAACAATTATATTATAAGCCGCAGATACTTGAACTGATAAGGGTCATGCATGAACTAATGATAGAAATCTTACCGCGCAAGAATTTATAGACATTGTTAGGCATAAAATCTACATTTGCATGCGAGCAAAATGTATTTTGAACACGCATAGAATATTATTATGGTAATAAATGTCATTTCACGCGTAATAATTTTGGTTAGATTTTTTTTCCATTAAAAGCAAACTAACGTAAAAATGTAAATATAAAATAAATATAAATGGCCAACGATGATCCATTTTCCTAAATTCATATTTGTGGAAAGGTAATTGGAATCGCTTCCGATTCGGATATTCGAGGATTTATAACTGGATTCGTGAAAATTTCTGTGGATTCAAATTGATTCGAGGATTATTGATTTGGATTATAGTTCAGTATTATACGTGGATCAATACATTTTTCTATACTTTTTTAACTTGTTCGAGGTTGTGATTAACTGTCAAGCTCCATAAAATTTTCCAACCACTGTACAATAATTTCAAAGTTTTAATCGTGTATGGCCATACCATTTGTATTATAAATTGGTTAAATGGATGACTGGTTCGTGTGTGTGACGAAAATTGTATGAAGAGTGAGTGGAAACCCTTCGAATCATCTCTAAGAATGTAAAGAGCGAAGAAAAAGACGGAGGAAACGAACGTATACGTATACGAATGGATAATGAACGAATAGATGTATAGTCTTAGAGCTTGCGGAGAAAGTAGAAATAAAAAGAGACCCTACAAAAGGATCTACAGAGGACAAGAGGCCACAAGAGGCCACACAAGAGGCCACAAGAGCGCAAAACAAATATTAGAAGTGGATACAACGGACAATATACAAATAAGGAAACTCAAAAACTTTTTATTTTAAAAATAGACAAAGAAAAATTATTGAAAAAGTGGACAGTGTGAATGATAATACGCGAAGGAAGAAAGGGTTATATTAATACAAAATTGTCATTTGTGCGAGTGATGCAAAAGTTTTGAGGGCTGTATATACAGGGTGTCTCAAAAGCCAGGCACCCTGGGACTATATATATATATATATATAATGAATAAAACCACGAAGGAAAGGAAACACAGAATGGTGCTCAAGCGCTTTCGTCTAATGACATCCTCAGGAACACTCAACACTGAGGATGTCATTAGACGAAAGCGCTTGAGCACCACTGTGTTTCCTTTTCTTCGTGGTTTTATTTATCATAAATATTTTTCACGTGTTACTTTCGTGAAATAATTCTCATATATATATATATACACACATACAGGGCGTTCATAAAAGATCTGAACGATTTGATTCGTTAATATTTTTCATACTAAATAAGATATGAAGCATGTGTAAGTGATAGAGCAACTAATAAAGTTTTTTTTTTTGTACAAGACCAAGGTTGTCAACATCCATGAACTACGAATCAGGATCAGGGTGAAAAATTGAATATCGATTAGATGTTGTACGGGCGACCAATGGCGCACATGTTGAAGTTAAATATTAAACATGTATGCGAGCCTTTTAGCTGTGCGGAGTCACATGGACAAACTTGTTTCTTTGTATGTTATTGGGTTATCACATTAATAAAGACTGAAATCGTTCAAATCTTTTATGAACACACTGTATATACATTGAAAATGCCTAGTCCTATGGTGCTTGACTTTTGGGCCACCCTGCATATTATAGCATACATATTAAAAAATTTTCTTCTGTGTTAGCAAAATGCCGATTTTGTCCAGTTATTACTAAAATTTTCATAGTTTTCTGCATTTTATTTTCATAGTTCTTTACTTGTATATACATTTTTGGGGAATTCCGAGTTGTTTGAAATAAACTACGAAGTAGTATACAACTGTTTTACAATATCAGTTATTGACTTCTCCTTGGGGAAACTGAGCTTACAGAGGAAAAGAAGGACCAACACGATAGCAAGCATATTTATTTTTCTGTTTCAGACGTTTCGCCAAATTACTTTTGCCATCATTAATAATTCTACAAATAAAATTTCTTTAAGACAGTACAAATAAATAAATTAATACAGTACATAAATACATTAATACACAAAGACGTTAAATTTAAGACATTAAAACAGTGGTGCACAAACTTTTTTGATGTGAGGGCCAAGCGAAGAAAATAACTAAATGTATTAGCCTACTTACTTTCCATCTAAGTCATAAATTGGGTCACTTTTATATTCTTACTTTTTCATTGAATTGAAAAGACCCGTGGGGGCACTGAAAAGACCCGTGGGTGACACATTTGGCCCGCGGGCCAGGGTTTGTGCATCACTGCATTAAAACGATTAAAAAATACAAAATAAAATTATAATATCAAAGTATATAAAAAACATAATGACCTCAAATGCCGAAATCACAAATTGGGATTGAGCTGTATGCGGATATTAACTCTAGTTGGTTGGCTTGTGAGAAATGTTAGTTACTTAGAAGAGGTGTAATTTATAAGATGAGCTATTGTTGTACTGTTGTAGCGACTCTACATGGATATTTTGCAATATTCAAATTAAGTCAGTTTCGATCACTTAAGTATCGTATTTTCTGTTACTGCCTGTATATACAGTGAAGGCTAGGTTAGGTTAGGTTAGGTGATTAAGGCTCGCAGACATTATGTGGAATGCCTGAAACTTTTAGGTATTACGTGAAATGTCTGGTTTTGGGTACTGACTAACATTATATAGATGTCTGTCTGTCTGTCTGTTCTATGTTCGTTTATACACGCCTAAACGACTAGGATAATCTGCTCTATGTTTAGTATACACACTAAGAGAGAACCAGAGAAGGTTTTAGTAACACACCCCTCCCAGTCACCTCACCCCCACCCTTGGGAGGAGGACTGGGAGGGGGTCCCCTAAACGGCTAGGATAATTTGCACCAAATTTAGTATACACATTAAGGGAGAACTAGGGAAGGTTTTAGTAACACACCTGCCCCTCTCAGTTCCCCACTAGGATATGTTTCCCACATAAAGCATCCGCATGTGGGAAACATGTGTCGACAAAAAACTTATAATACACATTGTGAACGAAATTATTTTATAGTTGCTTATCGAAATGTGGAGGAAATAAATGGTTTTACTCTTCATCGTTTTACCGCCATTACTGAAAGAATCGCCCTACCTCAACTTTCCAATTTTCTTATCTTAGAAGAGGGCTGAATCAGCTTGACCTCCTTTAAAAGTACACATACAACAATCGACTCGACAAAGGTCGGGCCTATGGGGGGTATTCTGCTGAGATAACCCCACCCCCACCGCCCTTTAGGCCAAAGGTATATATATATATATATATATTTGTTATGTTGGTGATACCTTTGTAATATTAAAAAAATAGACCTTTTTAATGATGTATTAAAAATTTAGCAAATTAAATTTCTCGCGTGAGACACGTGGCAATGGAAGATTACATTTCTGATGTAAAGTTGATACTTAAAATCAAAGTATCATTTCAAAGTAATGTTTACATCAAGTCTGTCAATAAAGGACTCTATTCGAATTATGGCTCTCGCATCCCTGAAAATGACAGAATTTTACTTATTAAAACGTTATTGCATAGATGTAAAGAATAGCTGGTGCTACTGTAGTATGCGGTCTACCTACGATTCGGCGGTCTACCTTTTAATTATAGCTTCTTATCTTTTTATTATTTTATTATTAGGTTAATTGTACGCCCTTGACGATTGGTTAGGTTAAGTCGTGATATTTTCGTTAAAACTAACGAAAATATCACGACTTAACCTAACCAATCATCAAGGGCGTACTGTAGTATGCGGTCTACCGTTAAGTATGCGGTAGTAGTATGTTTAACTTCTTTAATATTCTTTAATTGTGTAAATTAAATTATAATTCCTTTCAATTCATTTTCAATTCCTTTTAAATATTTTGAACGGTAGACCGCATACTACAGTAGAAACTTAACGGTAGACCGCATACTACAGTAGCACCGAATAGCTTCAAGCTTGAGCCTTGAAGTTAATTAATTAAGCAACATTGGGTCTGGGTAGTAGTTGGGTGAGAGACCGCTCTCTGCGTCAAGGTGATGTATCGGCCTACAACTTTACGTGGGATCCGAGCCACCTGAACACAGAAGAATTGCTCATCCAACTACCGAACAGAGCCATCGTCCCTGACTTTGCTGATCTAATGAGAAGCGGTGTTGCGACTTTGCCACGAACTAATCTGGACAACTTCAAGTACTATTAAAAGAACGGCTTAAACTGGGGTAAGCTAAACCATAAACTGTATTAACTAAGTAGTTTTTCTAAAAGAACTTCGAAAAATTATTAGTTTTAAATGAAATAAGCTATTAAACTAATAATAATGACTTGGTAAAGCCAAGTTATGGTAAAATATCTACAAATAATCCAAAATGTATACAGTATATACTCCATCTTAAATTGTAATATTTTATCAATGATCCTTTATTGACGTTTAAGGCCTAGGAAAAACTTTTCTAGTTTACTTATACATTAGTGTACATCGTGTACGGTATTAGACTACCGTACGAGTCTGGATTCATCATGTATAATATACACTGAATTCCGACTGTAAGCCTAATATCGAACGCAACGAACAAGGAAAAGAAAGTTTTTTTTAATCTTTACTCTCAATCCTCATCTGAGTGCTCTCGGTTGGACTAAGGATGTAAAACGAAACAACTAACCAACCAGCCAACCATTCAGATCCACAAATAAAGCAAATTGAGTTTAGGTCTGAACCTTCCTGGCTGCTCCCCGAGGTTAAATGAAAGACTCCCAACTACACATAAAACAGATAAGTTATGGGCAGGACGAAAGCGTCAAAGAAGTAAGTTTTGTTTTATAGTTTAATAATTCTGTACGTTGTTTAAAAATTAATGGTATCCTTAGATTTTATAAGAAAAATATATTTTCATGTTTTAGCTTTTCCTAAATTAAGTTACTCATTTAAAGTCGTTTGCAGTAGGCCTAAAACTTCAAAGCCTAAGGCCTTAATTGGCGAGACTGCTTTAACATAGTTTAGGGCCTATAACAAGACCTATAAAATTGCTGTAGGAAGTCTCTGTGAGGGCAAGCGAGTTTACAGGCTAAGGGATAGGCCTCGTATGTAAGGCTAATTATAGTCCCCTAATGGTATATAGTTAACCAGTCTGCGTAATTTGGCGGTTTTTCGCTACACGTGAGCGTTAAGGCTTAGAATGTTTGAGGTATCAATCTTCGGAATGTCGAATTAAGAGTTGTTTAATTAAATAACCGTAACAGGTGCAAATGTACATTTAAAACTGTAATAAGACGTCACATTTGGCTCATTTCAGACATCAATTATTTGATTTTATGGATCAAATGTAGAATTCGGACCCCAGCCTTCTTTAGTTAGCTTTATAAGGCTAACTAACGAAAATATCACGACCTAACCTAACCAATCGTTAGGTTAACTGTACGCCCTTGACGATTGGTTAGGTCATGATATTTTCGTTAGTTAGCCTTATAAAGCTAACTAAAGAAGGCTGGGGTCCGAATTCTACATTTGATCCGATTTTATAAAATATAAAACTACGCATTTTTGAAGGTTCTCTTAGTTTTAGCCTATAGACATTTTTGCATTTTTATATTATTGGGGTGCTAGCGCAAGACTTGAGGCCCATTAAATCGCCCTAGTCAAATTAGGCCCTAAGATCTTTGTACTTAAAGCATGTACAGTAGATTAAAAAAAACTTCCCTAAATCAGAGAAATTTGTGCATTTATAAACTTAAATTATCTAAAAGGTTATTCCCAAGGATCACGTGAAGATCAGGGCCCCCAGCCTCAATTACCAAATGATATCTTTGTTAAAACTAACACGAAAATATCACGATTTAACCTAACCACTCGTCAAGGGCGTACAGTTGACCTAACCGGACATTCAATTTAATTTATTATATTTGGTACTGTAAAGCAAAAAACAATACATGGGGATCCTGATCTTCAGGTGATCCATTCGCAGAGCGGTCAGGACTTCTACAGTATTATAAAATACCATTTATATGAGCTAGTGTAGCTCGCAAGACTACTACTTATATCTAAAGATATAATTATTTAATAATAATGAAAAAATAATAGTTTATTAATTAAAGGAGGATAATAATTGCTAGTTGTAGATATGCGAAAAATATCATATGGGGACCACATCCTTTATTAGAAAGGTTAGGTGTACCCAGAACCATCCACTTTTCTTAAAGGAAATCTTATTTACATTTCATTTGGAAAACGAAGCCACTGGAGCCTATCGAGGTTATCCATGTCATCGGCTACATTTTAATATCATCATCTTGTAAAACATAAATCTCAAGTCGGCTAATTAATGTACTACTATTTACTACTATCAAAGTAACCTACGTAACTTAAGCTAAGCATATAGACTATTTACAATTTACAAACTATCTATTTCATGAAAGTGCCTAAATTAGTCTTAAAATTAACTAACGAACTTCTACTGTTTACCACATCATATGGCAAGTCATTTCAAACTACAATATAATACACATTTGAAATTACTTACTGTGGGTTTATTACACACTTATATACTTATATTATATATATATATATATATATATATATATATACATGCATACGCGCCTGTATATATATAAAATGTGGAAAAGTATTCTCCGTGTAGGATTCGCTTTCACCTCGAATGCAAGGGTGCGAGATCGTTATTTGTTCTTACGGGTGCTGAGATATCCACCAAGTTAAATTTTATCTTGTCGCAAGATAGTATCGTTCTTCCCTTCTACTCGAGAAGGAATCCTAGTAGGGGCAGTTTTATATTATGCAAAATCATGCGTGTTCATGCATGATATCCGTTTAGTTTATGATTAGGAGCTTAACCACGAATCCCAAACTACAACCATTCTCCAGTCCAGGTCTGTCCAGCAGTGAAGATAATTAGGACTTGCCTTCACGATAACGAGTGTTTAAGCAAAAGAGGAGCCGACATTGCTCGTATTTAACAGTTGGTTAAACTAAAGACAAATCAAAAGATGCGAAGCCATACAACAGTGATTACTGCACGTAAGCCC
This sequence comes from Bathynomus jamesi, assembly GCA_023014485.1. Classification (NCBI taxonomy): domain Eukaryota; kingdom Metazoa; phylum Arthropoda; class Malacostraca; order Isopoda; family Cirolanidae; genus Bathynomus; species Bathynomus jamesi. The sequence goes on from JAJOZX010000150.1 coordinate 1,225,615, forward strand.
TGGTTCGAACACACTGTGCACCTAAGTGGATGGCTGAAAATTTTTTCACTTATTGAGATGTCGATGTACTGCCGGAACAGCCGCATCCAGCCTATATAGATGTTAAGAATTACGCCACTGTAAGTTTACATCTTTAACCGCTGGCGAGAAATCTCTTCGCATTCCTTTTTTAAGAGATACATTTATGGTCAGTGCTATGAAGAGCTTCATTCGATTGTGACGTATCTTCGCACCTACTTTCGCCGCAAAAGAAATAGTGAAAACACACTTTACTTTGTCGTTTATTTGCCACAATGTGGAACTTGTACATATCAAAACTCTTATAAAAAGTGTGTTTTATGGAACACTTTCATGGACCATTTCCCCAAACACAACCAACACTACTATTTTTTTTTGGCTTTCTTCCGTTGACATGGGTCAATAGGCAAATGGACTGATAGGAGGTCGTGAGATCGAGTCCGGGTGAGAACTTTGTAATTTCTGACCGCCCGGGTGTCGTTCAGATATCGCGTTAAACTATAGGCCGAAAGTGGAGTGACAAGCTTGACCCTCTTCAGAATGAACAATTCGGGCGAAAGCAAAACCAAGGTTAACCAACCAAGATTAACCAAGTACGCGGTGCATCCTGTTCCTGGTGACTCGTGCACCCGGGCCTATAAAACCATTAGTATCTGCACTGCAAGCTAACGAGACAAGCAAGGAAATGATTACGAATTTGAACGTTGATTGCATAATAACACGGAGCATTCTTGCTTCTTGCGGTGATGAACCACGTACGGGAGACTCGTTCACGTACAGAAGCCTTGTTACTCGATAGTACGTTAACATTTAACGTACTTGTCATTGATAGTGCGAGCTTCTTATAACGAATGAGTGTGGACGGGGCGGTGCTTTGGGAGGAAATGTTAGTCTTGCAAGAATAGACTCGTCGGAGCGCCTTCTTGCATACATTTTTAGATCAATTTGAAATTGTTTTTTTATCGTATCGAGCTAACGACATTTCATCGTCAAGACGTTCCATCATCAAAGTTTGGGTGTTGGGGAGATCGGGGGCTTAGATTGTTAGGCGAGGTTAGGTTATTAGTGTCTATCAAATTTACTGTCAACAAAATGTCTACACGCGCGCGCGCACATATATATACACACGTATGGAAGAGCATCAATCTGCGTCAGATTAATGGGAGAATTTTGCTTGAAACCGTAAGCCATTTATTTCCTATGTTATGCCTGAAAAGCATTATTTTTACTTAATCTTTATACTTAATTGCTTCATCTTTATATTTAATAATAAAATCTTAGATATGAACCAAAACGGTAGTTGGGGGGAGAGGGTTTCCAGCAACAGTGACACTTGTTATTAGTAATATAAAGACATCTGAAGAGAAGTTCAGTAATCTTTCCCTCGTTTACTCGGTGGTGTAGTGGTTAGCATCGCTGACTACGAATCCATCGGCCCCGTATTCGATTCCTGGTGACGGCAGGGGGCGCGCAGCTAACCCAACTGTTCATCCTTCCACACAATAAAAATTGGTTGGTAGATAAATGGGTAGCCTAGTGGTTAAATCGCTGGGCTTGTTGATCGGGAGGTCGTGAGATCGAGTCCGGGCAAGGCCTTTGTAGTTTCTGACCACCCGTGGTGGGTCGTGGTTTCGGATTCCACGTTAAGATGTAGGTCTAAGGTGGAGCAACAAGCTTGAGGTTCGTCAGAATGAACAATTCTGGCGGAAGCAAAACCAAGGTTAACCAAGGTCAACCAAGGTTACACTGAAAGCGAAACTAATTTTAGCAAGGATAATCGGGAAGTATCGTCAGCTCTTATCAGCGACCATTTTTCAGTGGGTAACTGTTTCTCTATAAGCGAAATGAAGACCATGAGGTCGGGGGTTCGGCTCGCGATGGCATTTATAATAATAATAATAATAATAATAATAATAAAAATAATTTATCCAAGAGTTTACACAATGGACCACATTAGTTGGCCTTAGCGCTGTGCCAGTTTCTGGCCCTCCTAACTTTTTTTTATCATTAGTTTCGATGTTTATATCTTTGATTTTAATTTCTTTATAGTTTTTAAATATCAGTTTAAAGGACCAACATTTTTTTTCAGTAAGCTGCACCGTTTTCTCTCGTATGTAGCAAGCGAGATAGGTCGCTTCGAGTCATAGGGTTTCAAGACCCTCTTGAAATTACTATACAGTCATAAAATAGTCTTTTAGTAGTCTACTTCAACATATATGTATATAATTGTGTGTGTGTGTCTTACCAGCATGAATGGAAAGAAGGTAAAAGTGGGAGAAAGGAGATAATGCTGCTTTGGTACTATTTCACCTTCATCACGGCAAAAGTCGCGTGACGGAAAGGACCTACAGCTTTTCGCGCGATCCGAACTATCTACAGGTCACTACATCTGCACGCGAAGACTGTCATCCATCCAACGAGTGAACAGTCCCTAAGTTAACTTCGCTGATCTAACCGGAAGTGGCCTTGCAACATGGCCACGACGTAGCCTTGGGAGAATGGAGAAGACGGTAGAAAGAATAAACACCGTAATGTAATTGTGAAATAGTGAAGGAAAAAATTGATTGTTTTAATTCTCTAAAATATTATCAGTCACTTAAAACGAAATGTAGTTTCAACATGAGTCATTTCTCAAGTTCATTCTTATTCCTTGTCCAACATAGAAATTATCTCGATTCATTCGTATACCTCCAGTTACATGAAATAATGTATAATTGTCCGCATATTAATGTTCCTCGCCTCAAAGGCGACTTCGTACACGTGGCACGCCCCAGTGATAGTCAAAGTACCCCAACTGTGGGAAGGTGGGGGGGGGGGGGGGACAACAGAGTCCAACACCACATAACATTGACATGCGGATAATTATAATGTAATATGTGTTCATAAAGATAAACAGATATGATCGTGAACAGCGTTGAACTCCATTTTTACTAGTCTTGTACAGTAATAAGATTCCATTATGATTACTGCGAGTCTATATGAACAGCTACCACAATACAACTTTTAATATACTAGTGAATTTGAACCAAAAATAGACGTTACACAACCAACCTCCACACTCCCTCATTCCCCTTCTCAACCCACCAGTCTCGCGTATATGAAATCATTATGTAACAATACATCTAATGATATAGACAGAGCCGGATTTATGCACAGGCGCATGAGGCGCTAGCTGGGGGCCTCGACCAAAAAGACCTCATGAGCAGAATTTATCACTAGATTCTAAACCTGGAAAAAAACTCAATAATCCATTCTTAAAACGTAAACTTGGTAGTCCTGGCAACTTGGCAAGTGGGTAACTGAATGAGGCATTGTGCTTTTTGTGCATGCGCAAAATATGGCGCCGTATCAGCGTTATGAAAAGAATACAGAAACATCAAAAGTGCTTTAATTAACCTGTGTGTGGACATGAAAATCCCGTCTGTCGTTTAGACTTCAGAGGATCTAACGATAAATATGCTAAAAGCTGTTAATCTCTCAAAATCACTGACGGAATTTATTGTAGAAATTGGAACAACTTTAACGGTATGGAAGAGGAAGCTAAACTTCTAACTAATGAAACGCAGATGAGCAATGCCGAATTAATTATAAAACGAAACAATGACATATATTTTGCATGGCAGGGATTTATTTGTAGTTAATACTTTTAATTAATGTAATTTGCGATACGTTTAATGTGGAGATAAACCGACGAACAATAGTGTACAAGGATATATTACATACATATGTTTAACGTGTTTTTCAAAACAATACGAATTCAAATGGAGTAAACATAGGTACTGATAAATACACTGGAGTTTACAGAGAACAATAATGTTGATCAATTTAAAGACGAAATACTGCACTTTCTAAAATATATGAAAAAAGAAAAAGCGATAAACCCAGTTGATATGTACGTATAATATTCTTGATGGACTAAAATCGACGCTTCCAAATGTAGAAACCATTCTAAAATTTTTTTAACGATGCCTGTAACAAACTGAAGTGGTGAACGGTCCTTTTCGATTCTAAAAAGAATTAAGTATTGCTTAAGAAAGTTTATTGCAAACAAAAATGTCGAATCTATCCCTCTTATTTAATGAATTAGCTATAACAATATATAGGGTGTTTCATAACGTGTGTGCAGTGCTGTGCTCGTTACTTTATAAATGTAATGCCGTTACTACAGTCTAAATGTAACGCCGTTATTGTTAGTTACCATTTTTAAAAAGTAACGAGTAACGGCACCGTTACTCATTACTTTTAATGAAATGTAAATATATTATATATGTATAGGTATATTATAATTTATATATACATAAAATATTATATAAACATTCGCTCCCTTCGCTTTGTCCGGAGCTATAGGGCGCGTCCCTCTATGGCCAATGGGGGAATGCATCTTCCTCCGATGCAAGGGCCTTCTCTGCCCTCGTGGACCATTGGACCCGTTTGGGGACCCGGCTGATCTCCTACCCTCCTACTTATATTTCCCTCTCCTCTTTTCCCCAACTCTTTCTCGGTTTGTTGTTTCCTCCCTTCCCGCATTTAGCTTTGTTTTTGGACTTTGACTTGATTTTTTCCTTGGACCTTGGGTGAAGGAGGTGGTTGTCTTTCACCCTTGTCGCTCTTAAACCAAACCCAAGCCCTGTCCCTGCCATCTTTCACCGCGCGTTGGATGAGAGTGGCCGCCTTGTAGGCACGGGGACTGGGAGTGGGTGTATCTCCCCTGCGTGACATCTATTGGCGGTGGGACCGAGTGAGCCCACGATTCGCCTTTCCCTTGTTGGAGTCGATGGTGGCTGGATGCGCGCGGGGGATGAAAATTCTCTTTTTTTGCTATGGCTTTTTCATCTATTCGGTTAACGACTTCCGCTTCTAATACTCGGACTACTCTCAACACTCGGGTGGTGGGCAACTAGGCCCTCGAGTCCCCTACCACTGGAAGCCCGCATCCAGATGGGGTTGACCCCCCCTTTGGTAACTGATCACTTGCATTCTCCTCTACCGTTGCCTACCCCAGGCTGTACCCTGAACATCCCTTTGGATGTATGCCCTCTGGAGCAGGGGTCTCGCCCAGCTCGCCTCAGCTGCCTTCGGGCAAGACAAGTTCCACCCAAGATTTACCTCCAAAACCCGGCTTCTTGCTCTCCCCGTATGCCCCCCTCACCCGCCGTCGGCCCGCCTCCCCACGGAGAGAGCCCCGCGGCGGAGGGGGAAGTCGGTATGGACGACCATCCTATCGACAGTTGGATATCCCAGTCCACTTCGACTCTACTGCCTCCATATCCCTTCCAAGTATCCACAAATTCCTAGAGATCCGGCCTACCTCTGGATCCCTTCCGACCAATTCTGAACGGACGTTTCAGGCGATCCGAGCCCGCAGCAACTCCAGCCGTTATGATGTGCGACCGCAGAGGGATGGTTCCCTCCTCATAAAATCACGCTCCGCCACAGAGACGAAAGCCCTACTCTCCATCACTGAGGTTCTTGGATGCTCGGTGTCCGTTTCACCACACCCTCGCCTGAACCAGAGTCAGGGCACTATTTATGCCACAAGCTTATTGTCAATTACAGTGAACGAGCTCTTGGAGGACCTCGCACCCCAGGGTGTCACCAAGATCTATCGCTTCACATCCCGACAGGGAGGTACCCCCTCCCCCACACCGCGTCTACTTCTTACCTTTAATAACTTAGTCCCTCCCGACCGTATTGTATAGGGTATGGGAGACCGCACGTTATGCGAATTCTCTGTTCGCCCATACATCCCAGACCCGACCCGTTGTTTTAAATGCAACAAGTTCGGACATGTTAACTCAGTTTGTCGGCAGCCGCACCAATTGTGTGTTCGTTGCGGACAAGTTGCTCACCCAGACAAGTGCCCCAACACACCCAAATGCTCCAATTGTGAAGGTGCATATCCATCTTCATCCAGAGAATGCCTGTTCTTCAGGTTCGAGAAGGAGGTCCGAGGCCTGCAGGTAGCGGATTTCCTTAGCCTCCGAGAGGCACGAGACAGGGTGCGGAGTCGGGAGGTGAGACCGGGCGTGTCTTACGCTGCAGCCCTCGGCTCTGTCCGCTCGGCACGCCGCCCTGGCCTGCCGCTCACAAACCCCTCGACCAGTGCTCCCCATTCCTCTCGGGAGGAGTCCCTGCAAGAGCTAACGACCTCCTGTACCTCCACCATTCCTTCTCTCCATGCACCTCACCTGCAACAGATTCCACAGGAGTCTGGGACCAGGACACCCAGGCCCCACCCACCTCGAATCCTGCCCTCCCAGCACTCTGCACACACCCGAACCTAGTGCCCGGAGTAAGTCGACGAGGCGGAGACGTCGGAGTGAGTCGCCAGACCCTCCGGACCTTCAATTTGTCTCTCCCTCTTCCCCTAGTGCTAAGAAGACAGATCGGACCTTCACTTCGCCTATGAGGACCAAACCACCCAACAGCAGAAGTACCATCAATCTACCCCCACAGACTCGGACAATAGTTGCCGAAGTATATGACCCACCCTCCACGACGAGATTCAATCTGGACAACATCCTCTCCCCCGAGGATCCAGTGGATGCGGCTCTGGCGCAGCTACATGGTATGGGGAACTCGGCTGCGCCCGTCAGTCTCGCGGACCTGCCCTTGCCTCCTGACGCAATTTTTTCTTCCCCTCCTCGAACACCAGAGCTGGCAATAAATACATTGAATGTATTTAAATACTAAATACATGGGAGAAATGTATTTAAATACTAAATACATTTTACGAATGTATTTAGATACTAAATACAAAATACATCAATTGTATTTAAATATATTTGTAAATACATTTTAAATACATACAAATTTTAACATATGCATTCACTAATTCATGTTTTGATAAATCAAATTGGAGTGATTGCAACGAGTTAGTTACACAGGCCCACTTAAGGCAGAGCCGTTTTGTACGATTATTCGGTCAATTTCAAGATATTTTTTGATGTCTAAAAAAACATTTACCTTCAGATGAGTGTACAGATTCGTTGTAGCATTGCTTGCAGCAGAGACTTCGTGTTTACACAGCAAGCAGGTGCACTTTACCTTATTACCGTCTTTAGATTTAATTTTAAAGTATTTTCCATCAAACAGAGGGTGCACTAAATTGTTATCTGCAGATATATCACTGGTTTATTCACCGGATTTGCTTGTTGAAGCCATGACACGCACACGATAAAGAAATCAACCGCTTTCGACTAAGAGTGGCACACAACTGATTGAACTGACACGTTGAAACATGAACCATGCTGTACTACACTGTCGACGCGTCGTACTGTGCTAGTACAGAACGTGTATTAAACCAGTAAAAGTATTTACATTTTTATATTTTGAGTATTTAAATACATTGTATTTAAATACTCATTAAAGTATTTAAATACTATACTTAAATACATGAAAAACAATGTATTTATAAATACAGTTCTAAATACACAAATGTATTTAAATATGTATTTAAATACAAATGTATTTAAATACTGCCCAGCTCTCGAACACACTGTTTCACCTCCTCCCACCCTCACTCTACCTGCTCCCTTAAAATCCCCGGCCCAAACCCTGTCAGCCACTCTGAGCACGTCCTCCCTCCCATCTGCCGGGTCCTTCTGGCACCCCTTATCGCCACCTGAGGTTCGTCGTGAGACCCCAGACAGGCGGGGAGGTGCCATTTCGGGAAATAAAACGCCCCCCCCATGGCCCGAACACAAAAGCTCAAGAAAGTTTGCACCATCGGAGCCCACGACAATCTCCAAGCTGCCGTGATCCGCGCCTCCGGTCTCGCTCGGCCGACTCGACCCCGCGGTCTCTGCAGAGATCGACTGGCCGACAGATTCCTTCTCTGGTGAACGGCAGATAGCCAGCCATACTCCTAACTCACCCCTCGCCTTCGCGAACCTCAAATCTACCTTCACACTCCAACATCTTCGCACCTATACCTTTACCCATCCCCCATCATCAAATAATGGATCCCCCGAAAACTACAATAGTTCACTGGAACTGTAGAGGTATATTTGCAAATTACGAAGGCCTGAATTCCTTGATTGCCACTTCCCGTCCGTGTGTATCTGTCTCCAGGAACTCATCCTGGGGACCAGACCCATGCCCTGCCCGACTGGATATTCTTTCATCACCACCCCGTCTCCTACCTGCACTCGAAAGGGGGCTGCCATTTTTATCCACCACGCAGTCCCCTTCTACAATCTCCCTATCCGATCCCCGTTACAGGTGATTGCTACCCGGCTTTCCCTGGATAGACAGTACACCGTATGTTCAATATACCTCCCTCCACACACCCAAGTCTCCCGCGATGACCTGGTGGAGGTCGTACAACAACTCCCCAGGCCCTTTCTATTACTGGGCGATTTCAATAGTCGCCACCCCATGTGGGGAGACACGCACTCCACCTATATGGCCCCGACCCTGATCAACATCATGACCGAGCTCTCATTTGAGTGCCTCAATGATGGCTCTCCTACTTTCTACCATGCCACCACCTGCACTCCATCCTGTATAGACCTGTCCTTCGTTTCGACCGATGCCCTCCTAGATTTCTCGTGGCAAGTCCTCCAAGAGGATTATGGAAGTGATCATTTCCCAGTTCAACTCACGCTTAATTGGCCCGACCAGACCGTTCGTGTACTGGAGAAATGGATTACTGCAAAAGCTAATTGGTCCCGCTTCCACGATGATACATATACAACTCGAACACCTGCCAACTTCCCATCCTCCGATGAGTGTATCGCATACTTCGAATCAAACGTGGTAGCGGCTGCGCGCTCTAGCATCTAGCATCCCGCGATCCTCCACCTACCCCCGCGCCCGACGGGTACCTTGGTGGACCCCAGAGTGCACGGAGGCGGTATGCGCCAAGAAGACGGCTACTCGACGGTTCTACCGTACGCGACTTCCCATCCATCGCACGGAGATGCAGCGGGCCAGGGCCATCGCCCGCCGCACAATGAAGACAGCGCGCCGAGTTTCTTGGCGTGCCTTTGTATCCGGTGTCACCACCACCACACCTTCGGCTACCATCTGGAAGAAGGTACGGGGCGTCGAGAGGCGACATGTCCCCTCCCGACCCCCGGTACTCCGGACTAACGACGGACTCCTATACGAGCCAAAATCAGTGGCAAACCATCTAGCCTCTACTTTTGCCGCCGTTTCTTCCTCTGCAGTTAGCTCCCCCGTACCCGCCCCTAAAAATAGCTCCTCTTCACCGTCCATAGACAGCTCCTACAACCAACTGTTCACCATGCGTGAACTACAGGCGGCACTGGCCTCGCGACGATCCCCTTGTCCTGGCCCGGACGGTATTCCCTACAGCATGATACAGCACATCCACCCCACCTTACAAAATTTCCTACTAGACCTATACAACCGCATATGGATAGAGGGCACCTTTCCCTCACGGTGGAGGGAGGCCTACGTAATCCCTATCCCCAAACCCGGCAAAGATTCCCTCGATCCCACAAACTACAGACCAATCGCCCTAATGTGTTGTGCCTGCAAAATTTTCGAAAAAATGGTCGCGACGCGACTATCGTTCTTCCTCGAAAATAGTAATTCCTTCCCGGCTACCCAGTCCGGCTTCAGACAATTTCGATCCACCACTGATCCCCTCCTGCTTCTCAGCCGTGACATACAGAATGCATTCGACAGTGGACAATTCGTCCTATCAATATTTTTTGACATCCAGAAGGCCTACGACACAACTCATCGGACAATAATCCTTAGACAGCTCCAAAGTCTAGGGCTCGTAGGAGCCATGCCGACCTTCATCAGGGGCTTCCTATCCTCCCGAACCTTTAAAGTTCGGGTGGGCTCAGTCCTCTCAGACACTTTCGTGCAGATGGACGGGGTCCCACAGGGAAGCATCCTCAGTGTTCTATGCTTTTCCATCGTCATGAACACAGTCTCAAAATGTCTTCCACCCAACATCCGTTCTTCCATCTACGCGGATGACCTTGCGATCTACTTTGCAGGGCGGGAGCCGTCCGTAGTTCAACGGCAAATTCAGCTCGCCATCTACCGGGTGGAAAGGTGGGCGACATCGGTGGGTTTCCGCCTCTCCACCCCGAAGTCCAAGTGTATGCTTTTCAGCAGAAGAAGACCCGCAACCCTTCCTGTTCCCTCTGTCACGCTATACGGCAATCCTCTTGAGGTGGTACCCTCCACGCGATTTTTGGGCGTGATTCTAGACCGAAGGCTCAACTGGGTTCCTCATATCAAACAACTGAAGCAGTCCCTTCAGCGTCCCCTCGCTCTACTAGATCACCTCTCCCACACCACATGGGGCGCAGACCGACGCTCTCTCCTTCGTCTTTACACTTCCATGGTCCAGTCGAAGCTGGACTATGGCAGTGTAGTATACGGTTCAGCCTCCAACACCTGCCTCCGTATCTTGGACCCAGTCCTTAATAGGGGCCTCCGCCTCGCCACTGGTGCTTTCCGCTCTTCTCCAGCCTCCAGCCTTCAAGTGGATTGCAATTACCTCCCTCTCGCCCTCCGACGGCGTCTGCTCCTCATGAGGACATACCTCCGTGCACAGAGACTACCCTCTTCGCTTGTATGCGCGGCGATTTCTGAACTCCCACCCCAGGGACGGAGCTGGCACTTCACTGAAGAGGTCCGCTCTTTCCTTGACTTTTCTAACATGCCTGTCCCCTCAATTATCCCCATTTCATACAACATTTACCCCCCCTGGCTCCTCACCCCTATTAAGTTCTGCAGGGACCTGTGTGCTCTACCGAAGAATACAACGAGTGCTACGGTATACAGGTCACTTTTCCGTGAACATGCAACCCAACATCCGGACACAGTCGCCATTTATACAGATGGTTCCCGTTCGGAGACTGGTGCGGCCGCTTCAGCGGTGATACTGACCCAACCACTTTCTCGAGGCGTCAGCTTGCCCCGCGAGACCTCCGTTTTCTCGGCAGAACTTTTCGCGATTAAGGAGGCCCTAGACATAGTGCGCACTCACTCTGCCAGCTCTTTCGTCATATATTCAGATTCCCAAAGCGCACTTCTCTCCCTAGAGAGATGTAACCCCCCTCATCCGCTCGTCTGTACCATCCAGCAAATTTTCCATTTTTTAACAGCCTTCCGACACAAGACAATCGCCTTCTGCTGGGTCCCGGCACATGTCGGCATCCAGGGTAACGAGGAGGCGGACCGCACGGCAAAGTCGGCCTGCTTACTACCGGCCTCCTCCCCCTCTTCCTTTCACCGACTTCTTCCCGACTCTCCGCTCCCATTTCCGTTCCATCTGGCAACGGGAATGGGACCAGGCCACACAAAACAAACTTCATAAGATCAAACCGCAAGTAGGATACTGGGCCTCCTCCTTCCACCGGTCCCGACATAAAGAAGTGATTATAGCCCGTCTCCGCATAGGACACACACGCATTACTCATGGTCACCTAATGGCTAAATCGCCAGCCCCGCTCTGCCCTACCTGTCATACTCCCATCACTGTCGTACATCTACTGGTCGAATGTCCAAACTTGTCCGCTCTTCGTTGTAGATTTTTCCCTCACTTGGCCGAAATTCCCATACCCGAGCGTCTACAATTCATGCTCGCTGAGGGCCCCCATTTTTCGGAGGAAGCGATTTCCCGTTTCCTCACTTATTCCCACCTGTTTCAACGGGTCTGAGACCAGGCCCCCATACCCACTCCCCAATAACTGAACACTACACCCCCCCTGGTATATCATCCCCAACTCAGTAACACCACTCACCCACTGCCTCGCTGAGATATGTACCACACTAGGTACGAATCGGCGGTAAAATAAATAAAGGAAAAAAAAATAAAATAAAATAAACATTCGCTTGTGCGAGTATATGTTGGTTTGTATCCACTGGTTGATGCATAGGCTATGAAGTCTGTGCATGCCTTCATTGCGTTATGATGACTTGTAAGGCATAATATTTTCAAAAAGGTAAAACAAAATTACTGAAATTTCTTACTAGGAATTGCAACATAACATAGGATGTAGCATACTATTGATACTAATTTACTAATGCTAGAATATACCAGGAAAGTTTAGTTTTGCAAAACAATAATACGAAATACTAAAGAAATGAATCAAATGAGTTATTGTGCATGGCACTGATAATTGAAATTTATTAGCTGAATATACAAACTTAAGACCTATTATTCAAAAGATCTTTATTGGCCTTTAAGAAAACAAGCTTCTCAAAATTTGCATCTCAGAGCGAGTCTCGTTTCGGACGCAGTATATCCTTCCCTACTGAAAAAAAACCGCTCAACAGCGGCACTAGATGGTATAGGAGTGTTAAGTTTAATAAACATATTTTTAAAGTTAGTGGATGGGAAGGATACAGAGCTGACGTGCCGTGAAGGACCAGATGAGAGGAATGACGAAACCTCTGTTGAACTTAGGTCCCTCCCTGCTCCAGGGTTTTTCGCCTTTTTACTTTGACAGTGCTGTTAGTGTAGGGGGAGAGGGTGGATCGGGGTAGGCTGCCAGCGTGCCAACGGCCAACATGCACACCTCGCTCATAGTAAAGGGACAAATTTTTAACAGTTAAATGAGTGAGGATCGAAAAACTAATTGCGAGCTACGATAAAAAAAGTAACGTCGTTACTGAAAGAGTTACTTGATTTGAAATGTAACGCCGCTACCGTTACTAAAGTACCGCGTTACGTAACGGTCGTTACTTGTAACGCGTTACTGCGTTGTAACACGTGACTGTGCAGATTTGATACTCCAGCAAGAGCTAAAATTCCTCTACCATCCATGATGACGTTATGTACCATGCGTCATCAGCAGTAGACTTGTCAGATGAATTAATGTACGGTAGGCCTTTTGGTGGTGCTTTCTTAAGGAAAAAATTGTCAAAATGTATAAAATTTTTAACAAGCGATAATGTAAGGTTGTTAGGCGTTGAACAATGATTGCATATTAATTGTAAAGTGCTATTTACCATACAACAACAACAACAACAGCAGTAATCTAGATGAATACATTGATTTGCAGTACAAAATTAAGTCATTATCAGATAACCCCAAATACTCTCACTGTATAGTAATGGGGCACTCTAACGCGCTTGTGAAGGTGAACTCGGAATTCTTTGTAGAATTAGGCAACATGTGCGAGTTGGCCAAATTAAGTATGTGATGTAGATGTATTAGGGGTAACCAGTGGTAATTTTACATACGTTAGTGATACCACCAGGTGGATTGATCATTGTCTCGCTAGTAATAATCTAAAGGCTCAAATTGTTAAGAGTTCATATTCTACATGATTTCCTTCTTTCTGATCATAGATCATTAAAAATATTAATTAATTTTACCAATTTATGCGCAACACGTGACAAGAACTCAATAGGTAAGAATAATCGCGTCGATTGATTTAATGTTAATATGCAACAGAATAGAGTACAAAGACAGAACAGGTCTGTGTTAAGAGAGGCAGGAAGCGCCCTGATTAAATCTTACAACTACCATACTAAGATTATTCCTGGATGGAATTATTTTATTGCCCCTCTGAAGAGGGAATCGAAAGACGCCTACGATTTGTGGTGCTTTCATGGTAGACCCAGATTAGGACCAGTAGAGGTCAGTATAAGGCGGCCATAAGGCGATGTAAACGGGAAGAGGAGTCTATTTCAGCATCAAAAGCCTGTGAAGCTCGCATAAATAACGATAATAAATTTTGGAAATTTGTTAAGAATCAAACTGGTGTCAAAAGTGTCCTCCCTCCGACAATCGATGGGGTGTCGGGGGAGGATGAAGTTGCAAAGCTGTGGAAAAACCACTACTCTAACATTCTTAACAGTGTGAGTAGGGATAATCTTAAGACAGATTGCAGCAAAACGCCTGTGGGAGGGACAAGGGAAAATACTGTGGTATCAGTTCTTGAAGTAAAGAGGTTAATTAAAGAGTTAAAGACTGGTTCTGCGTCAGGGGTAGATGACCTATCAAATGAACACTTAAAATATGCCACTGACGTAGTATGTCTGCATATATCATTTCTCTTATCAGCCATGCTTGCTCATAGCTATATCCCTGCAGAGTTCATGAGGGTATATATTTTGCCCCCGTTCAAAAATAAGTACGGAGACATTCTGTCCAGCAATAATTACAGGCCTATTGTTGTCGCTTCCTGCTTCTGGAAACTACTAGAAAAACTCGTTACTCCGATTAAATGATTACCTAATGGACATCTAATCAGTTTGGTTTCAAAAGGTCCCCCTCAACTAACCTGTGTATCTATGTACTTAAAGAAACAATATACAAATACATTGACAGTAATTCAACTATTTATAGCTGTTTCCTAGATATAAGTAAGGCATATGATAGAATGAACCACAATATTTTATTTAAAGAAACTAGAAGACAGGAAGATTCCTATGTACATATTAAATTTATTGAAATTTTGGTATTCCCACCAATCTTTTACCATTACGTGGGGTAATGTACTATCCGAGTGTTTTGGCTCCTCTTGGGGGTGAGAGAAGGCTCCTTGCTCTCCCCTCTGCTGTTTAATGTGTATATTATTATTAACGATTAATTGCTTCACTTAATGAGGCAACAGTAGGATGTTGTATAGATAACACAAGGATAAATAACTTAAGACCATATCATCGGCATAAACTAAGTTCCTCTGTTAAAGGTTTGGATCGGCTACTAAAAGTCTGCGAAGTGTATTCGCAGAAACACATTCTTTTTAATGTTACAAAAACTTAAGGTTATGCAACTTCATCCTAAAAGCTGTAATCAGCCAGCTGATATAAGGTTTAAAATGAATGGTGAAGTAATTGAGGAAGTACAAGAGTTTAAGTATTTGGGTCAAACTATTACCAGCTCCTTGAGTGATGACTCCGATATAAGAAAACAATCTCGAAGCCTTTGTGCTAAAGCGAATATGACTATAAGGAACTTTCGGTTCTACAGTATACAAGTGAAGCTAAAGACGATCTCTTTCGTACTTTCTGCAGCAATATATACGGACAGCAACTCTGGGTGAATTATGAAAAAGGTTCCGGCAGAACCCTAAATTTGCTGTACAACGGGTCCTTTAGACTCTCATAAATTACCCCCGAGATGCTCCGCTTCGCAAATGTTTGCTACCCGCAATGTCCCGAGCTTCCCAAAGGTAACGAGACTTGCTTAATACAGTCTAATGCGAATAATTAAAAAAAATCAACCAACCCTATTATTCAAGCTATTCACGAGTCCTTCCGTTTATCCTCTAAGCCAGTGGTACTTACTGGGCCGCTCGCGAGCCAAATATATAGAGCGCATTTGGCTCGCGAGCCGCGCAATGAGTACCACTGCTCTAAGCTATGGAATTCTTGGTACGAAAACGTCTGTCTGTAGCTCCACTTAACTTTGACATTACTGTATTATTTCTAATCAATTGTATATATTTCTATCCTCAGTATATGAACTGTCATTGTATTAATAATATTTGTCATATGGTCTATAGTCTGCCAATAAACGTTTTAATTTTCATTGAATTAATAAGTAACTGCATATGATATTGAGAACATCTTCTATTTTAGTTCATATTAGTTTTTCGTGTTCTTGTAGAATAACTAAAAATATGGCGCTTGGAAAAAATGTTACTGTGAAAGGATCATGATAGTAGAAGCCCGTTTGGTTGGTATCTCAATATTAAAAGTCGCGTGATTGTCCCTGCACCTTGACGAACAGTCCCATAGTTATGAATACATGGAAAGAAATTAAAAAAAACTACACCACATAAGCACAGAATTGTTCCCATTATTCTTCCCAATTCCAAATTCATTAGAACTTTGGTACTGGTTTGGTGTTAAAATAGGCTTTACTACAGTTCCCATAACATAGTTATGACTAACACTGGTCTTTGCGGACAACTTTTAAATTTTCAACAAAAAAGATTGAACCGTCTTTGATTCTTCACGGCTCATAATTATCATATAAGGTTCTTCTGTCGCATTCTATCAGTGTTGCTTTACGCTCACTCTATTCCTTATTTGATGTTCTTTTTTTAATATTTTTGCGTGTATTCGTAACCTTGAGGACTGTTTCTCGAGATACAGGAGGAGCAATTATACGACTTTTATTACTGAAACACCAACCAAAGGGGCTCCCACTATCATGCCCCTTTCACAGGCAGTAACATCTTTTCCAAGCGCTATATTTTTATTTATTCTACAAGAACACGAAAAACCAATATGAACATATTAAAATAGATGTTCTCAATATTATATGCAGTTAATATTAATCTAATAAAGTACATAACTCCATTAATGATACCAGAAAATATAGCATCGAAAATGGGTGTTTCCATTATTCTGTCCAACCCGTGTGTGTGTAAACACACACACACACACACACACACACACACTTAAAGATTTAAAGCTAAATTCAACTTTGTATGATATTTCTAAATTAATATGGTACAAGAGTAAAACTACCTCAAGGAATGAAAACAAAGAAATTATGATTTAATTAATTTTTACCTGATGTATGGCAGGTTTTTTTTTATTGGGCTTCCTATTTCGGAGAACGCCAAACCTTATTAATTTCACTCTTTTAAGAACGTCTTTGTGTATATCTTTCATAATATAATACCTTCTGATTGCAGAAGAAGAAACTAATCTTCTTTCTTCATCCAAGACAAAGGAAGAGAAGAAATTATGAGACTACCTTGGTCTAATCATAATGTACGGTACGTTTAGGTGCATTTCCAATTTAGACAGCGCCCGTGGTTTAGTGAGTATAAAACTGTTTCCTTATAAGTGAAGACGCTAAGGTCGAGGAGGTCGATTTTGGATGGTGCTATTAGCGCAATGGGCTGCATTAGTTGGCCCGAACACTGTGCCAGTTTATGGCCCTCCTGGTTAATTAACCTCGCCTTAAAATTTAAGCTCACTTGAATTTATTTGGTGTACTTTTTGAAAGTTAATAAAATCCATTTACAGAGTAGGTCAATAGTTTATGCCTTTTAGATTTAAGTTGCGAGTTCGTACGTATGTACGTGTTTTTGGTTTAGAGGGTTAGCAAGAAAGGTATCAATTGCGAAACTTGTTTGGGTAATGGCGGTAGTAGACTATACTGGAACATTGAGAGATCTTTTATTTGTCATCAAGGTGACTGAGATACTTGGATTTTTGTGCTTTCTCTCTTATCCGTGGAAATGTACCAACGCAAACGCTGTTCTCTTTTAGGCTTTGGTATGCCACGATGCGATGATTCACACGGTTTTGTCAGTTAGATAAGTCGGAGTTTGAATTTAAAAAAAAAAAAAAAAAATCTGAACTAACCTCTAGTGGATCTTGCGATTCTTGTTGGTTTCAACACTTTATATCCTTATCCATGTGGCCAAAGGTAAGAGTGGTAATGAACTATTAAATTATCCTTATCTTAACAGAAGGTTTCCTCAAGGATCTCTCTCCTCTTGAGGCCTTTGCCACCATTATAAACTGGTAAAACACACACACACACCACGGTTGAAATCAAAATATTTCTTTAATAGCCCTTAACTATTGAATTACCTGGTCCCGATGTTTGTGACCTTGGGGAAAGGCAGAACTAATTCATTAAACTTAGTTAACATGTTCCGGGGAGTCCAGTAAAAAAAAAATAAATTGAAGCATGATTACGAACTTGAATATTTTCATATAATTAATACTCGCCTTATCCTTGAATCAAATCGACTCCTTTAGAATCAAGGATAACTTTTAACTCTGCGATATTATTTAATACCATTTTACCTATTTTTAAACCAAACGTGCCATTACATCAGCATCAACTGAAATGCGTTGAGCATTATATAAGTATACAGTCCAAAATGTGTGTGTGCATATATATATAATATAAGGATGCGCCTCGGTGGTGTAGTGGTTAGCGTCGCCCCGGTGACGATAGGGGACGCGCAGCAAAACCCAGCTGTTCATCCTTCCACACTTAAAACAAATTGGTTGGTAGGTAAATGGGTACCTTGGGTGGTCTAGTGGTTAAGATGCTGGTGGGGCGTGGTTCGAATTTCACGTTAAATTGTAGGTCTAAGGTGGAGTGACAAGCTTGACCGTCAAAATGAACAATTCGGTCGGGAGAAAAACCAAGGTTAAACCAAGGTATACAAGAGAGAGACCTCATTAATGCGTTGACTCTACGTACTTGGCAATAATGATGCGAGCCGCTCGTACCTTAAAATAGCTATATGAAGGAAGCGCTGCTCTCTGAAAGTCTTTTGCCTATTAATTAATCTATTAAAATGTGTAAATATATAAATATATATAATCACGCGCGCGCACTGTATATATAATAGGGGGAAAGTGTAAAGTGTGTGTGTGTGTGTGTGTGTGTGTGTGTGTGTGTGTGCGCGCATTTTCTTCGCGTTATGACGTAATACTTCACAATTGTTCCCACAATCCTGGAGCAGTTTTTTTCGTTAAACTGTGACTGTGTGGCAAGAGGTGAAATTAAGTGATGAAGCAAATGCTTCCAGGACAACTTCTCTCATCGTCACCTGTACCCCTTTCGCGGAACATGTTACAACACTATTCCTTGACGTCGCGCTCAACACCGTAACAGAAATCTCGACATCAGACAGCCAACTAATCCTCCATGTTTCGAAAATATGAAATTATTTGCCTCCTCGATCTATCTGCTTTCTCATTTAATAAGTCTAATTCTTCCGCATATATATATATTATATATATATAAAATGGTAAATATCTTATTCTAATTATGTATTGTATTTTTTGTAGTTAGTTGGTCTTTCAATTGTCATCTTTTTGCGGTTTGCCAACTGGTCATTTATGAGTCACCATCTCTTGATTTTCCTAAGCCATCTAAGCTAATCCATTTAAAATGAAAGTATAGATTTGTATGACGACAATATTAATGTTTAACTCAAGAATTAAAGATTTTAAGTCCGAATTTGTGGCACTCGTGACCGCTCTGTTTCCATGCTAGAATCTTCAGTGCTTCAGCAGTTTCGCACGAGTGTATATTAGGGTGTCAATTTTGTCAACTTTTTTCAAATCAATTTTGGTAGTGAAAATAGTCTTTTAATGTCAAAACTTGAAATTGGCCAACCAAAATGAAATAAAATAACCCTTACCTACATCAATTTTACCTTAAAGTTTCAGAAATTGACTTTTACTAAATAATAGGACATAAATTGATTAACTATTCATCTGTCATAGAATTATCCCACTGATCGCATATGGAGTGTTTTCAAGGTCATATAGTTGTTGTACAATGTACGAGTCACAACATGAATAGAACTGTCTCACTCTCACTCACTCTCAGTCCTCAGTTGCCTCAGATGTCATAGACGGTGGTTTGCTGTTATTGCTCTTGTACCTACTTCATAGTTATTCTACTAGACGAATACTACAGTTTAACTGTAAGTATGGATTATTGATTATTACAATTATTTATCATCATATTCTTCTGTCTGTTGTAATCCCATGAAATATTTTTTTATTGAATTTTAGAACATCGAATGACTAAACTGAAACATCGTAATTGATATAAAATACTTAAATGTTTTTCTTTTCAGATATTCCTAAGATGCCAAAATTGAAGACAAGAGGCCAGTCGTCATGCCACTTGAGCCTGTTAGTCGGTACAGGCAAGGAGCTTCCCGTATCAGAACTACAACAGTGCGAGACATGCTGAGACTAGGGTTACTCCTTCGTGAACAAAATACAAAGGATAGAAGGAACTACACAGAGAGAGAGAGAGAGAGAGAGAGAGAGAGAGAGAGAGAGCTCATAAGGGACATGATTCCCCCTCTTCTGCATCAGTGGAAAAAAGCTGTTATTCAAACCACCTGTACTCAATCAGTATAGAACTATTGACCTAAAATTAACAAAGCTGTGGCACAAAGCAGTTGAGACATCACTTGGTAAAGGAAAACTAGCAAAGAAAAATAAATTTCTGCACACACTTGATACTCTTCTTGACATTTTTAACTGCCAGTGTCCCATAGAGTTGTGTTCTGAAGCCAATTGTTCTCCCTCGTGCAGAAGAGAGCCTCACCCTCACATTGATTGTCGCTGTCCTCGTGAGAAGATCCCTGTTTTGGAGCTGGCTTTCATAAAGGCGCAGAGAACAAAGGCAGGAGGCCGAGGAAGTATGCAGATTGGTTCGGCAGATTATTCAGAAACCAAAAAACAGATTGTTATTGCTAAGAAAAAAGAGAAAATCCGAGAGAGGGAAGAAAAAGAAGAGTGAAGAAGCCACCCAAAGAGATGAAGCGCTCTATCAAGAGGTTTCTCACTTCTTTGAAAGCTCTTCAGATGAACAGAAAGAAGCAACATCAGATGATAGCTCCAAAATGCCATCTGAACCTTCGCCGAAGAGAATGAAATACAACACTAAAGACATCTCAAACATTGCCCTTGCCAGTATTCGCCACCATACGGGGCTACGAGAGACTGCAGAGATTGCCACTGCCGCTTGGATAGATACAGGCCTCATCAGCCGAGAGGATACATCCTTAGTGATAGATCATAATAAGATAAGAGCAGCACAAGAAAAAATAATGAAGGAAATATCTGATCAGCATGAAAAAGATTTGAAGGAGTAAGGTCTCTCTTGCCTTTTGCTTGATGGAAGAGGAGATGACACAAAAATTCTCCTAGAGGTAGAGGGAATGGACAGAAAGTTTCCCGGTCTCATCAAAGAAGAACACTACTCTGTGTGTTCCGAACCTGGTGGCCGCTATTTGTTTCACTTTATTCCTGAAGCAGAAGTAGAAGGCAAGAAACATGCAGAGGCAATTGCTGATCAAATATATGTTGGCTTCAAGAAAGAAGACTTGACAGTTCACTGCAGGCCGTTGGTGGAGACTCAACTGCGGTGAACACTGGATGGCAGGGCGGTGTTATGACGCATTTAGAGAAAAAACTTTGAAGAATGCTTGTTTAGATTGTATGTGATTTGCACACAGGGGAACTACCTCTTCGTCTTCTCATCCAGGAACTTGATGTCCTACAAAGAGCAACAACAAGTGGTCAGGCCCCCTTGGCAACATGCTAGATGAAGCAACGGAATTAAAAATAAATACAAAATTTCCAAAGGTCGAAGTAGGCCCTCCCCTTCCAGTGTTGCCTGAAGAAGTTATCAAAGACCTCAGCACGGATCAATCTTACGCTTATCGTATTGTTCAAGCAATCAGATCAGGAGAGTTGCCTCAAAATCTGGCTCTCTTGAAGATTGGACCCGTAAGTCACAGTCGTTGGTTAACTACAGCGATTCGTTTCTGCAGGATTTGGGTTTCCAAACATGCACTGAAGGGCAAAATGCTACAGAATTTGATGTTGATTGTTGAATTTATTATTGGGTTTTATCTTCCTCACTGGTTCAATGTAAAACTTAATCCAATGTGGATGGAGGGGCCCAACCATATCTTGTTTCAATTACAGCTACTGAGAACCCAAAGGAAAGTAGACATCGTGTTACCTGTGGTGAGAAGGTCCGCTTGGTATGCTAGGCCAGAGGCAGTTTTGCAAGCAATACTCTGCAGCCAATGTACCAAAGAGCGAACTGAGGCTGTGGAAATCATTCTAAAGCTTAGAGGAACATCACGATGATGACCAGCTGGGAGACTGCTCTGTTTAGACAAGGAAGGTACCTCCGATAAACGTCAATGCCACGAAATTGTCAGAATTAGTTAACTTGAGTTCGGAAGTTTTGGAGCCACCACTGACATGTATAACAAACAAAGATTTAACACAACTTAGAGGCCCCAATGCAAGTGCCAAAGTGGCTTTCTCACACTCAGTGTGGAGAGATGTGTGAAAATGGTCACAGAATCAGCTAGTCAAGTTTACAGTCACGAGAGGCGAGAAGGCTACATCAAAGCGCAAGTAGCAAGCCGAATGCTGATGTCAAGGAACCGCAGCAAAAAGGACATGACTGCATTGGTTACTTTCAAATAAAGACTCTGAATGATATCTTATTGCCACTTTAAATGTTGATAGGATGTTTGCGCACATTTATTTTGTTACGAATTTACGGAAAAATGGAATTTTTGAATTAAAATTGATGTAGGTAGGAGTTATTTTTTATTGTTTTTGAAGCAAGGATATTATTTTGTATGCCAAATGATTACATTAAATTGCTACCAAATCACATGATTTTCAATTTAGTCATTTCACCTCCAAAATTGACACACCCTAGTTTATATACGAGGGGATTAGTAAAAGAGTATTTTGTGTAGCTTATACCCATTACTTTTGCCTCTCTTTTCGCTTTTAATTCACTCTAGCCCTCCACATGGGGATGGAGAATCTGGCCCAGTAACAAAAATAGAGTAGTTTTTTCTCTAGAAATTCGTGTGGGGTCACCTCTGTCCCCCTTAACTCCAGTTTTTGCCCACAGGTTTAATTAAGAAAGTCCTCCAAAAGAAATGTACGTTGCTAAGTATGATATATCTACTGGCAGCCATGTGAGCGCATAAGGTCTTATGATGCCTTCCGCATAAATCGTGACGTTTGTACAGATGTTTTGCGGTCGTCGGAAGTCTCGTCACACTCTTTAAATCGACCGTCGGTAATTACCTCGTCAGAAATGGAAGTGAAGCGAGCAAAAAATTCGCAGTCTATCAAATGTGTGTGTATATACACGTTATATAAAATGGAATTTCGTCATTCGGTGCTGGCAAAGAACGTCTTTCAAGTTTGTCACGTGAAAGAATTGCATTAAAAATGTCACTAAAATTTAAGTTAAAAATAGTTTCTTTAAAACCGTGGTTAAATTTTATTGGGAAAAATTTTTGAACAGTCTTTCTTTCAACGATTTAATTCCCTCTTTCTCAACACACACACACACACACACACACACACACACACACACACACACACACACACGAAAATTGGATGATATATAATTTTTAACGGTGTATTTACTTACAGTTGTGGCGAAACATAATGGCCCTTAGGCAGTACTTCTCTAATTTCCCATGCAATGATTACTGCTTCCGGGGCCCCTCCTAGTGTGCTGAGCGCATGGAGGCATGCATTCTATATTCTTTACCTACTACAGATGCAATAAAACCTTGGTTAAACTTTGCTTATTCTAATGCTATCCGCGACAGAGAGGAGTCGTTCAGAAGGTACCGTCGCCATCCAACTCCTGACTCTCATTCGGCTTGTATTTCTGCCCGGTATCTTGCAAAATCTGTTTTTCTATTTGCCAAACATTCCTTCATCAGACAAAATGCGAAAACCTCAAATATTAATTCTTCTCGCTCTTTCTGGCACCTGGCCAAGAACCTCTCCAACAACTTCACTATATTATTTCCCCTCCTTTTTCCATTCCGACGGCTCGGTTACCGGCCGTCTTTTCTGATAAAGCTGAAGTCTTCGTTCAAACCTTTGCCTCCAACTCAACCCTGGACAATTCTGGTGCCGTTCTTCATCTCCTCCCTCCGATTTAATTATATCTGAAATTAGAATCTCTTCTAAAGATGTTTATTCTGCCCCATCTGGGCTCAACTCTAGGAAGGCGTACGATCCTGATGGTGTTCCGCCTGTTGGAGCAGAGAAAACCTCGTGGCTTTGTGTCCCCAAAACTCTGTTCCTTCATCTGTCTGCTCGTCATAATCTTCCGCACGACTCTCCTCAACCCTTCAACAATACACGACTCAATCCTTCCTCTTCTCTTAACGTTCTTGACGTTTCCTTTTCTCGTGATCTTTCCAGGAAAGATCGCGTTTACTCTTTCTAAAACAGCTTCTAAGAGGTCGGGTATGTCGTACCGGCTCCGCAGTTTCTTCACCCCCCAACTCGGTTACTATCTCTGTACAGGGGTCTTGTCAGCCACCCTTATGGAGCGCGCTTCTCGCGTGTTGGGTGGCTCAACCCACACGGCTCTTCTACTTGACCGGGTGGTGGAATCAAAGGCTTTGTCTCGTCAATTTTGTGCCTCTTACCGTCTTCAATCCCTCTTCGTCGCAGTGTTGCCTCGCTCTCTTTACTATTG
Source organism: Bathynomus jamesi (assembly GCA_023014485.1). Classification (NCBI taxonomy): domain Eukaryota; kingdom Metazoa; phylum Arthropoda; class Malacostraca; order Isopoda; family Cirolanidae; genus Bathynomus; species Bathynomus jamesi. Next base: position 1,249,589 of record JAJOZX010000150.1, read on the forward strand.
CTATTATAACGGACACTGTTCTTCCGAACACTCTAACTGCAAGGCTCCTCCTTTAAGGAGAACTTGTAGTACCAGACTTTCGACACTTTCTCACTCATTTTCTGTCCAACTCTAATACACGAGTTAATCGGTATTCTCAATCTTTCATCTACTCAACCGGTCAACTCTGGATCAACCTTCCTCAATCCATCTTTCCCCCCCTGTCTAAGACCTTCACTCTTTCAATGTCTCCAGGCATTTTGAAAAATTTGCATCTTTATTTTGGCTCTCCTTCTTTTATGGTTGGGGGAGGGGCGATTTTGTGGGCATTCGACTTTGGCCCCTCCTTCCTGCAAAAAAAAAAAAAAAAAAAAAAAAGTGCGAATTCTATCTTTCGCTGCCGTTCAAATTTGCTTCACACTTCGAAACCATTTAATTCCGATTTGAGGAAATGATTAATTGTTCTAATATTATTAGTGGTAGTATTAATAGTAACGATCCTTTAACGATTTGATGAACTCGAGTTAAATCTGTCTGTCTGCGTCTGTCCAAATGACTACCATTACACGAGATTAATGAGTAACCTTCTCTATATGTATTGACACCCTGAAAACTTATAAATAAAAGGAGGAAACTGAAATGATGGTAGAAATTAGTTAACAAAATACCGAGAATTATCTGTGGAATTTCTACACTTCATGGTTGACTTTTAATAACAGCCAAAAATTGTAGTGTTGTCCCATTTTACAGAGAATCTCATTAAGTTTTTTCTGATACCAAGTTTTGACAAGTTTTTTAGAAATTCCAGTGTGTCCGAACATTATCTGTACAATTTCATCTTTTAATAAAATTCTTGATAACACACGTAAAATTCTTAAACAAGATTATTTAGAATCTGTATTTTCAAAAGTTTCTTTTATTAAAGTAACGTTGTTACAAACATTCGATATGTGCACCATTAGTGATTCGCAAAACATCCAATCGATACTCCAAATGTTGCTATGTACGCTGCAGCATATCCACATCAATTCGCTCAATAGCAGCTATGATTCTTGCTTTTAAATCATCAATATCTGTCACCCGCGTACATTTCTAAATAACTTGTCAAAACGTGGTATCAGAAAAAACTTAATGAGATTCTCTGTAAAATGGGACAACACTGGAATTTCTACACTTATGGTTGACTTTTAATAACAGCCAAAAATTGTACAGATAATTCTCGGACACCCTGTACAACGGGATAGAATCGTGTACGCAAAACTGTGGCTTTGATTAGATGTGAAAAATAGCGGACGTGGAAATATGATGTACCATTTATTCACTCCTCATGTCGACTAAAAGTTCGTCTGTCGTCATTATTTAGCCTATACACGAGCATAAATTTTTTATCTTGTATGTAATTATGATTAATCCTATTTGTGTGTGTTTCAACCGTAACTACGTTTTATATAATAATTAATCATGATATTTATATTACCAAATCGTAACTAACCGCGAGTATATATGAAATACTCGTATCTTATAATAATCTGAGAGCCCTGTAAAGCCTAAAACTTGGGGGACCATACTACTCGGGTAGAAATAAATGTATTCTGTAAAAAATTGTAAATTTTATTATTTTTACCAATAAAGATATTATTATTTTTATTACATTTTGGAGGATCTTGACATGGTTAAACAATGATGTGACCCAAAGGAACAGTTGCGTACTAAGCTCTTTGCAATGAGCTTGCCTATTACTTACAGCAAAAACTATGTCACCTACATTATGGGAAGCCAAACATCTCGTAGCAATCTGGGTGACATCCTAAATGCTTTACTGTACCACAGATTTAGTGTTTTCTAAAGTATTGCTTTGATAGTTTATTCAACCACACTTATTCATAATATACAGTAAGGGTGGGTAGAAAAGTCTGGTCATCCCCTCAAAAATTTATGTATCCAATTTTTATGTATCTCGTATTTACGTATCAAATTTTTTGCATTTTAGTAATTTTTGTTAAATAAAAAATTTAATTAAATATGCAATAAGTTCTTTCGTGTACACTATCTTATTTTGAGGCGATCCCCAGACCTTTTGACCACCCTGTAAAACCAAAAGAAAGTATTCCAAATATAGTTTTAATTTGGGTTATACAGCACTTAGTTAATCATTAACACGCGAGGATCGTAACGTAAGAAGCTATTTAATTTCTTGCGCATTTTTAACAAGACTTTCATTTACAAATGTTATTTCTTCAAATATTTAAAGTTAGAAATACAGAAATTCGCTTCGTTCACACGCAGCATATCTTGCTGTATTGTATAATTTTCACGTATATTTATTGCGTACACTCTAATCCCTTTATAACTTATAGGGTGATTAACGCCGCCATATAAATAATCGGCGGCGTAAGCGCAGGGTTTATCGGTATTTTTGATCTTTCATCTCTTCAACTGGTCGGCTCTGAAACTACTTTCCTCAGTCTATCTTTCCCCCCAGTTTATAATTTAACTTTCGGACGCGGTGTCCAGGTATCTCGAAGGCGCTGAATCTTGATTTCGGCTCTCTCCTCTTTCTGTTGGGGGAGGGGACATTTTTGGGCTTTGCCCTTGGCCCCCCCTTTCCTGCATAAAAATAAAAAGTTATTTTAACTTCTACAAAAGAACTACCTTTGACATTATTAGGAGTGGCCTTAATGACACTCCATCAGTATATAAATTAAATAAATAGGGTGATGTTAATCATTGAGCTGGGGGGCTCAAAAACTGGCGCAGCGTTCAGGCTAACTAATGCGGCCCTTTGGGTTAACTCCCGTACTGTTATTACCAGTATCATCGGGATTCGAACTCCCGACCTTAGCGTATTTACTTCGATTATAAGGAAACTGTATTACTTACTTAGGACGCTGGCTAAATGGAGCGAGAGTAAGGATCTCTGACGTACTCCACACGAGGGGTTGAAACATCAAAGTTTATGGATATTTTCCTATTATTCAGTGTGTATATATATATATATTATGTATTCAGTATATGTATGCGTGTATGTATGTATACAAGAACATCTCTTATCCTTTTACTAAACGTAGCTAGTTGTAACTATACTTTATCTAACCCTAGCACAAGTTTTACAGTACGTGTATGCCTCTCCCTCGTTTTCAGGAATTTCTTTCTTTATTTTGATATCGAAATATGTTGACTGTTTTTATTTAAACCAAAATGATTACGGCGGATGACCGCCAAAAATTGGTGAGCCTTAATACAAAACAGTTTTTCAGACCATTTAAATTAACAGGAAGCAAATGGGATTTGTATGTATTGCTGACACACACACACACACACACACACACACACAACTAAAATTTAGATGCATCGCGTCATTAAAGTTCAATTTGGGTAGAAATGATGCAAACAATAGGAATGATAGGTTTGAAATCCTATTTAAACGTAATTAATTTGTTTGCAATTGTCTGTTCAATGAACGTGGCGTGTAAATTTACCCGATACATACACGCAAACTCGTACAATATATTCTTCTTTACTGGGAGGTTAAATCAATTTGGATTTATTTAGTTTTTTATTAGTTAAGAAAGTTTAAGTAACTTAAAATAGGTTTGCATAAATAATTTATTGTAACTAAATAAATTTTTAATTTTTTTAAATAATAATAATAATAATAATAATACCGTCTAACTCGTTTTATACCGTTTTTAACTCATTTTAACTCGGTACCGTCCAACTCCTTTTAAAATTACTCAAGATTAGAAATTGAATCGAAGGATATTGAATTTAATGACGTCACTCTCGCTCTCTCCCTACTTTACTCGTATCGACCAATCAGAACTCGCTTTTGAATAAAAGGCTCGCACTGATTGGTTCAAACACTTCATCTCTCTCTCTCAAGTGCAAGTTATTGGAAGTCCTCTGGAAAAAACACATCTTTTACAACTCTCAACACTAAAATGGAAATTTATGAAGTAAAAACCATTTCTATTCCATATATAATATATTTTATAATGTTATACATATATATGTGTGTGTGTGTCTATATATGTATTTTTTTTATATCAGGATTTATCCAGATTTTTGCTAGTTAAATTATATTTAACTAACTTATTTTAACTCTAATTATCGCATATAAACAATGAAATTATGCAAATAATTTATCAATATTTATGAACAGAAAATTTACTAAGGAAAGAATTAAAAAATTTACTCTACACCAAAATAGTTTATTAGAAATTAAAAAGCTTAAAATTTAGCGTAAGGTCATCTTAAACGCTAACATTAACTCCACCATCTTTACGTTACGACCCGTACAACATTTACCGAGAATGGCGAGCTAAAATCTCGAAATATGTAGGAATTAAAGTCCGCGTTTATCAGATTTTTTACTCCATTTCCTCGATAAGTTAACTTTTATTTTTGTTACTGTAAATATACAGTACGATAACGGGAGGGGACATCTTGGGGTATGAAAATACGTCGTTTATCGTTAATTTAAGAATAGATCGAGAGAACTTAAAAAGGAATGAATAAATCGCTAAAATTAATACATCGCCAACTTTATACGTCCTACTGTGAATTGATATAATAAAACTGAAAATTAATCTTTGTAACCTATAAACAATAATTTCTGTATACAGTTAGCGAGACACTGTCATTAGATACAAAAACTATTAAACAAACGTATAGGCTAAGGTACTTGACTATTAATTGCTGGTAGAACTCGAAACGTGAAGCTTAACTTCGCGCGAAACCATTGACATATTCACAGGTATATTATACAGGTTACAAAATTTTCGCGAGTGACTTTCAAAATTCATAATTTCTCGTGTTTCAGTCGTATTATTGTAACGGGTCAGGACTTATTTCAAAGCTTGAAGTTTCTTCTTTCGAGTGCCATACGAGACATTTTCACTACAGTTTGATTCTCTCTCTCTCTCTCTCTTCTCTCTCTCTCGTATAAGCAAATGATCACACCGAAGTCGCGGGAAAAAATTTGTGAAACTGCGGAAGGAGACGGGAGATCTTGCTTTTCATCACGGAACGCAAACATTTGCGTGACACGCACCTTGACATGTCCAATCCTTAGCAATCATAGACGCGGTAGTTGCTAATGACACAAATGTATAGATCCCTACCCTTCACTTTTCTCTCGTGTAGGACAAGATACCCTAAAGCGTGTGAATGCGAACGTAGGTCGACGGGTTCACTTCTACATACTAAAGAGGCTGCGACACTTTCAGCATTTTCTCTAGGTCTAGGCCATTACATTCGAGACTATTTAGACTCTTTTAAAATCACTTCCTTGCCCTCGCGCCAAATGTATTTCACGTTCTCTTGTCTCCTACCGGCATTTTATTCTCAATTTTGATCGTGACCTTGTCGTGATTAGTTAACAAAATAAGACTGATACGTGCAAAAGTGGTTAAAATGTTTTGTTCAAAGCTCGTAAAAGGAAACTCGTAGCTTTGAAATAAGGCTTATCCGCTTCCTTTCCGGCTACATTGTGGTCAGTGTCGTAACAGCTTCCCGTCGATCAGTGAAGTTAAGCGACATTGGGTCCGGTGAGTAGTTAGATGGGGGACCCTTCTCCACGTCCAGATTATGTAGCGAACCGTGGTTCGGATCTCTCGTAAAGCTGTAGATCCCCTCAGTCCTATAACCTTGGATGTTGCGAAGATGATATTCATTTTATCTCGTTTCTATCATTCTAATCAGGACTGGATACCAGCAATGGAAGTGGTATGGCGTTAGTATGCGAGTTTTGTTTGTATTTGGTACTGGTATTTGAAGCAAAGTGGTATTGGTAATACCAGCAACTGAAAGTGGTTACCAGCGAGTACGAGCACATTATTAATTTTTTATTTTTTTCCTACGAACGGGATCTATTTTGCAGTGTGAATGACTTTACCTCTAGCGAGGTATTTTTTAACATCTATTAATTTCAGCTTTATGATCTTCTCTATAACAAGTTGCTTAAAGCAAGAGCATAAAAAGCTAAACCCAATTTGCTTTGTAACAGAAACTTTCCAACTTATTACGTAGGAATTTATTAGCCTTGAGAAAGGAAATAACATTAACGATAGGCTTGATAAGGACTAGACCGAGTTATAATCTGTTTATTGAATTAGAACATTGGATTTTAGGAACGGAATATTATTGACTGAATTTGCGGAAACCGATGTTCTGAAGTTATTTAAAATGTATATAATGCACTCTGGCTGACGTGGGTTGGTGGAAGGGCAGAAACTATGTGCTGCAGCTATCAAAGGATTTGGTTTCTTAGTTGCCCACCACAGCGGAACTGAAAAGTCCTCGTCCTCGTTTTTTTTTTTTTTTTTTTTTAAACACGAGGTTCACTGTTATACGCAGTGCGGGCTGCAAGAAGGTTTTCCTCGTACGTATCTTGCTTAAATGTCATATGACCTATAACGAGGCTTTGTTTTTCTTGACGCGGAAGCTTTTCTAATTCTTCATCAATGCCTTCCTCGGCAGAACTGCTTAGCAACATTTCTTCATCTGGAACTTCCTCAACTGCGGTCGTGTGGTTTTCTCGTAACGCTTCTTTCGCTCGTTTTTTTTCTTTCCTCACCTGGTGACGACAATAATTTGTACCAAGGATCGCGATAAACCCCAGCTACGAGTAGAATGTATTTTTTAATTAGTTGCTTTTGGCGCTGTACCAATCCACCTGGAAGCCTTTGTGCCAAACCAGTGTCTTCCATCTTTGCCAGGGACATCTCTAGTTTTTCCCAAAGGCTGTAAAACTCACCAGGGCCTAGGAATTCTTTTAAAGTGCTCCTAAACGGCACTATTTATATGATCTAAAACTCTCTAGAAAAGTGTTCAAAAGTTATTCAAATTCCATCGATTTTTTAAATGAAAAACCTTTATTAATAATAAAATAAATGCATTCGTTTTACAATTTACGAGATTAACTCGCGTTCATGAAATAGCTATAGCATGATTATTATGGAAAAAACAAGTTTTTTCAACAGGCACACAACCTATGAGGCAACTATTATTTGACTGCACTTATTGCCAGGGCCGGATTACGCCAACCAGAATTCTGGGGCCCCTTAATATTATAGAATATTGAATTGAATGCAGTTGTTTTCAATACCAATCAAACAATATACCTTTTGGAACCCACCTACGGTCTTTTAAGTATTAAAACGATAATTTTCAATAGAATTGTGTATATCGGAACCAATAAATGACGGGAAACGGATGAAATCTATCATCACTAATAAATATGTACAACAAAGAAATCTGTGACAATTTTGATACTTTGGTGGATTAAAAAACGGGAAAAGAAGAGATTAAATATTGCAATTTTTGTTTGAGATTTTTTGAAGTAAAGATCGTAATTCGAGCTCAACTGGCAGGGAAACAAATGCAGTCAGTCGATCTTGGCTCATAGTTGAACGTAGACGATTTTTGATTAAAGCAAAATTTTGAAAATGAACGTTCGCTTCGCAAACTCTCACGAACAAAGTAAGAAAAATTCGGAGAGAACTTGCGACATTTGGAAAGGTGGATTCCGCTCTTTCGTATGATTTCGTGTACTGCGGCATCTTGTGTGATGCGAGTCAATACGAGTCGAGAAGTGTGAACATTGCAGAAATTCTCCCACACAGTCGGGTTCCAAATCATTTTGATATTTTTTGATCCGTTTGTCAACGTCACACTTCAGTTTATCAGTGTCCTTTGCGGCCAGCGATGACATCAAAGTAAAGGTTTTTGAAATCTGGTGATATGCAGTCTTGCGCTGATGTAAAGATGTGAACATCTGGTCAATGACCACGAGGAAAGTGAATTTTTCAGAAGACCTCTGATCTACTTCCTCGGAAGTCGCGTCATCAGCGTGTAATTTGTCTATTCCTGATCTGATTCTTGGAGTATGTTTCGAATACACCAGATTCTATATCATTAAAGTCGTCTATCATTTAGTTCATGAAATTCCTCAACGAACACTTTGAATGTCTTTACTCGTGCTTTGAAGTTGCGCGTTGCTTTGCTGGTATCCCTGCAAAATTTTGTCCCGCAGAATGCGCATGAGTGCGGTTTCCAGACGATACAGTTTGTTTGCAAGCCTGTCAGCTGTGTGCCTGGTCTCGCCTTTTTCATTCTCGTCTTCTGAAATGCCAATGAACATGCTGTAATACTGTGCATACTTAAACGCAGCGTTCTCACTGACTGTAGACAGTGCCATCGGATAGTTAGTTGACGAGGATTTCGGCCTCAGAATGCGGCCATTTTCATTTTCTGTAAGATTGGTAGTCGTAGAATTCCATTGCCTCGTTGAACCAACTGCAAATGTATATATTTTATTTACCAACATTTACGGCACCAACTAAATTCAACGAATGAGCTGTACGAGGCACGTAGTCCGCGAGATGATTCATCTCCAGTATACGAGCCCGTAAACCATTATATCTGCCGGACGTACTGGCAGCATTGTCATAACTGTGGCCTATAAAATTATTAATGCTGAGATTGAGGTCAGCTAAAGTGTCCGCGCATACTTTTACTCTTTCTCCCGAATGGCGAAAAATGGGCAAAAACTTCAGAAATCGCTTTATAGATTCTCCACCCAAACTTAACCTCACAATGGAAGTAAGATGATCTTTGCGACTCGCATCTGGAGTGGAATCCACAGAAATCATAAAGTACTTGGCTGTTTGCACTTCCTCTCGAACACTGTTTACAATTTGACTCGTAAGCTGGATGAACTCTTCACAAAAGGGTCACACACTATAACTTAATTTTGAAATTGACTGTCATTTCATGCTTAGAAGGAAGACCTATAACTGAGGGTACGAACTAATTTACAGATTCGATATTCTCCTAAATCATTTGCATTCCTCCTAATTAATTATAGCGAAAGTTGGCAAAAAAACTTTTTTAATTGACCTACCAACCTCTTGGTTGGTAGGCGACTGAACAACAAAGTTAATAACGTCATTCATTCAGAAATATTTAGCCATACCCATGAAAGGACGAGTTTCCCTTTTCCCTCACTGGGTGTTGCGGAAAACACTCCCTTTTGATTGACAATTGATTTTCTTCGAAGCAAAACTCCGCCCTTTCTCTCGCAATTAATTTCAAATTTAACTCAAAATGCTCGAAACCAAGGAAAGGTTGATTTTGTCTTCAAAATGAAATAAAACAAACTCAAAACCTGATCCTCAGATATCGAATTCGGCTTTGTTGAACTCTCTCTCAAGACGAGCTACTTCCCACGACAAATTTCTCTAATAAATTAGAAGTCCAAATTATTTCCTTCTCTCGAGAAACTGAACTAAGCTAAGAAACTTAAAAAAAAAACCTTTATCATTCAAATTTAAGAACTATCATTTGCGTCACAAACAAAAATAAAAAACCTCTAATATCATTTACGGAGGGTTGTTGACAAAAGTAAATCCCCCCCCCCCCCCACTCCAAAATGTTTTTACTTGAAATTTTAGAAATTTGGAAAATACACGTATCTACTTTTGTCACTCCTCTATACTTCGACACTGAAACATTGCTTAAACCATTCTTTTTCGTTCAACACGAATTAAAAGGAAAATTACAATTTAACTCTTCCCAACCTTCAATTTCAAAAAGTTTAAATACGAAACAAAGAGAACAATTCCAAATTAGATCCGAACCCGAGAGGTTTTCAGACTACAAAGAAACCTCGCGCTTGAAAGAAACACTTTTTTTTTTTAATATAGAGTAGTTAGTTACGATCGAAATTCGTTTCCAACCGTTTCCTCTCTCGAACCGCGCTCATTTATTTTAAAACAACCAACCACAAAATGGGTGTCAACTGTTAACTTGGGGAACCGCGTTTCAAACTACAGGGTGTCCCATGAGTCCGGCATCATAGGAGAAATTCATATTTTTCTATTTCTACCAACCATAATTCATATTTTTCTCTTTCTACGGGCCATAATGTCTGTGAGCAAGGAAGAACGAATCCAGATAATTCTACTCATAGGAAATCGGAGTCAAAGAGAGGTCGCTGCTGAATTTAACAGACTGCATCCAGACCGCAAGCCAATAACACACAGTTGTGTTAGCAGACTTATTGCAAAGTCTCTTCGGCGATTGTCCGCCGAGACAGGAGTGTCGAAAAGTAGCATCCATCGCATTCTTGAGGCTCACAAATGGCATCCATATAAACTTCAGATCCTACAGAAATTAAGCGATGATGATGATGATGATGATCCCGACCGGCGGATGGAATTTTGTGAATGGGCTACGGAACAATATGCTCGGGATGCCAATTTCCCGTCCACCATTCTGTTCAGTGACGAGGCTGTTTTTTATGGAAATGGTGAGGTGAATCGACAGAACACCCGCGACTGGTCTCGAAACAACTCGCACCTTGTTCCTTTGAAGATGTATACCAGTGAATCTCGGGTGATGGTATGGTGTGGCATTTGGAAGGATCGCATCATAGGCCCCCCCTCTTTTTCGATGAACATGTCACTGGAGGCACCTACCTACGTACGCTCAAGGAAGAAGCATTTCCAAGTGTCTTGAACGAAGAAGGAAATTTCCCAAAATGGTTCCAGCAAGACGGCGCTCCCGCACATTACAGCTCCCAAGTAAGGGAATACCTGTACGTCGATAGGACGTCGAGGGTCTGTGGAATGGCCAGCTAGAAGCCCGGATCTCACGCCACTAGATTTTTATCTCTGGGGCCACTTGAAAGCGCTGGTATACGCGGAGAAAATTAGGAGTGTTGAACATTTGCGGCAGCGCATTATTGGGGCATGTAACACCATTACTCCTGACATCATTCACCGTGTGCTTGCTGACTGAGTATCACGTCTGAATTTGTGTATTGAAAACAATGGTGGACATATTGAGCACGTTCTGTAAATAAAAGCTTTTGTTTTGCCTTTTTTTATTTTTCCTATGATGCCGGACTTATGAGACACACCCTATATTTTGACTTAAAAATCTCAAAAGATAAAAATTAAACATTTTAAATTCGCATTATTCCTTAACACCGTTTTTACCTTAAATTGATCTTTACCATTAGTTTGATAGGTAATTAAATAGCAAATTTGCCAGTTACTACAGACTCTGTGTATTTATCCCACGAAATTATTGGCGAATCCGAACGGTATAATTTTTTTTTATCGTGGCCCCTGAGCGTGTGGGCCACTGTGGCCCGGTCTTCATTAACGCAAAGATGGACCAAAATGTTTATCTTTGCATCCTCTGATAACGGTTCATCCCGTTTCTTGCAGTCCGAAAGACTGATATGAGCAGAGTTTGGTTTCAGTAGGACGACGCAAAACCTTCCACAGCAAGTGTCATTTTGGACGTTTTGCATTAAACCTTTTGTCCGAGAATCCTGTCCAACGGGTATCTCCAACTTAAAAACTGTGGTTTTTTCGTGTCTTCTTATGGGGACATCTAAAGGACAGGGTCTTCAAACAAAATTCCAGGCCATTGGAACGCGTTCTATTTCTATCGAAACGCAGAATAAGACATTACCTGGAATCGTGTAACTTCGCAAATGGGAGTGCAATTTTACCATTTCTTTTAAAAAAAATCGTTCCTTCCACAATAATCAAAGCAAGTTTAATGAACGTAAGTTAATTCATTGATTTTTTAATTAATATTTTAAAGTGTGGCATATTTAAAGAATCTCTTGTGTATATATAATGTGAAACTACTGTGATAAATTCAACGTTGATATCAAGTTCATTATGAATGGAAGATAATTAATCACTCTCGTGTCAACACTGATTCAACTTCGTGACAACATTCACGAAATAAAGTTCAACTAAGGTTCAAACCAAAAGTACTAAAAATACATTGATATATAACAATTTTTTCAGTGTTAATTCTTAGTCAGTGTTAATCTCTCTTTATTAACAAGCAGAGTCTCGGCTCCCTGCCCTACGGGCGGGGCTTGTGCTTCGCAAACTCGCCTACGGCGAGGGCACGTCAGGGTTACCCCTTTGGGGGGGAGGTCATTCTCCCTCCCCCCTCTTTATGTAACTTGGGGGGGGGCTAACCCCACCCCTCCTTTCTGTTAAAAATCGTTGAAAGATTGTGTAACACTGTTTTCATATTTTTTATAAAGGTTGAAAGGAAATGGAAGAAAATGCAGATATTTTTATAAATAATTAAGGACAGCAACTTGACAAAATACTTTTCCATAAACTTTGAAAGTTTTCTTTGAAAATCTGAAACCACTGATCGTGCTTCGGTTCTTTTTCGAAGTTGTCGTGACAAGATTTCTTTTTAAGTGTGGAATCGCAAATTAAATTCAAGTTTAATATTAAAGTGTATTAAATTTTAGTTCACGTAACGACATTTTGGCGCGTGAATGACAAATTGGTTATGGCCCAGTGTTATCTCGTATCTTGAAAAATCAGTCAATTGCTGATCGAGGTTGATGGCGTCAAATGAAATCGACAACTTTACAGCATCATCATACAAAAAATGTTATCACTAATTGCTCACTACTAAATTAATATCCATTTACGAGTTTTGTACTCTTATGCAGGAAGGAGGGGCCAAGGGCGAGTGGCCGCAAAAATGTCCCCCGACCTACGTAGTACGTAAGAAGGAGAGAGCCGAAATCAAGGTTTCCGAGGCTCGGTCATTTTTTTTTTTTTTAATTTTGAGAAGATTGTCTAGTGTGTGAAATGCACGCGTGTGTAGTGAAGAATAGGGGGAGAAGCGCGTATCTGAGAGCGTGCTGGACTGCTCTGAGTAAATGAGACTATGAAAAGATCTAAAGAGGACAGTGACGGGAGAAACTCGAGTTCCAGCACTCCGTCTCCTGCCAAATGTTCCTCCCGGGAGTACTTCCCTGGTCGAGTGGTGTCTGCAATCTTCTTCATATAGTATATACTGTATATATTTCAATAAATGATAACGGATTTATTGAATCAACATATTTAGAATCGTGTTACTCTCCCCCTTTGCATCGGGTAAAGGTGACACACGTTCTGGTATTCCATTGATGAAATTTGACATTTGTTCTTGGACAATCATCGTAGTGTCTATTTACTTTTGTCAACTATATATATATATATATTATATATATATATATACAGGGTGGGCCGTAAGTTTCCATACATAGGAAAAATAAACATTTTTTTATGGACAACCATTTTTATTTATATAATATGCTCTACATGGTTGCCATTGTTTTGAAAACACATTTCAATACGTGTTCCCCACTGTTGATGAACACGCATTAGCACAGTTGACGTTATGCTTGTAATGGCGTTGGTGATACGTTCCTTTAGATGATTTATGTCTCGTATCTTTTCCTGATACACCATGGCCTTCAAGTGCCCCCAAAGATAGAAATCAAGGGGGGTGAGATCTGGGGATCTGGGAGGCCACTCCACAGGACCACGCCGACCAATCCAAGCATCCGGAAACTGCTGCTGATCCAAATACCGACGCACGTGAAGACCATAATGAGGTGGAGCTCCATCTTGCTGGAAGTAAACTGGGAAGTTACCTTCCTCGTTTAGCAGGGATGGGAAAATCTCTTCTTGCAACATGTTAAGATACCTTTCGGCATTAAGATTTCCACTGACAAAAATTGGTCCAATAATTCTGTCACCCCATATCCCGGCCCACACCATCACTTTACCGGCACCTTGCATCTTCGTCGGACTCAGCCAGTTAGGGTTAGCATTACTCCAATAACGTATGTTTTGCCGATTAACCTCTCAATTGACGTAAAAATTTGCTTCATCAGTAAACAAGATCTTACAAACGCATATTCTTAGGGTATCTGAAACATAAAAACAAACGTTTAAATTTTCCTATGTATGGAAACTTACGGCCCACCCTGTATATATATATATTTTATTTATTTATATATATATATATATATAATATATATATAAAATATATTTTATTTATTTATATATATAAATATATATATAAAATATATTTTATTTATATATATATAGGGTGAACCAAATGTAGGTGGACAGTAAATGATAACGTTTATTTTGAGAATACATATTTAATTTTTTGTATACTATAATACAAAATAAAATTTAAATAAATTTAGTTATAATATTTAATATAATATAACACAAACACCATAGTTATAATGAACACCATAGTTATAATATAATATAACACAAACCGTATTCAACCTACTGTCCACCTACTTTTGGTTCACCGTGTATATAAAATATATTTTATATATTTATTTATTTATCACGCGCACACACTCGTACGTACGTACGTTTGCTTTCATTACCGAGGCCATATTTCTACTTCATTGTATTCGTAATTGGGTTTTGTGAGGTTTTCAATTAAAAAATGTGTCCATTGTTTTGTCGAATTAATTCTGTCATTATTTTTTATATTTTAGTTTCTCTTTTCATTTTCTTTTCATTTCCTCAATTATTTTCATCTCTTCTATTTTGTGTATATTCTTTCGTTAAAGGAAGCCAAGGTATCGACAATCCAAATGCAACACTTTTCTCTCCATTCCAAGGACGCAGTTTCGCATCCCCAAAATTGCCTGACGAAGTCCCGACGGGATGGGGATGCGCGAGAGAGTGAGAGACCGTACAGAAGGTAAGCAAAACAGAGTTCGATATATATATATATATGTAAAATGTCCTTCTCGTACACTACATATAGTTTTACGTTCAGTTACACACATTGACATCCGTAAGAATTCACGTACAATATGTAACCTTTTTAATTGCAAGTCAGTTTCAGACCGAAAAAAAGTTTTGATTACGTAATTCAGTGATTGTTTGTTTATTTTACTTTTACGTACATAAATATACGTACGTACATGCAGTCGCTTCGTGTAACCAGACACGTATACATGAGATATATTTATTAAATGTGGTTATGAAAATCTTAAACCAGAAAAAAATGAAATAAAAAAATTAGGATTTTGTGAAAATGATTTAATGATTGTATTTTTAATGCAAATGTTATTCGAAGGTCTTGAGACTGTGTGTGTGTAATTGTTTTAAATAATGAAATTGTGTTAGACTTGCTTTACTTTCTACAGCTTCACTTGAAAGTTTCCTTGTGTCTGATTCACATGAATTTGAGTTAATTGCTTGTTATCTGTAACTTTTTAACATTTATTTCAGGTTGAAAATGTGTGAAAGAAAACCCATAATAAGAAATAAAAGGTCTCGAGTATTTGGGCTTTGGGCAGAAATACTGCTTCCCTTTTCAGGAGTTCACACACACACACACACACACACACACACTGCCTTCAGCCTCATTTGTTGAATGTTATAAAGACAAGACAGAGCATTTGACAGAATTACTTCTTTATTGGATGGAACACGTCCATTACGAGAAGATGAGAGAAGATAAAGGAAGCATTCGCGATCTCGTGATTTTGAAGTCGTGTCTCCAGTAAACGAGAAGGTCCTTTTCAGTCATGAAAGTCTAATAACGTTGTGAAAATGTGTGAAGTTAAATATGAAACCGGCAATCAAAAATAATGAAACTTGGAAATATCCCTCTTCGCTGTAACCTTGTTCAAGAAGGTAACAACGTATCAATCGTTGATGTATAGCGAAAAAACTTTAAAAGTCTGTTGTACTATTCTGAGTGTCATAGTTTAAAGTTATTGGTCGTTAACCCGTATTCTTATTTAACTTGCGGATAGGAATGACCCCCCCCCCCACCCCCACAGTGACTGGCTCAAATAAACTGTCTCTGATAGACTATACTCTATAGTCTATAGTATAGAGGCGGAGCGCCGACTGTTAATTTGAAAGTCCAGCATACACGCATTCGATTCTCAGTTCGGACGTCGGATTACGACGAATAAGGTACTTTTCTGGATCCTCCTGGTTGGAGGGTGATTCCTATCCCATTATTTATTACTAGTTCGAGTTAAAACGGATAATTTTGCGAGAAGATATACAAATACCATATTTTCATTTTCTAAAACAAATTTGATAATAGTTATTTAAGGTATTATCAATTTCTTATAATAAAAAATAATAATAACGCGAAATCCCATGGTATGTATGTATGTGTATACATACCTATATACATATACAATGTATGTATGTGTATATGTCTGTATGTGTATATATGTATATTTGTACCCTTTGACTTAGTTGCCAGATTTTTCAAACGGCCATGCGGGACAAAAAAAAAAAAAAAAAATTTTTAAGACCAAATGCTTTTTGAAATTGAAACGATTTCTTCAACAGTTACAACAAAGAAAATTAGAAAAATTTTATTACAATAATATTTAACAATTAAAGATCGTGAATAAATTTAAATTATTATACATAATATTGAAATTCTAAATCAATTCATCCCTAAAAAATTTGCTTAAATATTTTTTTGTGGGACATTTTGAACGTGGGAATTTGACGCGGGATTTTTGGATCAAATGCGGGACTGTCCCGTAAAATACGGGACGTCTGGCATCCCTACTTTGACTTATACAATAATACATTTGAATTTTTAGATTTGTATGTATGTATGTATGTATGTACACAAATGTCCAAAAGAATTGAAGCACCTATGATTTGCCTCTACTATTCGACTTGCTACACCCCAAATCGAGCATTAGGTTATGTAGAAGTTGTATCCGTGGATTAGGTTTGCGAGGAGAATCACAAAGTGCCAGAACCGCATGAGGGCTACGCAAGAAGACTGTAAAGTCATTTTCTCTGGCCAATCCCCCCTTTCAACTGCTTCGGCAATAAGAGGAATTAGTGTCCTCGGAAGAAAAGGCGAGAGCGTTTCAACCCGGAGTGTACCCTTCCCGAGAAGCATCCTGAGACTTACCATCCGGATGGCGCTTTTCCGTTCGAGGAACAGGGTCCTCGCATATTCTGCCGAAAGGATGATGGCGCACCTTTTCATCGAGCAAGAGCAGTGAAGAAATGGTTGGATGATAACCTTACTTCACCAGTAGGATGACCCGGAAACTCGCCAGATCTAACCCAATCGAGGATCTCTCGAGGATTGCGAGTCAGGCGATAAGAAAAAGGCAGCAATGAAAACTGAATCAATATGAATTCCACCTACAGGCAGCTTGGCAGGCTTTACGAGACTGCTCAACCATCCAGCACTTGGTCCGGTCCATACCAGAACAGATTCGTGTAGTGCGTAGAAATAAGGGTCGTCATTGTAAGAATTGAAAGATGCTAGAAGACGAGGAGGGGGAGGTACCACACATCATGCATTATTATTTCTGTTCAATAAATCTTGTAATACAAGTATACACTATGCTTTATCCCTTTGGGCGTTTTACATTTTCAGACCCAGAAGAACGGGTGTTTCAACTTTATATATTAGCGTGTGTGTAGGGATGGTGGTGGTGGTGTCCGTTTCTTCACGCCTAAACGGCTAGAGTAATCGGCGCCAAGGGAGAACGAACCAGGGAAGGTTTTAGTAACACTCCTAGTCAGTGTTGTAATAACGTTTTTCTTACCCATACGCAGTGTTGAAATTTTGACCTTTTCGTGACCCGAGGTCAAGATATTTGACCTATAGTTCTGAAAGTTGTTTGCATTACTAAGCATATGACGCTAAATCGAATGGTGTACGTTTTATGATTATTCGACAATGGGAAGTGGATTTAAAATCGCTGCAGTGGCGTATAGCCAGGGTTCTACTCTTAGTTAAACGGCATGCCTGAAATTTTAAGGTGGGGATACGCCGTATGGCCGCGTATCCCGCCCTCCCCCCATTACAGTATTGCTCTTAGTCTTCCTCTACGTTGTATTTATTTATATATAAAATGGCGGACAAGGTATGGAGCATCAGTTCTTACAAAGAAGAGACAAATAAGGAATAGAAGGCAAGATGAACAATCCATTAAAATTGTTGAAATAAAAATAGAGTATCGAAGCTTTTCTCAGGCTCGAATCTTCTTATTCATCCGCAAATGGATCCTAGCGTGATAGAACAGTCTGTGCCCACCATTTCAGATATTGGGTAATGCTTGGCCCTTAGAAGAAAAAAGGACCCATTCGCGCTTCAATTTTTTTTCGTTCAGTTTGTTTAGAGCAGGCTTGAGACTGTATATGCGTTCTTGCGTTTCGAAGAATAAAAAGTACAGTTACATGGGCACAAAGAGAAACAATGAATGAAGGATATGTTGTTCCTGATGAATCAGTCACGCGGACATTCTAACGCCCATGCAAGGTACTGTACTACTATAATGCCCACTCAGAAATTAACTTTAATACAGATATTACAGTGATTAAAAATACTTTAATTGGGTAAAACCAGAAATAATAGTCTTTCAGTGCGGGTGTGCACTGTGCAGCATATGGGAGTTATGCGAGTACATTGAACCACGATGCTCAACAATCAATGATATTACTGGTACGTATTCAAAGGACTCTCCCAAATATAGCGTTTGACAAGAAATTCTTCGAAATCAAATTTTTTTTTTTCTATCGGATACTTGATGTGCGAGATGTGTGTACACGCGCACACACACACACAAATGTGTGTGTGTGTGTGTGTGTGTGTGTATGTATAGTTTTGTTGTGTGTGTCCCTTAATTAGTTTTCAGTAAGTGCTTCATTGATGTTACTCGTTTCAAGTAAGCTTGAAGAGATCGGAAGAAATATGCACACGACACAAGAAGAGGTGGAGTTCGTTTTGTTACGCACGTTAGCTTGAGCGACCCTCCTTTTGTGGATAATCTTAAGTTTGTTGTTAACATCTTTCCCCCTATTCATTCAAAATGGGTGTGCCAAAACGTTTCTACGGAAATGTCCAGTTTTTGTAGTATCTTATACGGCGTCCGCAGTGTTTTTTTCGTGGAATTCTTGTTCCAGATGATTTCTCGGAATTCTTTGACAGTGTGAACGCTTCTGGAACAAACCACTACGTTTCATTTTCGATTGAAAGTAAGAGAAACCATTTCCATAACTGTTCCAATCAACGTATTGGTACAATTTTTATCATACAAAGTAAGAGAATCTTCCCCCAACAATATAAAATGTTTCAAAACAATTGTACTTTATTTTTATAAACAAAAAAATAGTTTATCGAAAAAATATTAACGGAATCCTCAAATCACGACCATTTCTTGTAGTTAACAAAACGTGTGAATGAACACAACGCAAATGGGATTCCATTTTTAAAGGAAGAGGAATTCGGTGAGTTTTTTGGAACTTTTGTTCCTTGTTTCAAGAGCAGTGTGAATCGGTTATTACAAGACAGAAGTAACCTATCAAAACGGCTTCACAGGATGCGCAGTACGGACATTTAATGATATCGGGCTTTACCTACTTCATGCTCGTGACAGATTTGACTCGGACCCATTCTATTTTTTTTTAAAAGGGAGAGGACCTTCGAATTGATTTCTATAAGATTTTTCCTGTAATATTTTCAGGTTTAGAGTGGGTCATTAACTGCGCAATGCCCTTTCAACGAGCAAAGGAATGTTGCAACTGTAAAGGCGAAACGTACATTTTATGGGTCGGGACGCGACTGAAACTGATTGGGTTTATATCCATACACAAACTGAACGTAGTTTGTTGTTTTCGAGATAGTTTGTCTACACGTGACATTTACCTAAATTGAAGTACCATCATAAAATGAGAATTTAGGTTTTTTTTTTCGACTTTAAGGTCACTAGTCAATTTAGGGACAAATGGGTGCATATATGTTACTCTTGGAAATCTTCATCCACTTGCAATAACCGTTTATGGTCAGTCAAAATTATAATACAAGGCATGTTAATTTCGATTCAGTTCACTTTATTTACGAATGTAAACAGAGTTTATATAAATGAACATATTTTCATTTATAACACGGGTACTATTCACAAATGTAAACTGCCTTTAACAATCTTTGTTGTCATTTTTATCCAACTCTTTTCCTTTGTTTTATTAAATTACGCCCGATGCAAAATATTTAGCAAATTCAATGCACATTTTAGTAAAATGGATAATTTTTACGTAATTACTTTAGAAAAATATTTTTTATTGATAATTCCAAATACATTCTAATTTCTCCCGGACGTAAAACCTTTTAAAACGTTGTACACTGTAATTAACACCGAATTTGGGTGTACGTTCGATATATATATTGAGATGGTCATAACTGTGCCATGCGGAGAATTTTGTGCGCGCGCAAGGCGTCTTCTACGATTCTCGCCTTGACGTATTTCAGGAGCTCTTTCGCGCCAAATGACGCCTTTTTGCACCGACTGCTCAAATACTGAAACTCCTCCAACTCCAAACGTACTTTTTTTCGCGCGAACAAAAAACAAAGGTAAAAAATTTGAATGTATTTTGCTTATTTGATATTCTCCAATATTCTTTGTGCGGGCTTTTAAATTTGTGCCATGTTTGTCTGAACGTGTGCGCGCTCGCGTATTATATATATATATATAAAATAAAACCTTGGTTTAGCTTCCGCCCGAATTGTTCATTCAGACGAAGGTCAAGCGTGTCACTTCACCTTAGACCTACAGTTTAACGTGGAATGCGAACCACGCCCCCATCAGCAGCCCGTCTTAACCACTAGGCTACCCAGGGTACCCATTTATTTACCAACAATTCTTTGTGAAAGGATAAACCGCTGGGTTTTTTGCTGCGCGCTGCCTGCCGTCATCGGGTCTCGATGCCGGGGCCGATGGATTCATAGTCCGACGCTAACTACTTCACCACCGAGGTGGCGTATTATATATATATATATATAATATATATATATATATATATTTGTCCTATGTCTGTGTGTATTTATGTATACTAATTACATACCAAATACTTAATAGCTAGATGACTTGATACATCTCTCTATCTAGAGAAATATGGGGTCAATCCCAGATGAAGCACCTGCGTTCAACCTCAATCCCAGAATAGGCACCTTGCAAGGAATTAAATAAAAAAAAACTGATGATTACAAAATTTATTGTTTATACAGTTTATTACAAATGTAATAAAGGCAAAGTTATAAAAGGTTTAAAGTGGTTTAATGAATAAAGAAAATTTTTAGATATTATAAATTCCTGCAATATGAGCCCGAATGTTTCTGAATCCATCTGAAGCAAATCTATCTTGCCACAAATTGGTATAGATATAGGTTACGTTACGTTAGAGTTGATTTTTTCAAATATTGATAAAAACAATGAAATTATATCTCTAAAAACTGTTTATATTTTTTTCTCCTCAATCCCAGATTAAGCACCTAAAAATGATTTCAGGTGCCTATTCTGGGATTGATCCGAAATATGTAATTAGTGTTTTTTCTTTTATTACATCATAATCTCAGCTTGAAACTTCAAAGAAAAAGTGTAGTGCGAGACTAACCTTTATTTAGTTATGATGTGTCATATGTGGTACGGCCCGCGGTAAGAAACTTAGAAAGTTAAGTTTCTCAGTACTTTTGTTTACAATGTATCGCGGCATTGTTGCTATGTAACTCTTGAAACGGAGTGTTTGGCTAATATTTAATGCGTTTTATCTTTGAAATATTTCGCAGTCTAGGTTTATTCAATGCTTATCTGGTTCAGGAGGCTAGAGTTCATTGTATATTATGCTGTTCGAGGGCATGGAGGGAGGTTTGGGAGATTTGAAATGGTTAAGGATATTTTGATCGCGAACATTTATTTGTACTTGAATCCATTTATTAACTTTTGTTTAGGAATATATCTTATGTTCCTTGACCTTTCAGAAAGCATTTTTAACTACGTCACTGTGCCAAACATTTATTATTGTGTCAACCAGGGCTGTCCTCTCGAAGATTTTTGACGTAGTTGTTTTAGGATAAGTATTATGGTAAACTTGTTTACTCTCGTCTAAAAATAACAGCATAAATTTATATAAAACGAGTTAGTATGAAAATAAGCCCAGTGACTCGGTAATAAATTTTATATATATAATATTGGTACGTTATTTTTGATTAAATTTATTTTTTAAGTATTAAGTTCCGCAAACGTTTTTAGTGTAAGTAGAAAAAACAAAATCTTCAAAATTAATGGACTCTAAATTGGTTATATTTGCCATATTTAAAAAAAAAATGAAATGAAATTTGGCGCCAGAATATTAGTTCCGACATAGCTCATTACTCTTCATAATAAATTAGTTACCATTTTTCTTTTCATTACGGGATCTGAAGTTATATTACTCTTCTTACTTGGCTATTATATTTTATGCGCTACATTAACACGTCATTCTTAAAAATGTTACATTTTCCTACCTACGCATTTACGCTTTTATTGCTATCCCCCCACCCCCCTTGATCTCTTACCCCCACGCACTTCGTTACGTTGCCTACACCTCCATTTAAGGAATATTTACCATGAACTTTTTTTTTTTTACATTTAAACTTGAAACTGTAAAATTCATGAAAATTCGAACTTAGTGTTTGTATCCATGAAAGGTGAAAATTTTAGTTCAGCCATCATCATATTATTGTTTACATTCCACCAGCAAAGGAATCAAATAAACTTAACAAGACAGAGGAGGTCGGGTTGGGGTAAAAATGAGGGAATTGAGTTGGGAAGAGTTAGGGGAGAAAAGGTTCTCCTTTTAAGGGGGAAACTGAGGGGGGAGATGATGCAACGTTGCCACATGTTCAACAGTTGTTAAGTGAAAACCAGTAAAAAAACAAAATTTGAGAATAAATCGTTGTTCTTACCACATCGTTTAAAGAGGTATCTTTCTGCGTATGTATACATACATACATACACACGCGTATATATTTTAACCTATCAATTCCTTTCTTGTAACAAGTCTTCATATCGTGTCCAGTAATAATAATAGTAAACACTTCCAAGTAAACACGTATCTAAATCTATTTAGACAAATACTGGCAACACCTTTGTCTAAATAAAATATTGATAAGGTATCACGTAGACGTGTGCATTATATATATATATATAATTACACACAAAATAAATATATACATAATGTCTATTTATTATAACAATTTTACTGCGCATAAAAGTTTATAACATTTGGCTTTCTTTTACTAATCCACTTAAATTACCCCCCCCCCCCCCCCCCCCCCCCCAATCAGACCTTTAAAGTGTTGGAGTAAGGATTCAGTCATTGTGCTACTGTTTTATAACATCTTCAGCTACACACATTACGAATTCAAAGCTTGAACAGAAGCGAATGCGCTCATTGTAACTAAAACTACGTCGTCCTCCGTCTATTAAGTGATAGTGACACAGGTAACCATCACTTATATTTCCTGTACCCATCCAAATTTTCCTCTTGTAATGGTTAAGTTTCTACTTGACACGATTATAACTAACTTAGACCGTTGGCATAGCTTGTAAGCGCCCGTAGCTCAGTGGGTAAGTTTCCCTATGAGCAAGTGAAGATGGAGGTCGGGGGTTCGATTCCTCATGGTGCTGGTAATAATAATAATAATCCAGACGTTAGAACACCGTGATACTTTCTGGCACTACTAACTGATCGACTCTGCTTTATTTAGAACGGAATTTTAAAATGTCGACGTTTTCGCTAATATGGACATCACGCTTCAAGAAGCTGAATCCTCATTTGGCTTATCCTTTATTAATTAATGAATGTTGCAGCAAACAAATTCGTCACTAGCTAAAATGTTTAAATTCACTACACTTTATTTGGGATCCTTCCTCGTAAACACTAACAACAATGAATAAGCTTGTTTATGATGGAGGGTTATATTACACACACGGTTATACAGCGTTTAGCAATGGCAAGAAAAGTACTAATAATTTTTCTTCCTTCAATATTCTTTCTAGGTTGGAACAATAATAATACCCATTCCTACATTTGTGACTTTGACCTTTGGTGCGAGAACTTGATTCTTGTTCGAGACCATTTCGTCTTGTGATGATACACGTTTGAAGTACCACCAGTTTGTTGAACGACTCAAAAGTTATGGCACGGACAGGAGAAAGCTCTATTTGTGATCTTGAATTTTGATTAGGGATCCGATTCTCGCTCATGACACATCGTCGTGTTATGATCCATAAGTAAAGTTCCAGGAATTTATGTAAAGCAGTTCAAAAGTTATGGCATGGCTCTCCACTTGACCTTTGATGCAGGATTCTGATTCTTGTTCATGACACGGTCTTGTGATGGTCTGTATGTGTGAAGTTTCATCAGTTTATGGTGAGCAGTTGTAGTCCAGACATGAAAGTGGGGCAGACGGACAAATGGGATCCAGTATGTTACCGACCAAGTAAATTTGGAGGGATCATAATGAATTGCACTAATATAAAATATATATAATGTGTGCGTGTCGTGAGCAAGAATCGGGTTCTTGCACCAAAGGTCAAGTTCATAATTATAGGAGGAGAGGAGAGGAGGACAATGATGCCGTTCTAGTATAGTTGTTTGGTTGGTAAAAATTTTTTTTTGAGGTCTTTAAATAACCCTCACTTACTGGGATGCCTTGCTGCGAAACAGACACTAAATAACGGTGTATAGTCTGTCCCATATAGGTCTTTGTTAAACAGATGTTCGATAGGCAAATTCTTGTATAAATCTGTAGAGGTATATTCTACACCAAACTGCAGTGTCACTACATGGAATCAAAGTTACCCATATAAACACCGTGCCATGACGACGGCATATGAAAATGTCTGAATAAATGTAAAGTACAGGCAGTAAGAGACTTTATTTTTCAGTATTAACCATTACAATATAAGAAACAGACGTACGAAATAAGGGTAATAAAAGTGTACCGAGGTAACGATATTACATTTTACAAAAACCAGAGAGTACAAGAGTACAAAATGGCACAGTTGAAACTATTTTTTTTTTTTCTCCTGGATACGAAAAATAAGTTCAGATTTTCATTTAGTTCATAAACTGGTCAATGTCAATAAAACAAAATAGCTACCAATTTAAAAAATTACGTCTACCTTTACTTATTTATTTTATTTTTTATAAACTATCACAGCTCATTTGTTTTCCGTTTCATTAAAAGCAATAGAAACAAACAAAAATGTTAATTAAATAAGGAGCTAAGTGGGGCATTGTTTTGAGAACGATTGGATTGTGGGGGAAAAAAAGAAAAAGTCAATGATCAATTAAGGCATCGAAATGTACCATTTTAATATTTTAGTAAAACATACACAATTATTCACAAAGAAAATGATAAAAGTCAAATCAAACTCAGATAATAATAAACATTATGATAGACATAATAGCTATAACAATTAACTGACCATTATAATAATTTTAAGTTATTTTTACCTAAAACTAC
Source organism: Bathynomus jamesi (assembly GCA_023014485.1). Classification (NCBI taxonomy): domain Eukaryota; kingdom Metazoa; phylum Arthropoda; class Malacostraca; order Isopoda; family Cirolanidae; genus Bathynomus; species Bathynomus jamesi. The sequence goes on from JAJOZX010000150.1 coordinate 1,274,729, forward strand.
TTTAATTATCATTTCCTCGATTTTCTGAAAGGGAAAAAACGATAGTATTAAAAGTGAAACCGCGTACGACACACACACACACACAGTTGACAAAAGTAAATGGACACTACGATGAATGTAGCTCATCAATGGAATGGCACAACGCGTGTCACCTTTACATAATGGGAAAGCAACACGATTCTAAATAGTTATTTCATAAATCTATTACTTACTGTTTCAGTATCGCAAAAATACTAAGGAAAACTGAAGTTCACCTTTGTCAACCTTCTTATATACAGTTAATTCTAATCTCCCCACCCCCCTTTCCATTATATCCGCAACGTTTGAGTATCATTCTCTACCTATTCGTTAAGATTATAATGACGGAAAACAAGAGTGAACTTACTTCGTTTCTCGCCTCTTTTTTCTTCTCTTTTCGTTCAATGACAACGGGGGAGAAAAAACAAAAGTTTCTGTAACCATTCGCTCATGTTCCTTCGTTAACTGTTGAAACACTTCCGAAACGGCTGATTTAAAAAAAAAAAAAAAATTATATATTTCTTTTTCTGCGATGAAAGAAAATTTATTAAACAGTTAGATTGGTTTATGAATAAAATAAGAGAAGCTCTTTCCTATCCCTGGTTTCATAGAAACCCTCGTAATCGATCTTTGCGTGAGGCCAACACAAATGAATATATAAAGTAGGAAAATTCTTTACAGTTGAACGAACTGACGAGAATATTCACTAATATCCGTTTCGCACGATCGTGAATTTGTCCCGTAAATTAATAATTGCAAAATTTATTTCGTAAAGGTTAAAGAAAAATAGGCGAATACCTTCAGTGGTAGAAATAAATTCCTCGGGGTTTTTAAAGATAAATCCTTTCGTTTCTAAAACGGATTCGTCTTTTTCGGAACCTGTATGTCCTTTCACAGAAGACTTTTTCAGTTTCTTACGGGGTGTCCTCTCTTTGGTATCGCCCTCCTCTGCAAATTTTCACAACCAGTTAATTTCTAACTAACATATTATATATATATATATATATATATATACACACACACAGGGCGTTTCAAAAAGAGTTATACAACTTTAATGCCCTGCCTTTTTTTTTTTTTTTTTTTAAATCTATACCCTTTTCTATTTCAGGTTTTGGTGGTGGTATTCTGATATTTGTTCTCTGGAATTTCTAGCTCCCTAGCTCAACTATGCCATTGACAGTGGAGCAAAGACAAAAGTGGTCTGTGGTATGAGACGAAATCATATGTAGAGACCCGCCGGAGGTTCTGCCGGGTATTCAATCTCAGAACACGTGTTGGACCATCAAATTGTGACATTCAACGTGTTGTGAAACATTGAGGACAAGGGTACAGTGCATAACCAGAGCAAGGGCAACAGTGGCAGGCCAGCATCAGTAACCAAGAGCCAAGCCAACATCGACGTCGTGCGGGATTCTGTAGTGGACAGTCCCAAGAAGTCCCACCGCCGGCGCTCCCAGGAGCTGAGCATCAAACCAACATCAGTCTGGCGTACCCTCACTAAGGAGCTGAAGCTTTTCCTGTACATCATCTCTATTAGGCATAAACTGACTCAAGATGACATGAGAAAAAGAGTTCACATGTGCAATTGGCTCAGTGACAGGATGGAGCGCTACTCAAACTGGATCAACCTGATCTGGTTGTGATGAAGCCCATTTCCACTTCAGCGGTGCCATCAACAACCACAATAACATTTTCTGGGGCGCAAAACCACCCGAGATCACTGAGAGGTGCCTGAAAGGGCCTAAGGTCACATGCTTCTGTGTCAGATGGGGAATGCCAAGGCCTTACTGGTTTCAGAATGACCTGGTTTATGCAGGATGGTGCCGCCCCGCATAGAGCTGGTGACACCATCACTATTCTGGGGCAGCTCTTCAGAAACCGTCTCATTTCCCTGGGTACCGCTCATGACTGGGCACACCATAGCCTAGACTTGAACCCTCTGGACTACTGGTTCTGGGGAGCTGCCAAGGACTCTGTCTACGCCAACCGCCCTGCCACACTGGACGATCTGAAGCAGAAGGTATCAGACTACCTCCAGGAAATGCTCCCTGAGACCTGGAGGAAAGTTTGACAGAAATTAGGAGTCAGGATCAAAGCCTGTCTGAACCGCGGTGGGGCACACATCGAGAACGTCAATTACAAGGATTTTGCTTAACTCCATTAAGCTTAATTTTGCTTAAACTTACTGCAAAAAAAAAAAAAAAAAAATCATTTCATAAGCTTTCAAAAAATGTTTTGTTCACGTTCATGGTTTCTGGTTCTTTGTAAATAAACGTTTAAAATTGTATAACTCCTTTTGAAACGCCCTGTATATATATTAGTGTACTGTCATTTATCTACTAGCGATGATTGTAAACAAACTAAAAAGTTATCAAGATAGACTTACCGACCGAACACACAATATAATTACTGTACTGTAATAAAATTTTCGGAACGAACAACCTGATCTCTAAACTTCCACTTAAAAAAAAAAAAAAATCATACCTTAAAGTTTGATGTGTACCATTTTATTTTTTTGAGATTTTAAAGTTTACGTTAACGACGATATCTGAAAAATTACTTAGGTAATTCAGATTGATAAACCAAAATTTTTAAATGGAAGCTGTCGTAAATGTGGCACATTAGGAAGACGATAGGTTTTGTGTGATACTGAATCAAAATTTCATGTTAAAAACTTTGATCTTGCAAATTCGTTTGAGATTTTGAAATACTCTTGGTAGTATGAACAGGAAAAAGATGATTTATAAAGAAACATTACGAGTATGTTCATTGACTATAAACTAAAGGTTTTCCATAGTGATGTGGGCATCTATTCAAAGTCTAATACGTGCAAAACCCTCTTGTATCAAAATCAGACGCACCCCAAGGCTAGCTCTCAACAAGTCTGGATCTTACCTCGAATAGGGGGGAGGGAAAAGTAATGCAGTAAATTAGTCATCGATAACACCAAACAATTTCAATAATTCGTGATACTTTACTATATAAATATTTATTTGACTACCTCACACACAAATAGTTTAAAATTCCTAAATGACTAACTTAGCATTAACTTGTTACTAAAAAGATGGTAAAGGATTGTACCACTACCTTCATCACAGCTGCTGATAACCTTCATAGAAGTGATTCCTCTTCTGTAGGAAGACTTCCTTCCAGTTCTGGAAAATCTTCTGGGCAATTTCAAAGGGAGGTCGCTAGAGCCTTCAAGCAACTGGTAGAGAGGATCTGGGGAGATATCAGGTTTCCCTGAAACAAAATTATTAGTAAGCAGATCTGGCAATTGAATGTACCTTTAGAACGCCTCTTTTCAAAGCCAATTCACAACTTTACACGAGTGACGAGCTTATGCAATAAAGAACCATACGAATCATTCATCGGTGCTTCAACTGCAGCGAGTCATATCGCAGCGAAAGTCGAATGTCCTCACGCACTAATTAATAAATAAACAAAAAAAAAAAAAAAAACTTTTCTGTATTCACAACAAACCCAATGTTAAGTACTGGTATTAAGTCCTTTTCCTACCGTCCTTATCAGTGACATCATTCACTAGCTCCTGACTGAAAGGAGAGGAATCTTTTTTCTCTCTCTCGAAGATTGAATCCTCTCCCATTTCACTTTCACTTTTAGGCGAATTATTAAGAATCATGATTGAAGATGAAAATCCTGATGGTTTTCTTCGGCTAGATTTCCTTTTGTTTTCGGGAGTTTCAGCTAAATTGAAATCTTAAAAAAAAAAAAACAAAAAAAAAACTCAAAACTACTTTCACAGTAAAGTTTCTCTACCAACTAGGTCGTCATCATCATCATCATCGGACAACTTTACTTTTTAGACATTAGGTAAGTAGTCAAGTTGCGGTAAAATTATTACTAAAGAGCTACGTACCATAACCAGAGGGAAGTGAGAGAGATTTCAACGATTTTCGCCATGGTAGGCTGGAATGTTTCGTGTTTGTGGAAAGAATCGAGACAGAATTAAAGTATTGCGAATGCCTTCTCGTGTTCATATAATTCTCCAAAGTTTCCTCTGGAGAAATTAATGTATAATTTGGTAGAGCATCGGGGCAGCTCGATGGTTCACTGTCAGACTCTGCAAAAAAGTTTGACATTCAATATTTCATTACCATTACAAAAAGCCAATACCATTTTTTTTATTTTGGAACTAATGTATATTTATTACGATCCAGCACTTATAACTTACATACGAGTTCAACCCCGTAATTAAAAACGCTTATGAATAAAGCTTCTACTTCAACACTAGTGACGATACCGTTGATATTGTCGTTGTCATGTCGCAACACCGTTTGCCGTTATATTACGTGGTTCGGATCCCATACAAAGGTGGAGGCCTCCTCCTCCTGCTCCACAAAATGTTACGAAGGAAGTTACATAACCCCAAAACAACGGCATTACCCAAAAGAATTCCGTTCTTAGACGAAACAAGTCCTCTCATTTATGAAGTGAAGAATTTACTTAAAAATAAAAAAGAATAAAACGCAAAAGTTGAAACGAGATATACGCAAAATGAAGTGCAGGAATCGGCTGTTTCTAAACTACTATTCCTTTACAAATGGAATAGAGAGAAACCATGACGATGGTGGTGGAATGAAAGCGATGAAAGGGGAGGTTAAAAATCGTCGAAAAAAAAAAATAAAATACCTTTGGCACTTTCAGCTTTTAATGACTTAAAGGAACTTCTTGTATCTGGCGAAGTCTGAAAAATGAGGAAATAATCAAACTTAAAAGACGAAAACAAAATAGATGGTGAAAGAATGTACTTAATTTAACTTAATATCTTCGAGATAAGAATCAGGGGTCATTCCATGATGACGGTCGCAACCATTCGGAGCAATTGTTTGGTAAACATTCAACTAAACAAGTATAAGTATGGGAGGTAGAACAAAACTGCTGAGAGGTATTGTGAAGTATGCTCTCGCGTACATTTGGCGTCATTTGTTCTAAAATATGCCCCCGAATCGGCGTGACTCCGTGAAATGGCCCTCAGGAGTATTAAACATGCTCTGCCTCTAACAGGAATATTAATACTAAATACAACGTGTAATCTTCGTCAATGACGAAGCTATGCGAGTGGAGTGGAGGAACAAAGGAATCACTCAATGTGATAACCAACCTCTGAAACATTTGACGAAAGACTGGCCCTGCTCGTTCTCCTTGCGACTGGAAGATTATCCGAGACACCTCCAGGAGCAACATCTAATCGGGTTGCATTCTCTTTGTTGTCACTGGGAGTGTCGTTTCCTGAGGTAAGCTGCCTACGAGATCGTTGTGAGGGAGTGGATGGTAATGATAAAGAAGTCGGTAGGGTTGAAGTGTCCTCAGAGGCAGGTAGCGGTGTTACTTTGGGTAAAAGCGAACTGTTATTGGAAAGCTCCGATTCTTCTCTGATTGTATCTAGAAGCGGCTCAACAATGGAAACGTTTTGTGTCGCAGAATTCCTTCTGGACCTTGCAGGAGTCAGTTTTTTATTTGGTGTCGTCGTTGTGGTATTTTCGGGAGCCGTTTTATTTGGGGTTGAATTCTTTGGTGTTGATGGTGGAGGCACTGACTCTGTCACACCCTCCACAATGGTCCCGAGGGTCTCAGTCACACCACTTATCCTGGCGGAGCGTCTTCTAGGAGTATCTTTGTGTTGAATCGGAGTGCTTCCTAGACTTTTCCTGCCTCTCAACGTCTTTTTCACTTCTGACTGAGGAGTGACGCGTTCTTCAGGAGGTGGAGTGGCTTCTAATCTGGACTCCAGCGCAGGCAGTTCTTCTTTTGGCAAAGACTTGGAAACCACCTTCGTCTTCCTTCCTTTCGGCGTCTTCCTTTCTTCAGTCTCATTTGAGATTTTGATAACATCTCCCGACTCTGACATTCCACTGACTCTCCTCTGTCGTTTGGTGGGCGTTGCGAGGATCTTTGAGGGAGTAGAGAGGCTGAGTCTTTGGCTCCTCCTCAGAGGAGTGGAAGGAGTGATTTTGTCATCAATGATGGACTCTGCACTTAACCCACTCAGTCTGCGACTTCTTCTGGATGGAGTGAGGGATCTCTCTTCTTCCTCCTTGGAAGGAGGAGTTTTCGAGATAGACTCTTTGAGAATGTTATTGTTGTCTGGACTTATTTCCAAATGCAAAGGAGAGCCACTCGTCTCTCTCTCTCCTTGGAATTGATTCGACACTTCTTCAGTGCTCGACAGATTCTGCAAAGATGCCTCTGAAGAAACTATATTATTTAAGAGATCCCTTTGCTGCTGCTTTGATGTTGAGTGTTCTTTTGCTTCATCGTCAACGATATCACCATTTTCCTTAAGGCTTTGATGAAGAATTTCATAGTTTTCCTCCGCAACTTCGCTTTCTTCAAGCTTTTCAGGGCGAGAATCTATCTCATCATCGCGAGAATCTATTTCATCACTACCAGGCTGTGGGGAGGAATTTGATTTTTTTATAAATGAAGGAATATGATTTATATCAAACTCGATCGTTTTATCCGTGTCGTCAGTATTATAACCATCAGTGTGAAGTTCAGGTCCATTGGTCAAGTTATTTGGCTTGGTTTCTTTCTCATCAGAGATATCTTCGTCAGAGAACTCGAGGATAGGAACGTAAGATTTATTGAAAGATTTGTCGTCTTCTTCTTTAATGGGATTATTAAAATTCGTCAGAGATAATGAATGATTTCCTTTCAACACTAAATCGACAATTTCTTTCTCTTTGTATGTCAAATGGAGTGAAGGTACATTTATTAAATCAGAAGGCAGACATTTTAACGTGTTCGTAGACTCTGAAGTTGAACTAGTTCTGGAATCTACTAACGTATTTGGTTTATCATTAGCAGATCCCAAGGGAATGATGTCCTGTTTACTCAGAGATTTTGGACTAGGGGGATCCAAGAGAATGGTGTCTTGTTTACTCAGAGATTTGGGACTAGGAGGATGCAAGAGAATGGTGTCTTGTTTACTCAGAGATTTGGGAACAGCAGCAACAGCAGCAGCAGCAGCAGTAGTAGTAGTAGTCGTAGTAAAATCACAACTCTCTCTCTCTTCACTGAGAGCAGCAGTGGTAACATTTTCGTTCTCTTCTTCGGAATCGCTAAACTTTAATACATAACTAGAGTCCAAATCACTTTCCTGAGGAACACTTGAATCTTCAGTTTGTTCTTCGTTGAGGACGATATCCACGCGTTTATTTGTGTCTGACACTTCAGTTTTATCAATGGATGCATTACAATCTGCCGTACCTTCTTCAGTTTGCAAAAGCCTAGAATGATCTTCACGAACATTTGTTGTTTCAATAACTGTAACCGTTTCAGACGTAACACTACTTTTAGACACCTTTAAATTGTCACTAATACTGGAATTACAAGTAGTTACATAATTTTGACTACATTCTTCCGAAAATCGGTGAGAAGCAGTAAGTGAAACGTTAATATTTTTAGACGAATTCATTGTATTTTCTAAGGATGTCTGTCTAAGCGTCGACTCATCCGAAACTTTTTGAGGTATTTTTTCCAAATATGATTCTTGTACATGTTCAAAATCTTCTATACGGTCTTCAGTTTCTTGAAGTTCTTTTTCATCTTTATGATAATCCTCGACACTGTGAAAAGATTCATCCTGAACACTTTCTACAGGGCTGTGGGACTCCTCGAAAGCTTCTGGTGTATCGGAAGAAGGGACAAACCTCGACGCCGATTCATCTTTCGATTCTTCGTCCACTGGTCGCGACTTGAATTTGGGAGGAGAATCTCTGAATGTAAGATCAGTCCCCAACAGAATGCTGTTGATATTAAAGCTATATTGTGAGCTAATTCGCGAACCATCATCTTTCACCTCCGAAATAGATCTAGATTTATTGAAGTCGGAAAGAGGCGAGATATTTGTTACGGTGTTCATTAATTTATTAGTTACTACGGGATTAGTGGAGTCAATGTAAACTTCATCTTCGGAGTCGGTGGCAGAAAGTCTAAAAGAAGAGAGGCAAAGTTAGTTCTCCATAAATGCAACAATGAAGAATATGAATATAAGTACAAACGTGTTTCAATGCGTTTTATTGAACCTCTCAAGCGTTATCTACAAGGTACATCGTCTATAGGCGCTTATAAAAGTGAAAAAAAGTGACGCTTAACGGGTTAGGTACAATAACCGCACTTAAATATGATGGAAAAACAATAGGTATTTAAATGAGAAACTAGGAGCAAGTGAGAATCGAAATACAAATATTTACGAATTAAAACTGCAATTTACAAAACGCTATTTATTTGTTTAAATTAAAAAATAAGTGGGGTTAAATGTATTATACAAACAAAGCAGCAGCATAGATATACATGGCTATGCTGTAACGATTAATTACGTTTGAAGCTAACAATTTTTCAAAATGAAACGCATCAAAATATGGAAAACCTTCCCACTTACCCGAAGTGCGATTCGATATCCTTTTGTTCTCTGTACCCAGGCAACGGTTTACGAGGTGTAGGAACATCCGAAGAGCTAAATCAAATCAAATCGTTAATAGATAAATCAACGACAATTCGAACGAAATGATACAACTTTAGTCTGAAAGTAATATCACCTCACTGTTTCAACAACCACCAAAGTAAAATAAGTTAAACTTTACATTAAGTATCGTACAAACGAAGGACACTAATCAATACTTGGCCCGCAATGAATCTGCAGCAGAAATTTAAGAATTCATATGCGAGGTCTTAAATACAAGCAATTTCGATTGTAAAGCTTTTAAGTAACGATACTGAAATTTTATTCTGACTGTTAATTCTCTTTACTTAAATCATTTCCAACCCTTTTCACTAATATTTACAGTAATGAAATGAATGAATGGATATATGAATGAATGCACACATTTTCTCACTGGGAACTAATTGTTAGGTAATCAGTTATTTCTAAAGACTAAATACTTTCCGCACTTTGGCTGTCTGTAGTAGTAATGAAATCTACTTTCAAACTATATATATAATTTTAATAATAATTCTAAACTTTCTTTGAGTACTATGTTCGTTGTTGTTATAAAGAATTCAGTGCCACTTCAACTATTTTGTTTAAAACTTCGATAATACGACTGGGTAAATATACCAGAATATGCTTACCTTTGCCGAGGAGGAGATTCACTTCTTTTCCTCTTTCTTTCTTGAGGAGGAGGAAGAGGAGGAGAAAGAGCCATTTCCTCTTCCTCTTCATTTCCTTCATTAAGAGAGAACCTTCGACTAAAAGGAAGGTCAAAACGGAGTTGCTTCGGTGTCAAGCTACTTGCCTCCGATGCTGAATCCATTTTACCAATGCCTTTTAAAAACAAGAATTTAAGAACAAAACCAACTGAAAAGCCTATTAGCTTGTCAATTGAATCCTTCTAGCTACCTTGCCCTTCCTTCTCCAGTCAACTGTAATTTCAGAATTGAAGTAGTTTGCTTTAGGCACATTGAAAATAGTGTCCCATTTGCTTGCTCGATTATCTTTAATTCTTAATCCTGGTGTGTTATATATGGTCTCACACTATGTGACTGTTCTCTCTAATTTCCTCACACCTATCTATGGTTTGTTTCAATGCACGGACAAACGCACACTCCTCTATACTTACGTCGTTTCTATACATATATATACAGGGTGGGCCGTAAGTTTCCATACATAGGAAAATTTAAACGTTTGTTTTTATGTTTCAGATACCCTAAGAATATGCGTTTGTAAGATCTTGTTTACTGATGAAGCAAATTTTTACGTCAATGGAGAGGTTAATCGGCAAAACATACGTTATTGGAGTAATGCTAACCCTAACTGGCTGAGTCCGACGAAGATGCAAGATGCCGGTAAAGTGATGGTGTGGGCCGGGATATGGGGTGAGAGAATTATTGGACCAATTTTTGTCAGTGGAAATCTTAATGCCGAAAGGTATCTTAACATGTTGCAAGAAGAGATTTTCCCATCCCTGCTAAACGAGGAAGGTAACTTCCCAGTTTACTTCCAGCAAGATGGAGCTCCACCTCATTATGGTCTTCACGTGCGTCGGTATTTGGATCAGCAGCAGTTTCCGGATGCTTGGATTGGTCGGCGTGGTCCTGTGGAGTGGCCTCCCAGATCCCCAGATCTCACCCCCCTTGATTTCTATCTTTGGGGGCACTTGAAGGCCATGGTGTATCAGGAAAAGATACGAGACATAAATCATCTAAAGGAACGTATCACCAACGCCATTACAAGCATAACGTCAACTGTGCTAATGCGTGTTCATCAACAGTGGGGAACACGTATTGAAATGTGTTTTCAAAACAATGGCAACCATGTAGAGCATATTATATAAATAAAAATGGTTGTCCATAAAAAAATGTTTATTTTTCCTATGTATGGAAACTTACGGCCCACCCTGTATATATATATATATATATATATATATATATATATATATATATATATATACCGGGTGTCCAAGAATTATCTGTACAATTTTTGGCTGTTATTAAAAGTCAACCATGAAGTGTAGAAATTCGTGTTGTCCCATTTTACAGAGAAACTAAGTTTTTGCTGATAAGTTTTGACAAGTTTTTTCTTTTTTGTACGCGGGTGACAGACATTGATGATTTAAAAGCAAGAATCACAGCTGCTATTGAGCGAATTGATGTGGATATGCTGCAGCGTACATGGCAACATTTGGATTATCGATTGGATGTTTTGCGAATCACTGATGGTGCACATATCGAATGTTTGTAACAACGTTACTTTTAATAAAAGAAACTTTTGAAAATACAGATTCTAAATAATCTTGTTTAAGAATTTTACGTGTGTTATCAAGAATTTTATTAAAAGATGAAATTGTACAGATAATTTTCGGACACACTGGAATTTCTAAAAAAACTTGGTATCAGAAAACACTTAATGAGATTCTCTGTAAAATGGGACAACACTGGAATTTCTACACTTCATGGTTGACTTTTAATAACAGCCAAAAATTGTACAGATAATTCTCGGACACCCGGTATATATATCAGGTCATTCCATAAGTAATGTCGTTTTTTACGATAGATTAAGTTTAAATTAGTCCTACTCGGTTTAAGCATAAATTTTCCGAAGGTTATATCTAAGAGAAGATCTGTCGTATTTCGCTACATACTTTACAGACCTTGACCAGTGAAGACGTGTGTTTTGCTTTATATGAACCCCTCATAAACATGGCGGTATCAGAAGAGCATATCAGGCATATAATGCTTTACGAGTTCAAAAAAGGGAATAGTGCTACTGAAGCAACGCGAAACATTCAGGAAGTTTATGGCAACGATATTCTGCAAATGAGGAATGTCAAAGATGGTTTCAAAAGTTTAGGAATGGTGACTGCTGTTTGACAGATGCAGCACGCTCTGGACGCCCTGCTGAGTTTGATGATGACCTGCTGTTAGCCGCACTTGAAGAAGACTGTTCAACAACTGTCGAAGAATTGGCCCAGAAACTCTATTCATCCCCGTCCACCATCCATCGACATTTGCAACAACTCGAAAAAGTGCCGGTTAGGAAAATGGGTGCCACATGAATTGTCGGTCGACAATCTGAGGGTGCGGGTAAACATTAGCACAGCTCTTCATTCCCGTGAACTCCAAGATCCGTTTTTGCACCGTTTAGTGACTGGTGATGAAAAGTGGATACTGTACCAGAATGTTAAGCGCCGTCGACAGTGGGTTTGTGCCGGAGAACCAGCGACACCACAGCCAAAACCAAATCTTCACCCTCGGAAGGTGTTGCTTAGTGTTTGGTGGGATAAAGGTGGTGTAATACACTTTGAAACCTTACCACACAACCAAACAATTACCGCTCAAGTCTACTGTCAACAACTGGATCGATTGAACACTGCACTAAAAGAAAGGAGACCTTCTTTGGTTAGTCGGAAAGGAATCGTGTTCCACTACGACAACGCACGTCCTCATACCGCTCGGATCACTTCTACAAAAATTGAGGAGCTTGGGTGGGAAAAACTTCCACATCCTTCATATTCTCCAGACCTTGCGCCTTCAGATTATCATCTCTTCAGGAGTCTGCAAAACTATTTTGACGAGAAACAGTATACTTCTTTAGATGACCTGCACACCAGTCTTTGTACGTTTTTTGCCTCAAAACCGCCTGAATTTTATAAACATGGCATTGAAAAGCTTGTAGGACGTTGGCAGTGTCTCATTGATTCCGATGGAAAATATATACTAGATTAAAAAGTTTTAGTAGAGTTTTTTTCTGTCCTTCAAATTCCGATCTAAAAAACGATATTACTTATAGGATGACACACACACACACACACACACACACACATATATATATATATATATATATATACCCGCAAGGGGGTTCTAAGCTCGTGCTCTTGAGTGCTCGTTTGTACGTGCTTGTTCCTGGAGGTTTCACGTGCGCCCTCCCGGCCCTAGCACCCAAGGATGATGGGGCTCGACCCTGCAGTCCTTGGTCTTTTTCCACTTCGACTGTCCCCTCCACCCTTTCTTTTTCCTCTGTCTTTCCTCTCACTTTTTCTTTGTTTTTCCGCTGAGATATGCCCTTTAAATAGAGGCGAATCGGTTCTTCCTGAAAAAAAAAAAAAAAAAAAAAAAAAAAAAAAAAAAAAATATATATATATATATATATATATATATATATATAAAACTTACCTTTGTCCCTATTTGCTTTGATGGAAATGCGGTGAAGAGGAAAGGACGGAATAGGAGACTCGCTTTCACCCCCACTTTGAGATTGCTGCAAAATCTTCCGAACCTTCATTTCAAAATTAAACGTAATTGTTAAAATATATAATTATTAAAATTATATTTTAAACTGGAGGTATTCGCGGTGCTCGCACAATTTCTATACTAGTCGAAATTTAAAATTTATCAATCTTAATTACGAAATGTTGGGGTTCTCCAACCAAACTATTCCATCTCAAACTCGTGTCTGCAACCGACTCCAAAGGCACGTTTTATAGATTTCTACCCGCGACTAATTTTATCATTCATTCAAATAACTCGCTTGTCAAACGAAACACTGGCAATTTTTATGTTTACTGACAGTCAAGTCGGACGCCAGTTTATTAGTAGTTTGACTCAAGCCATTTCTCCAACAATGACCGACCCAACTTTTGACCAAGGGGCTCCTAAAGTACTGGCGTAATAACGAGATAAATTCTGGCTCACCTTCAGAATTGACTGCGGTGTCTCTGAGAAGGAATCTGCCGTCTGCCTTGAGAGAGAACGGCGTTTAACTGGAGGAGTCTTCAACAGCGACACAACCTCACACGATAACTTCATTCTGATGTGGAAAAAGACTTTACACTAAATAATAGATCAATTGGTGGTATGTTCCTCATCTAAATCCATGTCATTAACAATGGACGATTCAACAACACTAGCCGACACCTGTCAATAAATTGGAACCACTTTGCTAGTACAGAAGATTTCGATCCTCCTCAACGCTAAACCATCCTTTTTTCAACATACATGAATCAGTCCAACAGCGCAACTAGATATCTACAAAATCTGTGTGTATAAAGGGTGTTTCAAAAGTCTTTACCCCTTTTTTCCCCCCCAAGGACCCTAAGGTGACCATACGTTCAACACCCGAGTGAACATAACTGTCAGAGCGTGCACACACTTCGTGAACACAATCAGAGGCCACGCAAGTCAATATGTCAGGTTCGATGGAGCAATTGAAAACTCGGGTTGCTTGCGCTGCGTTTGGGGAAGCACATCGAGCTTGTGCAGACATGATTCGGAGAATTCGTCACGCTGATCACAAGCTCAAAGTTCCAGGTTTGAAAAACCCTGTATCTGTGGCGTGGGTGGCACAACGCTTGAATATCTGTGAAAAAACTGTCAAAGAGTGGTGGCAAGCGGACCTGAGCGGGAGCGTTACCGATTTTGCGGACAAAAAGCGAAGTGGTCGCAAGCGCAGATTTTCGGAGCCGGACGTTCATTTCTTGCGAACGCAGGCCAAGCGCAGACACAACCCACTCAGAAAAATTCGAAAAACGGCTCAATAAACATTTTATAAAGGTTTGTGTTGAATGTATGGTCACCTTAGGGTCCTTGGGGGGAAAAAAGGGTAAAGACTTTTGAAACACCCTTTATAATCCATATGTACATTAAAGCTGTGACTTCAATGTACATATGGATTATATACATATACGTACATTAAAGCTGTGACTTTAGAGCTTCATTAGTTACAAGCCAAGCTTATACCTCAAATTTGTCTATGCAAGTAATTCATAAGGAGTTAATTTTACATACAAATACTGTATAGCTAAACTATAATACGAAAATAATCAATAACTTCCTTAATGCTTTCTATGTATCAAATATACTTAAAGGCTTGGTTACTTCTAAGTCTTTGGACTGGCACCAAATCTGACATTTCAAACTTTGGACTATGCCTATACAATATACATTAATGCACGAAATTTCTTTTAGACAGTGCTTTTAACTTTTTTTTTTAAATATTTTTTTATTAAACGTAGTAGTACCACGATCGTACTTTATTTTATAAATAATTACAGACGACTTAAAAAAAAACTTGGTTTCGAAACATCAAATATTTATATTATAAACTTCTTTTAAAATAGGGCGGATAAAGAAAACGGCAAAAACTTTGAAAAGTCAATGGTTGGAATGCTGGTGTTATCATCTAAGTTTGTTAAGAATGGTGTGTGTTCGTGAAAGCCGGGCGCGGCTGATTCAATGACATACTTTAATGAGGCAGCGGTGCTTCGATCAGGAGTTAATGAAGAGGTAGAGAAATTCAAAGACTTTCTGAGCACTTCTTCCATGATCTTCGAAATATCTTCCTGTAATAAATTCATCTCTTTGGTTCCTCTATTCTCTCCTTTGCCACATAACGGAGTTTCGATCTTCGAAGCCGCGTTGAACAGAGGTGGCGTCATCATGTGAGGCTCCATCTCAGTGGTGCGTGTTGGAAACACGACGCGAGTCAAGTCCCTAAAAAACTCGAACAATAAGTTCTTTTTCTTTGAATGGTAATTCTCACGATGAAAAGTAATTAGTCTTCAAAAGCCGTTATTAGTATAATAATAGTGATGGTTACACAACTAGTGATGGTTACACAATCTTAAATTCAGATGCGATTGTGAAAACCCGAAAAACTATTTGAATTTTTTATTATTAATTAATAATAAACACTGTATCAGATGATGAATAATAAATTTTTAAATTTTATTTCCTGGTATAGTCTGCATAAAAGTTCCTCAAAAATTTATATATATCAGACATGGGATAATAGTAATAGACTATTACAGGATTTTTCAAGTAATAGTAACAGATCATAATTTTTTGGCTGTAATAGTAATAGATAATAGTCTATTACTTTTCTATTACAGTGGCAATGGACATATTGTGAACAAAGAACTGAAAAATGAACTGAATCTACTCTAAGCTAAAATAAACATACGTATTAACTAATATTGTGGCAAATTTTTTCTTCAATAAAGTAAAATTTATCAAGACCTACAGTCTCTGAAGTTGTAATGATTTAGTTGAAACAAATATTTGTTATTTGGCTGCCGCTCAGCCTCATCATGGATCCATGAGTGCAGAGCCCTCAGCCTCATCCTGGATCCATGAGTGCAGAGCCCTCAGCCTCATCCTGGATCCATGAGTGCAGAGCCCTCAGCCTCATCCTGGATCCATGAGTGCAGAGCCCTCAGCCTCATCCTGGATCCATGAGTGCAGAGCCCTCAGCCTCATCCTGGATCCATGAGTGCAGAGCCCTCAGCCTCATCCTGGATCCATGAGTGCAGAGCCCTCAGCCTCATCCTGGATCCATGAGTGCAGAGCCCTCAGCCTCATCCTGGATCCATGAGTGCAGAGCCCTCAGCCTCATCCTGGATCCATGAGTGCAGAGCCCTCTACTTCTCAGTCTTACCCCTGAACCTCACCCTTTTCCCTCTCCCTCATTAAAATTATTAACGTTGTTTAATATATTAAAACAATTAGCAACAGGAGCTCAGGGGGTGGTGATCGAGGATGTGTGTGTTGACGATAACATGACTCCAGATTCCTGGGATCTTGGGAGCATTGCTCCAGTAAATTTGACCATGAGAAAAAGTAAATTTGGGTTTGGGTTTTGTTAATCCGCTAGACGTTATGCAATTTTTTGGCGTATACGTTCTTGTACAAACCAATTTTTTTAAATTACAAATTTAGTTATTTTAAGTTTAGTTGGTAATTCGATATTTAACAATTATTTTTATTTTTTGTTAAGCTTCAATGTTTTGATAATTAAAATGTTATTAAAACGTATATTTTTTTAATATAAAATTATCAGGATTGGACTATGTTCCATTGATCTCGGCCAGGTTTGATAAATTGGCCAGATAATTATGTGCGGTTTTAAGTAATCCACCATGACTAGAATTGAAAAGTTTAGTTAAGTTTAAACTTACTTTTACTTACTTTAACTTACCTACTTTACTTACTTCCTTACTTTTAATAAGTTTAAAGCACTTACTTTTACTTACTTTCATTGTACTATATTACTTACTTTTACTCACTTTTACCATACTATATTTACTAACTTTTACTTATTTTGTATTTTTTCAGGTAGTCAATAATCAATAATGGATCCTAATATTGATGAAGTTGGAGAGAAAAGTGAGGGTGTTAAAAGGGGTTACTTTTGTGTCAATGCAAGAAAAAATTCAAAGAAGCAAAACTGGGAGGAACATTTTAATTCCAAAAAAAATATTTGTTACAATACAAGAGGTCCCAGAGTTTGGGCCCACAGCTTAGATATTGCAGTAAAGAAATACCAGGAATAAGTGCAGCAAAGAGATACGGCAAAGCAGTCATTTAGTTTGTTCACAAAATGTGCTAGTGCTAGACCTCAGAAAAATGAACCAACTTCATCAACTGCTAATCTAGAAAATGAAAACTTTTCACTAGATGTTTCACAGACTGAAGAAAGTGCTTCTCCTCCACCTAAGAAACAAAAGGTAAGTGAGGAATCTGCGCATCAGACTAACAAAACTGCTTTAGAGGAATTTGAAAATTCCCAAATCCAGAAGACATTGAATGCAATTTTGCGCCTAACAAAGAAACTCACCAAGCTGTTGTGGTTAATAAAGAGAAGAGTCAAAATATGCCTTCAAGTTCAAGTGTTGCATCCAAATCTAATAAAGCAAAAAGCAACAAATTTGACATTTCCATAGCCCATTTAAGCAAGTGTAAATCAATACAAGAAATCCTGAACAATGATTTCAAATCTACATTCAAATTGGTGGAAAAGAAGGATCTAGGGCATGCTGATGATTCATTTTCAGTACCAAGTGATATAATGGAAAACATTGCAAATAGTGACACTAATATGCCTGATGTAGATATAGCTGTTGAAGATGATGATAATCAAGAAGATATTGATGATGCTTCTGATGATAAAATGTTTACATTATATTGCATAGCTTGCACAGACCCCAAAGCATGTGCTTCAGACAAACATTCTAACATAAAAGGTTACTTCAATGTTAAAGATTTAACCTATGTATGCAAACAAGGAGAAAATCAAGAGAGATGGTTTAGAAATCTGAAAACCCACCTGAAGAGACATTTAATTAAACTTCAGCATCATCAAAGAGCTGCTGTTTATGAAGTGATGAAAACATCTTCTCGGAACACTACTAAACGCATAGAAGACTTATGTGGCAACATCTTATACTACATAATGAAAACAAACACTGCATGGGCTCTATATCCAGTACTTCTAGCTGTATTACATAGGTCAGGTTGTGAGGTTGGAAATTTGAATCATAGCACACATGCGTGCGAGACAATTTGTGAGCTATTAGATAATCAACTTAAAGAACAAACTGTAAAGTGGTTCTTAGAACAAACTTCAGTAACAATAACAGCTGACATTGGAACAATTTTGGGATTAAGCATGCTAGTTGTATTAGTTATGAGTGAAGAAGATAAGACTGTAAAACTTGCTGGGATAAATTTAGTACGCAGCAAATCAGGAGTTCATTTGGCCAATGAAATTTTTGATGTGTTGAAGTCTCCTAATCTACAGATCTACAGAAGCTAAGGCTAACAAAGACCCTAAGATCCACTCTAAGGCTAGCCCGAGAGAAAGGAAAGAGTAGGGGGTTAAGAGAAGAGAATAAGGGGTTAAGTAAGGAGCAACACCTATCATTCGTGGGTTAACATTCATTCAGAAAAAGAGGAAAAAAGTCTCACCATCATCATCCGCCGGCCACTGCCGACAAGTCAGAAAAATAGTCGGAGAAAATAGGAGAGGGGTGAAAGATGAAAAGAAGTAAAATAAGAACGCTTACAAACCATGCAAACACAGTCTTAACTCACTGTCATACCATGCAAAGTAAGTAAGGAAGGAAGAAAAAAAAAAAAGTAGGTAGTTAAATAAAAAGTGGGTTAGTTTACGCTACGAGCTACATCTACGTTCGTGTTAGTCTAATTTTTTTTTTATTATTTTTTATTGCTGGCATCCATCGTCAACAGACTCATCCTCGAGCACCACCACCAGAGCTCCTGTTGTTAACTTTCTTTTTTAATTTTAAACAACGTTAATACTTTTAGAATGTCTGTCAAGACGGTTCTTAAACATATTAACGCTGGTAGAATGAACGACTGACGCGGGAAGATTATTCCATTTATCAATTACTTTAAACGTAATTTATCAATTACTTGAAACTATCTGAAGAAGCAATTAAATCCAAGGTATCTGGAATGGTTGGAGATGGGGCTTTTTGTAAGGACAACGAGCCATTTAAAAACGAAATGAAAAAGTTGTTTGGAGAAAATTTCAAATTTCGATGGGACTTAATGCATCTTGTGAACAGAGCCCACGTTGATGCATTGAAGAAAATTTGTAAACTAAGTGAGCTTTTAGACTTTATTCAGAATCACTCTTCAAATCTGAGATCAGGCCTTGACTATACCAATATGGTTCTTGACAATATCATTGGTTTTAAGAGACCAAAACTCAAATCTGATACTCGCATGGTTAATTACGAATTTGATCAATTTGACAGATTTGTGGAAAATTGTGTGTTTTTTGATCATCCACAAGAGAAAGAAATTAGTGCCAAGTTCTATGTATTGATTTCCTATGTAACAAAGATTATGTTGCAAGTAGCTCAAAAAACCACAGTTAGTGCAGAATTTGTAGAATATATATTTTATAAAGAAGGAGGGAAAACTGTTATGTTAAGAGTGATGGAAACAATTTCCAAATTAGCTAATGGAGGAAATGCAAATGATGTAGTTTCTGAATTTAAGCACGATACCACAGGGCAGCAAAAGGAACTAACAGCTGAGGATTACATCCTAAATGAAGTTTACAAATACATCAAGAAACGTTCTGATTACTACCAGGTTGCTGAAGTTGCTAGACCATCCAGAACCAGATCTGAAAGTAGTTTTACAAAAGACTCAGTGATAAATTGGCTGATAGAATATATAGAACAGCTGTGGAAAGGAATCACAGAGATATTAAAGCATTTTGATAAAGATGGATCAACTGCCTGGAGTGAAGCACCAGCTGAAGGGACATTCTCCATTCTTGGTTACATTGTTGAACACAAAGGATCCATTAAGCCATCTCATTTGACTAAGCTGTGCAGAATTGTGAAGGAGGGTCCAGCTCTAGGCACTAGATCTGCTGTAATGATCACACAGAAAGCCATTGATCAGTGGCCAAGCATACATGGCGGTAAATTCACAACAAATGCCTACATGCAAGGTCTAACATCGTCCACTGTTGCTGCTGCAATGAATAAATAAACTTAAGGTGAGTTATAAACTGTACATTATTGTATTATTATGTTTAGCTAAAACAATTTGTAATTGGTGTGTCGTCAATTCAAGAGTTTACTATCATTAACCTATCTAGTGGTGTAAGGGGAAAAAAAGTAAATTCAGAGCTGTGCTCCAGTAAATTTTTTCAAATCTGGAGTCATGCCCATACCCCAACCTCCATAGAATAGCTACCCCACCAGGTGGGTGGCCTACAAGGAGACCATCTTGTTTGTCTCTGGTGGCCTACCCTATCCCATGAAAGTTACTGGACACGCTATTCATGTCCTTTAAGTCCTGTTTCCTGCAGACAGAGAATATCAGCATCCTCTAACAGCTTATCAATTATGATCCGCCTGTGTTTACTGTTATTGCCTAAGCTTAGGCCTCTACAGTTGAGAGAGATTACCTTCAATGTTGCAATTAGGAAGATTCAGGAGTTCCGCCAGCCATCTCTATATGTTGAATTCCACTTATACCAGGCACAGCAGTTACAGCATTAGACTCGGCTGGATTTTCCTCCACAGTACGACGCAAGATGTCTCCATAATTACCCTCTAGAGTTCTTGTGAGAGGGGCTGCAGGTGTTTTTCTTCCCTTCTCATAGAACCGCCGTACATTACCCGTTCCGGCCATACTGCTGTAACGTAGTCAATCTGGAGTCAATTTTCCTACATGTAACCTGAAAGTTCATTTTATCTTCACAAATGCTTGCAGCTCCTCGGCCGTAAGATCAGGTCGACATCTCGAGACGAAAATGTTTGCGGTCTTCGTTGGTACAGCCATCATACGATCTGTTTTGGCAGCCCCCTATGATACCCCGCCGTTCTCTGCCAGCTTTTGCCACAGGCTGACTCCCTCTAGCCGGTGCATGAGTGGGACCAGACTCCCTTGAGGGACTACCACCATTAACTAGTGCAGTGGTTGCAGTTCTCGGAGGGGTCGCTCGCTTTCGGCCCCTTCTTACCACCATTGTCCAAGATGCCTCCTCATCATGACCCCCGACTGCATTCCCAGCTTCCCAATTCACCAAGGCCTCTTGGGGGGTACCGTGTGAGAGATGGTATTGAGCTGGCGATGTAGCAGTGTCTGGATTCAGGGATCTACAGAAGCTAAGGCTAACAAAGCCCTTAAGATCCACTCTAAGGTTAGCCCGAGAGAAAGAAGAAAGTAAGAGGTTAAAAGGAGAATAAGGGGTTAAGCAAGTAGCAAAACCTATCACTCGTGGGTTAAAATTCATTCAGAAAAAGAGAGAGAAAGACACCATCACCATCCGCCGGCCACTGCCAACAAGCCGGAAAAATAGTCGAGGAGAATACTTCCAGCTGTTGCAGACCAGTCCTCCACTCCATAGGAAGGTAGAGGATGCAGCCCACTCTGCCGGAAAGGGGTGAAAGATGAAAAGAAATAAAATAAGAACACATTCTTAACACAAAACACTATCATACCATGCAAACTACAGACATACAATGAAGAGAGTTAGACATGCAAATAAGGGGAGAGAAAAAAAAAGCATAAAGAATAACAAAAAGTGTACGCTACGAGCTACATCTAAGTTCGTGTTAGTCTATATTTTCCCGGCATCACGCGCTGGCATGTCACAAGCTGGCATTATCGTGACCCATGACTCCAGATTTGAAAAAATTTACTGGAGCACAGCTCTGAATTTACTTTTTTTCCCCTTACACCACTAGATAGGTTAATGATAGTAAACTCTTGAATTGACGACATACCAATTACAAATTGTTTTAGCTAAACATCATAATACAATAATGTACAGTTTATAACTCACCTTAAGTTTATTTATTCATTGCAGCAGCAACAGTGGACGATGTTAGACCTTGCATGTAGGCATTTGTTGTGAATTTACCGCCATGTATGCTTGGCCACTGATCAATGGCTTTCTGTGTGATCATTACAGAAGATCTAGTGCCTGGAGCTGGACCCTCCTTCACAATTCTGCACAGCTTAGTCAAATGAGATGGCTTAATGGATCCTGTGTGTTCAACAATGTAACCAAGAATGGAGAATGTCCCTTCAGCTGGTGCTTCACTCCAGCAGGCAGTTGATCCATCTTTATCAAAATGCTTTAATCTCTCTGTGATTCCTTTCCACAGCTGTTCTATATATTCTGTCAGCCAATTTATCACTGAGTCTTTTGTAAAACTACTTTCAGATCTGGTTCTGGATGGTCTAGCAACTTCAGCAACCTGGTAGTAATCAGAACGTTTCTTGATGTATTTGTAAACTTCATTTAGGATGTAATCCTCAGCTGTTAGTTCCTTTTGCTGCCCTGTGGTATCGTGCTTAAATTCAGAAACTACATCATTTGCATTTCCTCCATTAGCTAATTTGGAAATTGTTTCCATCACTCTTAACATAACAGTTTTCCCTTCTTCTTTATAAAATATATTTTCTACAAATTCTGCACTAACTGTGGTTTTTTGAGCTACTTGCAACATAATCTTTGTTACATAGGAAATCAATACATAGAACTTGGCACTAATTTCTTTCTCTTGTGGATGATCAAAAAACACACAATTTTCCACAAATCTGTCAAATTGATCAAATTCGTAATTAACCATGCGAGTATCAGATTTGAGTTTTGGTCTCTTAAAACCAATGATATTGTCAAGAACCATATTGGTATAGTCAAGGCCTGATCTCAGATTTGAAGAGTGATTCTGAATAAAGTCTAAAAGCTCACTTAGTTTACAAATTTTCTTCAATGCATCAACGTGGGCTCTGTTCACAAGATGCATTAAGTCCCATCGAAATTTGAAATTTTCTCCAAACAACTTTTTCATTTCGTTTTTAAATGGCTCGTTGTCCTTACAAAAAGCCTCATCTCCAACCATTCCAGATACCTTGGATTTAATTGCTTCTTCAGATAGTTTCAAGTGATTAGGAGACTTCAACACATCAAAAATTTCATTGGCCAAATAAACTCCTGATTTGCTGCGTACTAAATTTATCCCAGCAAGTTTTACAGTCTTATCTTCTTCACTCATAACTAATACAACTAGCATGCTTAATCCCAAAATTGTTCCAATGTCAGCTGTTATTGTTACTGAAGTTTGTTCTAAGAACCACTTTACAGTTTGTTCTTTAAGTTGATTATCTAATAGCTCACAAATTGTCTCGCACGCATGTGTGCTATGATTCAAATTTCCAACCTCACAACCTGACCTATGTAATACAGCTAGAAGTACTGGATATAGAGCCCATGCAGTGTTTGTTTTCATTATGTAGTATAAGATGTTGCCACATAAGTCTTCTATGCGTTTAGTAGTGTTCCGAGAAGATGTTTTCATCACTTCATAAACAGCAGCTCTTTGATGATGCTGAAGTTTAATTAAATGTCTCTTCAGGTGGGTTTTCAGATTTCTAAACCATCTCTCTTGATTTTCTCCTTGTTTGCATACATAGGTTAAATCTTTAACATTGAAGTAACCTTTTATGTTAGAATGTTTGTCTGAAGCACATGCTTTGGGGTCTGTGCAAGCTATGCAATATAATGTAAACATTTTATCATCAGAAGCATCATCAATATCTTCTTGATTATCATCATCTTCAACAGCTATATCTACATCAGGCATATTAGTGTCACTATTTGCAATGTTTTCCATTATATCACTTGGTACTGAAAATGAATCATCAGCATGCCCTAGATCCTTCTTTTCCACCAATTTGAATGTAGATTTGATCAAATCATTGTTCAGGATTTCTTGTATTGATTTACACTTGCTTAAATGGGCTATGGAAATGTCAAATTTGTTGCTTTTTGCTTTATTAGATTTGGATGCAACACTTGAACTTGAAGGCATTTTGACTCTTCTCTTTATTAACCACAACAGCTTGGTGAGTTTCTTTTGTTAGGCGCAAAATTGCATTCAATGTCTTCTGGATTTGGGAATTTTCAAATTCCTCTAAAGCAGTTTTGTTAGTCTGATGCGCAGATTCCTCACTTACCTTTTGTTTCTTAGGTGGAGGAGAAGCACTTTCTTCAGTCTGTGAAACATCTAGTGAAAAAGTTTCATTTTCTAGATTAGCAGTTGATGAAGTTGGTTCATTTTTCTGAGGTCTAGCACTACCACATTTTGTGAACAAACTAAATGACTGCTTTGCCGTATCTCTTTGCTGCACTTCATCCTGTTATTTCTTTACTGCAATATCTAAGCTGTGGGCCCAAACTCTGGGACCTCTTGTATTGTAACAAATATTTTTTTTGGAATTAAAATGTTCCTCCCAGTTTTGCTTCTTTGAATATTTGTTCTTGCATTGAGCACAAAAGTAACCCCTTTTAACACCCTCACTTTTCTCTCCAACTTCATCAATATTAGGATCCATTATTGATTATGACTACCTGAAAAAACAAAATAAGTAAAAGTTAGTAAATATAGTATGGTAAAAGTGAGTAAAAGTAAGTAAATATAGTATGGTAAAAGTGAGTAAAAGTAAGTAAATATAGTACAATGAAAGTAAGTAAAAGTAAGTGCTTTAAACTTAGTAAAAGTAAGGAAGAGTAAGTAAAAGTAGGTAAACTAAACTTTTCAATTCTAGAGTCATGGTGGATTACTTAAAACCACACAAGTAATTATCTGGCCAATTTATCAAACCTGGCCGAGATCAATGGAACATAGTCCAATCCTGATAATTTTATATTAAAAAAATATACGTTTTAATAAAATTTTAATTATCAAAACATTGAAGCTTAACAAAAAATAAAAATAATTGTTAAATATGGAATTACCAACTAAACTTAAAATAACTAAATTTGTAATTTAAAAAAATTGGTTTGTACAAGAACGTATACGCAAAAAAATTGCATAACGTCTAGCGGATGAACAAAACCCAAACCCAAATTTACTTTTTCTCATGGTCAAATTTACTGGAGCAATGCTCCCAAGATCCCAGGAATCTGGAGTCATGGGTATGGGAAATATTTTATTGAATTAAAACTTGGTTTGAATTGGCTAACTGAAATAGAAATTTTTGTAGACAATAAAAAATTTGTAATTCTGTGTATCTATATGCCTTTTCAGGCAGCTCATAATGACGATTACCTCATTAAAGTAGGGCAGGTCAGCAGTATTATTATTGAGTTGGATACGACATGTATAGCTATTATTGGTGACTTTAATGCTAATGTGCTTAATGATAATTCTTTGTTTAGCAACCACTTAAAAGCCTTCTGTAAAGATAACATGACCCTTTCATCCATGTGGTCTTCCTGGTGATAGCTTTACTTATGTTAGTGATAGTTGGCACACACCTCATGGTTGGATCATTGTATTTGTATGTTCATTATACACAATGATTCACTGTCCTACTTAGTCAGTGCTCCAGACAACTATCTCTTAATCTTCTATGGACATCTTGTATAATGTTTGTACCTGTTGAGTCTGAAATAAAGTGTGTGTTTAACACACTGCTTCTAATTGCACTTAAATAGACAAAGATCCTTTACAAATGAGTGAAGTACCCCACATGCAAAATAGTAATAGTAATAGATGAAAATTAAAGTAATAGTAATAGAAGGAATCAAAAGTAATAGTAATAAAAACCCAGTAACTGACCCCATGTCTGATATATATACAATTATACATGTATATTTATGAAGTAATATTTAATGTGTCGTAAAATGAAAAGCGGCGATAACAACTCAAAAGTTAACTAAAAAAACGTAATGATATTCCTAATGATGGGCTTTCATCCGACCAATCAAAATTACACTCTTAAGGTGCCACTAAAGCGTTTTGTGTACAACTCTGAACACTAAGGCGTTTGTTAGCAATTTGTTTGCAACTCCGAAATCTTACGTGTTTTTTTGTTGTTCCTCAAAAACAGCTTGTTGAGTGAGACCAATTTCTTCATTCCACGACCTGATTGCTTTCCTTCTTTGGGCTTTGGATCTGAATGGTGTGTATGGAGTGAGGGAAGTCTTAAAGCTTCCCATCGGTGTCTGGAAAGAGGACCTGAGTGCAGTCGCCTTGGACCTGGGAGTATGCAGAACACCCGAGGACTGGCGGATGTGAGCAGAGAGAGGTTGAGGTTTGGTGTACAGAGGAGTCCTTGTTGGTCTTATCTTCTGTGAGGTAACCTGTAACAAAGAAATCGAAAAGCTTGACTAAGGAAGATGCGATCTTATGACAATCAGACTTCAGACTCAAATTTTATTTATATATACTCGTTACACCTCGTATGTAACTAGGGATTTCATGTAAGGTTAAGTCGCGACATTTTCGTTAAACCTACGAGAAAATTATTGAATGCGCCGTTAGGTCAACTGTACGCCCTTGACGAATGGTTAAGTCGTGATATTTTCGTTAAAACTAACGAGAATATCACTTAACGTTAACTTACATAAAATCCCTGAACATTTTAAGGATTTCATGAAATACCTAGTTACACAAATTACCTGTCACACACAGACTAAATAAATAAATAAATAAATAAATAAATAAATAAATAAATATATATATAAATATATAAATATATATAAATATATATATAAATATATTATAAATATATAAATATATATATATATAAATATATAAATATATATATAAATATATATATAAATATATATATAAATATATATATAAATATATATAAATATATATATAAATATATATATAAATATATATATAAATATAAATATATATATATATATATATATATATATATATATATATATATATATATATATATATATATATATATATATATATATTAGGGTGTGACCGTTGCCCTCCAAAAATAAAAAAATGGTCCTACAATGCTGTTCAAAGTTTTAGTGTTGTATATTTATCTAGGAAACACCCCTGTAAATTTTCTTGGAGATCGGTGCATGTTTGAGCTAGCACCGTCGTACCAGCAAGTATTGCTATTTCAGCTTATGAACTTCATAAATAAGTGTGAAAATAGCACATTTTATCAGATTTTCATTTTCGGGTTTGGAACGCTGACCCACAAATTTTCCACCTATTATTTTATTGCATTTAATTTTAATGATGCTCTTTTCTTTTCCCTTGACAGTGATTTGATGTTGTGAATAGAGAATTTAATCATGGATACACGGCAAGATGATGAGTATGTCAGAATGTTATTGGGCACCGTACCCCGAGAAGAAAAGGAAATAAAGGGCTGCAAACTGCCAACTAATAGGCAGGTCTTACTATGTCTGTTAGCAAACCTTCGGGATATGCATTGGGACCAGGCTTTATCTGCCACCATTGACAATGTACTTTTGCATTACCAGAAGGCGAATGTCCCGACCATTACAGGCAGGAACAATATTGGACGAGTGATTAAAACTTACTATGACAAAGACTACATGATGCTTATGAAAAAGAATGAGGATAGAAGACGGGCTGATGATCCTGGAATTATGAAGTTTAAATCAGAATTGAGCCTGACGATGAAATTTTATAAGAACACAGTGTTGAAAGACATGGCGGCTGCGAAAAAGGGGAAAACTCAGGCCGAACAAGATGCCATCGATACTGACATACTCTTTATGAAAAGCATGCTAAGTGACAGAGTAGCTACCTACTCTGGGGTAAACAAAGTACTCACAGAAAAGGTTCAGAAGCGACAGAAAAGGCAGATGCGAGAAGAGAAGCGACAAGAGAGAGAGCAATGTGATCATGCTGAGAATGTACAGGCTGATATTGATTCACCTATTAGCTCTGATGAGGACGATGACATTGATGAGGCCAGCACTGCTGAACCAAAGAGAAAACATCGGAGAACAGTGAAAGAGGGAGTTTCAATTTTTGTGCCCCAGGATATTCTGAAGTCGGCAGAACTTGTTTCATGCAGTGTTCGAAACAACATCTCGCTGACCCAGCTGAGTGCAATTGTGTACTCCCTTGTATCTGCATGTGGTGGAGATACATCAAAGCTGAGTCTAAATGCAAGGACGGCCCACCGATACCGAGCTTCCATCGTGTCAGAAATAAGTTTAAAAATCATGGATGAATGGCAACCATCAGACAAAGTACTGGTGCACTGGGATGGTAAACTTATGGACACGCTGGATTCCAAAGGCACTGATGACCGCCTGCCCATTCTTGTGTCTGGTGTCAATGGCACAAAGCTTCTTGGAGTCCCACCTCTTCCGCATTTGACTCAAAAAGCTGGCCTGGTTCAAGGAGACTTGATATCAACAGCAACCAAACAACTTCTGGTCGATTGGGAGTGTGAACAGAATGTCGTTGGTATGGT
Source organism: Bathynomus jamesi (assembly GCA_023014485.1). Classification (NCBI taxonomy): domain Eukaryota; kingdom Metazoa; phylum Arthropoda; class Malacostraca; order Isopoda; family Cirolanidae; genus Bathynomus; species Bathynomus jamesi. The sequence continues at coordinate 1,302,761 of JAJOZX010000150.1, forward strand.
TTTCGCCAACTTCATCCAATACAGGTAAACCTATTTCAAACATCAGCGTGAATTTATCACGACATTAATACCAAAATACAGTGAATGATTTAACAGAAATCTGCAAAAAGCACGTGCCTGAAATGGTGGCCTTAAACTACAATTACATTTTTTTTTCAGGACAAAAAACAGCTGCTTGCGTCTCCCTCCAAAAGGAATTAGAGCGTGCCGTATTCTGGTGCGCCTGTCGCAGGCATGTGGGCGAAGTCATCCTAGGTGTTTGCTGGGATTGCTTGAAAGTGGAGGGCTCTTCAAGTCCAAACATAATGGTTTTCCAGAGGTGAGTCATAAGCTTTACAAAATAACAAGGAATATTATTATCTAATGAACAAATTTAGTGGAATTTCTTTTATTAGACTTATAAGATATAAGCACACCGGACAAAAAATTAGTCACCCCTCTCAGAATGTACCTAATAACGTGTGACGGCGCCTCTGGCCTTGATAACCGCACGAATCCGGCGAGGCAGAGACTCTACGAGGTTGTGCATGTACTGAACATCGATTTGCTGCCACTCGTTCATCAGCCGGTCCCGAAGTTCCACCAGAGTCCGTGGGTGTCTATTCCTGCGCTTCACATTCTGTTCCAAATAATCCCACAGATTTTGAATAGGATTTAAATCAGGGGATTTGGCGGGCCATTCGAGGTGAGACAGTGTTGCAGAATGTTCGTCGTGCCACTCACACACACTTCTCGCCCTGTGCACACGGCAATTGTCGTCTTGGAAGACAGGAGTGGCAATGTGATGCTGCTCCTGGAGATGTAGGGCAAAGGGTACCAATTCATCATTTAGTATGCGGAGGTACGCCTGCTGGTTCAAATTCATCGTCACTGGAACGAGAGGGCCCATTTCGTGGTACGAAATACATCCCCAGAACATCACGGAACCACCTCCAGCCTGAACAACACCTTCGACGCATTCAGGATTAAAGGCTTCATTGGACCTGCGATGTACTCGTCGCCTCCCATCATTGGAGAACAAACAAAAAACGGGACTCATCGGACCAAATTACACGTTTCCAATCTGCCGCAGTCCAGTTTTTGTGCCTCTGAGCCAGCCCATTTATAACGTGCCAATTTGTGACCTGCTGTTAACAGCGACCTCTTCCATGGTACCCTGCTCCAGATGTCCATCGCATGCAGTTCTCGTCGCAATGTCCGTTCGGAAATTGGTCGCTGGAGAACCTCATTGGTTTCTTGGAGCAATTGTTCTCTGATTTGAAAACGATTTGCAGTTACTAGACGAGAAACATGGCGGCGGTCCCTATTGTCGAGAATTGTTTTCCGGCCACAGTTACGCCGTCGATTTTCAGTTGATTGCGAACTACACCACTCTTTGTAAACTCGCTGGACAGTACGCGTTGACACACCAACAAATTGGGCTACTTCAGACATTTTGTGTCCGTGGGCTCTGCCAAACACGATGGCTCCTTTTTGCCACTGAGTAACGTCTGCCTCACGACCCATTTTGCAGACTATATCCAACACACACTTTGTTCTTCACCACCTCACGAAACAGATCTGATCCTGTGTGCTACGTCACCGCTACTTGTCACTTACCAATGCTACATCAGCGTCCTCTGTGTGACCTTGAACTTCCTACTATCGGTGCTATTAGGGGTGACTAATTTTTTGTCCGGTGTGCTTACTAACACCAAGCAAATGATCGATCATATCAATCTTAATACCCCTAAAACAATATTATAGATTAGTACGAAATACAATAATCCCAATAATTGCATTTCTAGGTTCAAGAACCATTTCTCTCAACTGGCGTACAATGAAAAAAAGAAATACTACTACCCCGCAATGCCTGGAGTGTTTGAGGAGCGCCAGCAGGAGATGGCTGACTTCTTCCGTGAATCTCTAGCCCAACCATTTACACGTGGCGACTACAAGGAGCTGGTAGAGCTTTGTCTGCTGCTTGTAACTAAAGGATCCGAGCCAGTGAACTTCACAATGGTCTACCCCGGCGCACTTCACAAAGCAAGGTGGATGGCTAAACTGCTCTATACCCTCAAGATTGTTCTTTTGTCAGGCCAGATCAAAGAGCAGTTTCCCAAAGCCGAGGTTGTGACAAAGTCAAATCAGCAAGTTAGAACGGTTTGCTGTGTTCACAGTCGCTGTTTATGTCCCATGGTGGATTGTTTGCCCCGTTCCAGCAAGTGCGCCACTGAATGACTTGAATTTGGTCGAAACCTTGGCTGAATTTGCCCCATATGACGCCACAATAGTTGACAAAGCACGTGTGGCACTCGGTACACACACTTGGTACCTAACTGAGGAGTTGGCCCCACTAGCTTTGTTCTCGTCCCAAGTACAAGAAAGGACAAAAGAGGAGATGAGGAAGGTCCTTCTTTGCCATGAAGGCACTGAAGTTACTGAGTGAGTGGGGCTCAATCATGGGGGCTATGGAAAGCCATATCTTCGCCCTGTCCCAGAAAGTGGCACTGCCCTGGTGGACCTAATTGGGCCTGACTCAAGCCGGTTCTTCACCATTTTAGGCATGCCCTATCAGTTTCTCCACAGTCCAGCCAGTGAATGGGCGGATCATGACGACTACCTGAACATGAAACGGGTTGTGGACAAGCTTCAGGTCGTCAATGAGGCTGCAGAGCGTGGTGTAAAACTTTGCCATGACTTTCTTAATGTTGCCAGGGATGAGGAGCGCTTTCAAGAAGTCCTTCAAGTAGTTGAAAATGACAGACTCCGCGTTCCTAATCAGCGCAAACGATCATCTGTTTCCGAACAGAAATCATGGTTTCTTGCTCTAGAGAAATAATACCTTGTGAATATATGATAAAACCCCTTAATGTACCATGAGAGAATAAGAATGATTAACTTTTTTGTGTTAGTGATAACAGCTTTTAATTAAGACAGGCAAATGATTTGTGTTAATATCCCTTATGATGGTTGTGTAATCTCGTATATAGGCGCGTATGCCGTATAAGCAAAATCGCTATTTTTCAAATTGCTGGTGCTCACTCGAATATGCATGAATCTTCAAAAAATTGCACGTGGGTATTTTTTGTCAATATGCAACTCCAAAATTTTGAACAGCATTGTAGGACAAAGTTGGGGCAACTGTCACACCCTAATATATATATATATATCACTTAAACACGTGAAATGAATGAATGATGCAAACCCACAAGGAAGAAAAAATTATTCCAAGGCCTTTCGTGTATTCAATACACCTCGTCAGGGAATGACGTCATTCCCTGACAAGGTGTATTGCTGAATACACGAAAGGCCTTGGAATAATTTTCTCTCTTTCCTTGCATATATATATATATATATATATATATATATTATATATATATATATATATATATATATATATAAACACCACTTCTGGGAAAATTAAATTAATTATAGTCCGAATAAGTAATGGTAAATGACAAATCCTAAAATTTTTTTTTCATGATGGAAGCCAACGTGGGCAACGGGTCATTAACAAAGAGGCCCTAAAATATAGTCTCCCTCACCGGCTATCTACTGTAATATGAAAATGTGTAATGCATTCTCTAAAATCTAAATTAATAGTACAGTACTGACTTTCCGATTGAGCTCTTATTGTAAATGCGAAAGACATCGCCAGTTTTCACTGGTCAACAACAATTTTGTCACAAGGGTTTTGATGGGTGTTCTAAGTGTACTTTTTCATGCTGAATCTAAATATGAAATCAGATTTTTTCTATCAGGCTTAGTTTACTTGTGACGCTATGTTCATTTTTTCCTCATTTAGCATGATCACCGGATAAAAAAATAACATTATATATAATTAAGTATATAACTATTATAATATAAAACATTATAAAAATAATAAATATAATATATTATATTAATTAATATAACTATAATAAAATATATTAATATATATGTTGTATTAATTTTTCTGTAAAATTAGTACAATTTATTCCTTTGGGGAGAAAGTTCTGATAATGCTGGCAGGATAAATTTGGTCGGAGCAGCAGACTGTGCAGGTTGAAACATGTTTGTACCTGTTCAGACATGAGCCTAGTTTCTGTGTGTAGAGCAGCTCCAAGTCAGTCTGCTTGTAAATGTCACAGTGTTAACAGCTAGTGTCTGTTGCTTCTTGTTAATTTTACACCAGTGTTGTATTCATATAGATGTTTTGTAATGCCGCGGAACTGTCTGAATCATCCTAAATTTCCTTTTGTTATGTATGTGGTGATCTAACTTTAAAATCCCAGAAACGTAACTTTACACCATTAGTAAAAAAATGCTATGAACTTTATTTCGGATGTAAAGTAGGCGATCAGGACAAGAGTTGGGCCGCTCACATTTGTTGTGTGACATGTGTAAGACTACTTACAGGATGGCTAAATGGTTCACGTCACATGCCATTTGCTATTCCAATGATTTGGAGGGAACCCAAAGATCACACAACAGACTGCTATTTCTGCATGGTAAATACAAAGGGGATCACTTCAAAAACAAAGAGCCTTATGAAATACCCTAATCTACCGTCTGCAATGAGACCAGTTCCCCACAGTGCTCAACTTCCAGTACCAAATCCTCCTGAACATGTAAGTTTAAGTGATGAGGAATCAAACGTAGCTGTAGCATATCACGAGGAAAAAGATGAAGACATTTCTGATCCAACATTCCAGGCTACCTGTTCCTCCAATGAACCACATTTACTGTCACAAGGAGATCTAAATGACCTAGTTCGTGATTTGAAATTATCTAAGAAGCAGGCTGAACTTTTAGGTTCAAGATTAAAGGGTTGGAATCTACTGCAACGTGACACTAAAGTTTGTTTTTTCCGCAGCCGCCATGATGAATTCAAAGAATGGTTCTCCCATGAAGATGGACTTGTGTTTTGTAAAGATGTTAATTCAGTCATGGGGGCTCTTGGTCATGAACATAACGTGGATGAGTGGCGATTGTTCATTGACTCCTCAAAAGTCAGCTTGAAAGCAGTCCTCCTTCACAACGGAAATAAATTTCCTTCTGTACCTATTGCACATGCTGCAAACATGAAAGAGTCATACGACAACATGAAGTTGCTTTTAGAAAAGTTTCAGTATCAGAAATATAAGTGGAATATCTGTGGAGATCTGAAGGTCATTGCACTTTTGCTAGGGTTGCAGCTAGGTTACACCAAGTACTGTTGTTTTTTATGTGAGTGGGACAGTAGGGACAAGCAAAACCACTACGTTAAGAAGGATTGGCCAAAACGCACCTCACTTGTTCCAGGCAAGAAAAATGTTGTGAATAGTTCACTTGTTGACCTTGAGAAAGTGTACCTTCCTCCTTTGCATATCAAGCTTGGACTTATGAAAAACTTTGTTAAAGCGATGGATAAAGCGCAAACAGGATTCACACACTTGAGAAATAAGTTTCCCCGGATCAGTGATGCCAAGATTAAAGAAGGCATTTTTGTAGGCCCTCAGATCAGAGAATTGTTAAGAGATGAGAGATGAGAGATTTGAAGGAGAGTTGAATGAAGTTGAGAAAGCTGCGTGGCAGAGTTTCAAAAGTGTCTGCACAAATTTTTTGGGAAATCACAAGGCCGAAAACTATCCTGAAATAGTAGGAGATCTTCTTAAGTCTTACCAAGCAATGGGGTGCAATATGTCATTAAAGGTTCATTTCTTGGACTCTCACTTGGACTTTTTTCCGGAAAACCTGGGTGCGGTAAGCGACGAACATGGTGAGCGTTTTCATCGGGATATTTCTGCCATGGAAAACCGTTACCAAGGCAAATGGAGCCCCAGTATGCTGGCTGACTATTGCTGGACTCTTAAGAGAGACATGCCTGAGGCAAAGCACAGCAGAAAACCAAAACAAGCTACTTTTTAAACTACAGGTATGTCTTTTCGATCATATTTTAATAAGTATGTAACTATATGGGTTTTTAAAAATTAAATTGCATGTCACACAAAAACCAGACCTGATAGAGAAATTTTACAAACTTATTTGGATTCAGCACAGAAAGTACTATAAAAATAAGGTATTTTCATTCTTGGGACACGAAATTTTTTTTTTTTTGTTGCCCAGTGATATAATTAGTGGCTGTTAAAGCGACAGTGAGCTTGTGGTATGAAAATTTACAATGCACTCCCAAAATTTACAATACTGTGTTGTTAGCCTCGAGGCAAAATTCAGCAACTTTCCTCGATAGTTAATTTAAAAAAACAATTCTTCTTCGCTGTGTTGTTTTATGATAATTCAACTGAACTTTTATAATTCAGCTACTATTGATAGCTGATAGTAGCAATTTACACAATTCAGTTCATATCAGAAACAAAAATTTCCCATATCTCCCCTTACTGTTACCATTTGCGCTCTGACATCAGGGAGGTGAGAAATATATCCTTGCACAATGGCTGTTCTCGTATTCTGTCTGCGACGGCTGTTCACTGTTGCGTTGTTCTTGAATCCAGCGTCATGGAGAGAGGAAATTTCTCCAAACCTAAAATAATGGTACTTTAATTCTAATAATCTTCAAGCTAATCATTCAACTTCCACTTTCCGACTGGATACATGGGTACAAAATATAAACTATCATTTCTAGGGACAGAAATGAACAACGTGCATTTTGTACATCAAACTCTTTCAATCAAGAAATACTCATTACAGGAAGAATCATTGGACTGAAAAAGAGAAAACTTTTGTTTGTTTGTTTGTTTCATGGGGCTGTTTAACCTCCCTCGCAACATCATCTAAGGTCATTGGGAACCTACAGCTTTACGCGAGATTCGAACCACGGGTAGCTAACATAACCTGGGCGAGGAGGACGGTCTCCCATCCAACTACTACTACCCAGATCCAATACCGCTTAACTTCAATGATCGCCGGAAGAGGAATGATGACAGTCACAACATAGCCCAGAGAAAATCTTCAATTGAATGAATGGTGGTGTTTAGCTTTCACTTTTAGGAGCTCAACTCAAACATTAAATCACGACTTAAAAGACCATATCCTATCCCTTACGGGGTTTACACTTCTCAAACGTGTAAAACTTTTAAACATATTTGAAATACGAAGATTAATATTTCAGTAGGCGCGGGCCGAGTGATTCACAATTTTCATTCAAGGACTGAGAAAATTCTAAAAGGGTGCGTGAAATCTGAAGGGTCCGTACCTGGACTGTTGCAAATAATATATAAGGAGAATATCCTGAGCTGCAGGGTGTTTGGAGGTGTTGAGGTAGGCAATAAAACTCTCCTCTTCTATCGGAGACAGAGGCAGATGGACGACACTCTCCAAACGGCCCAACTGTTCACAACCTTTCAAAAGAGTTAAAAGCATGTAAAGGATATAAACTATTTTGGAATAATAATAATTTGAGTACATAAATTACTTCGTTATTTTTCTAATTGCAACACAAACTAAAATACAATATGCATAACGAGAATATTCTTATGATGTAAATTTCATACTAACCCAAGAGAGAGAATGAAATACGAGTAGTAGCAACTTTTCACACCCTTACGCTTCTGCACGAAGCAGACCCAGAGTTTGGGAGCAAAACGTCACTACTACTCGTATTTCAACATCAAGATGCCTAATGTACAGTAAACCACAAGGCGGTGAAGCTGTATTACCATTGAATAAGTGACTGAGCAATTCCTTGGCATTTACAGCGACTCTGTGCTTCCTCTGATAATGAAATGCTTCCCTGATACGGCCATTGGCCAACAGCAAAGTCAGACTTGTCCGAATGTCTTCCAACTCAAACTTTGGAGGGTGTCGGATCTGGGTGTAAGTCAAGGTATGGTTTTCCTCACCCTAAAAAAAAGGGTTAGGGAATCATTGTAGAGTACTCGAGTACTTCAATTCAAAAACCTTGAGCACTAAAGAAATAAAAAATAGTTTTCTTGAAGAAAGTGAAGCACGCATATTCTTGTCAATTAACAGAGTCAGATTGGCAAGCAACTGAAAAACTTTGAGTAGGTTCATTTGGCTTTTTTTTAAGACCAAATTTACAAGTAGCATTGAAGCAAATGAAAACACTTCGTACAGTATTAGAACATGAGGCACTAAATAATAAATAATTTTCGCTAAATCAAACGTGACAGATTTGGGGTATGTTCTTCAAGTTAAATTTAAGTCCTTCAATAGCATTTATGAAACTGAGGCAACTCATGATTTTCGTTTTAAAACAAAAACTTAAATTCCCCATTGTCATTTTGACCTAAGTACAACTTCAAATTAGGCTAAATGGAAGGTGGATTTACTTGCTTTGCCAAACAGAAAACGTCTCCGCTACTTATTTTCAGTATTTATCTTAGTATATAGTAAGGACATCAAACCTGAAACTGCCATACGGCTACACTTTAATTACTTTTTTAAACGGTAGTTTTACTCACCATAATATCATAATTTATCTACAGTATATATATATATATATAATATATATATATATATATATATATATATATATATATATATACAGGGTGGGCGGAAAGTAGCTCCCTATTTTGGATTGGTAAAAAAATACGTATATTATCCATTTATTTCAGAAGAAATAATATGAAAAGGTAGGCATACATGGTAGGTTTTCTCTAAAATTCAATGTGGGCTCCAACTCTTTCCACCAGCTTCTGGAGCCGCCCAGGAATGGCGTCCACTGACTTTAGCAGGAACTCCGGCGGGATGGAGGACATGACTTCCCGAATTCGGTCCTCCAGTTCTTCCAATGTCCTCGGTTTGGTGCGGTAGACTTCTTCCTTTACCCACCCCAAAGAAAGAAGTAGCACGGTGTCAAGTCGGGGCTCCTGGCTGGGCATTGATGTGGACCACGACGACCCATCCAACGCCCAGGGAAGTGGGCATCCAGCCACTCACGGACAACAAGAGCGAAGTGCGGAGGGGCGCCATCTTGCATAAATATCAGATCGTCGATGTTCTCCCATGTGCTGACAACCGGCCAGACCTCGTTTCGCAACATAGCAAGGTACCGCTCAGCATTCATGGTGTTGCGCAGAAGGAACGGGCCCACAACCTGATCTGAGGTCATACCACACCACACACCGTTACACTGAACCGATTCTGCCGTTTTTCAGCGGTAACCGTGCGACTTCTTTCTTTGGGGGTGGGTAAAGGAAGAAGTCTACCGCACCAAACCGAGGACATTGGAAGAACTGGAGGACCGAATTCGGGAAGTCATGTCCTCCATCCCGCCGGAGTTCCTGCTAAAGTCAGTGGACGCCATTCCTGGGCGGCTCCAGAAGCTGGTGGAAAGAGTTGGAGCCCACATTGAATTTTAGAGAAAACCTACCATGTATGCCTACCTTTTCATATTATTTCTTCTGAAATAAATGGATAATATACGTATTTTTTTACCAATCCAAAATAGGGAGCTACTTTCCGCCCACCCTGTATATATATATATATTAGGGTAGGTTGATTTTGGAACTGTGATCTTGGACGAGTCTAGATAGAAAGGTATTAATGTATAAAAAACGTTGCACCAACTCATATTTGTGGAAATGATTGTATTTTTTGAGGAATGTTAATTATTTTTAAGTTGTAAAATTGCCGAATTTTACACGTAAAATCGCGCGCGCGGCATTCGCGCAATGTAAACAAAATATCGGACCTTATTTCATCAAAATAATCAATTAAAATTCGGCTTTTTTAACAAAACGATGCTTGAAACTTATTGCGACCGTGTCGGGGAAAAGGGACCGTTTTCAGTGCGCACAGAAAATGGCTGCCACTGAAGCTCCTATGATTCCATTTTTGCTGGTACTGTACTACGGTGTGCCTGAATAGTTGCTTATTAAGCGTACATGAGCATAATTATATCTGGTAATTACAAGTATTTTTCTTTCTTTTCAGCAAGATTGTTAAAAAAGTTAAAAAATTCGTGCTAAAAGCTAAGGCTTGTAACTAAAAAAATATTTAATCAGGAAGACTGAAATTTTTTGTAGAAGACAACCACTTAATAAGGTAACTTCATACTGGTTTATACTTCATAATATTAATTAGGTACAGGGTGCGGGTCTCCTTTGTACGCTGGGGTAAAAGGGACCGCTATTTTCCATGTTTTCTTTGAATCAAAATTTTACAGAAATGTTCCTTTTCACAGACAATGCCGCGCACTTACGTCAAGAAGGAAGGTGTCCGACGGTTGGGGTACACCCAGGAGGATATGGCCCGAGCTTTAATCGACCTCAACAATGGTGAATCCGAGAGGGTTGTAGCCGCACGGTACCAAATCCCCAAAACGACCCTCCACAAGCGCTTCCACGGCCAAGTCCAACGAGGTGGACAATCTGGCAGGCACACGGCATTGACAAACGGAGAGGAAGAGGCCATCGCTCATAACCTGGCCACCCTCGGCGACTTCGGACTGGCATTTGACATGAAGGAAATGTGTTTATTTATCCAGGACTACCTGAACAAAATGGACAGGACGGTGTCCATGTTCACGGACAACCTTCCTGGCCATGACTGGGCCTATGCATTCCTGAACCGTCAATCCGCCATCCTCTCTCAACGACACTGCCAGAACATCTCTCGAAAACGGGCAGCAGTGACGGAGACAGACGTACGGGCCTATTTCCAAAATTTGGAAATCACTGTTCAAGGGGTCCCCCCCTCCAATATCATCAACTACGATGAGACGAACCTCACGGACGACCCAAAGTCCAAGTTGATGATATTCCGGAGGGGACTCAAGCACGCAGAAAGGATCATGAACACCACGAAGTCGTCCACCTCCATCATGTTCGCATGCACGCCCAACGGCATTTCCTTAGCACCCTACGTGGTGTATAAGGCAGAACGCCTGCAGGACTCATGGGTGGAAGGCGGGGCCCCTCGATGCCAAGTACAATCGATCTAAGTCCGGATGGTTTGATTCGGACTTGTTCTACGATTGGCTGCTCAAGGTGGTCGTGCCCTACGTCCAACGGCTGCCCAGGGGAGAACCCAAGGTGCTCTTGGGGGACAACCTCACGAGCCACATGTCGCTTAGGGTGGCACAGGTGTGCGAGAGATACAACATCCGCCTCACATTTCTACCTCCAAACTCAACTCACTTCCTGCAGCCCCTAGACGTGGCCGTCTATGGGCAGCTGAAGAGGGTTTGGAGAGAAATACTGACGAGGTGGAAGCAAGGCATTGGAACACACCTCGCTTCAATGCCAAAATGGTCGATCCCGAAGATCCTGCTGGAGCTCCTGCAACTAATGGAGCCAAAGTGGGAGCCCCTAGCTCCCGCGGGCTTCAAGAGCTGCGGCATCTACCCCTTCGACCCGGAACATGTTCTCTCCAAAATGCGCCATGATGTGCCGGCTGGTGCGACGACGCCGAGGAAGAACGTCAGCCCCCACCTCTTATCGTACCTGAAGGAGCTGCGCGAGTCGTGTGTGCAGCGAACCCAAGGAAGAGGCAGAGGCAGAGGTAGAGGCAGGGCTCTACAACTCGCCCCCGGCCAAAGCATATCCGCTCGGGATCTTGCAGACCAGGGGCCCTCAGGTGCAGCAGCACCTCCTCCCCAGCGCAGACGAATCATGTACGACGATTCATCATCATCAGAGGACGAACCAGAACCCCTGTTCCCTTCTGATGACGAGGATGAAGAGCCGGCCGCGGCCGCCGCCGCGCCCCCAACAGCCACCAGCGATATTCAAGAAGATACCCTCCAGCCGAACGATTTTGTCCTCGTTTGGTACCGCCCCACCGGCCAACAGCCTTACCACTATGTGGCGAAGATCATAAAAAGGCATGGGCACGACTGGGTTCTTCGATTCTTCAGGAAAACCGAACACGGCAAAACACCAAGAGGACAACTCGCCTTCCGGGAACCACCCACGATTGACGAGGCTGTGGTGGCCCCAGAAGCCCTGGTGTTCAAGCTAAAGGTGGCCAACATCTACAAGTCAGTCATCCTGTTCGAAGATGTCTTCGGGAAACGCCTTATGCGCTAAAGTTTACTCCGGTCCCCTTTCCCCCGAAACTGGTCGCTTTTCCCCCAGTAACAGAGTTCAACACCGTCTTTCATAATCTCTACCTCTTGATATCAAACCAAAGGAATATTTTGCTAGTTATTTTATATACGCAGGTCAAGGCCTGTATGTTGAATATATTTGGTAAATAAAAGGAAAAGTTTGTACAAATTTTGCCTATCATTATCCTTCCAAAAAAACCCGCCAAAATCGGTCCCTTTTCCCCCACATGACCTTCCCCTTTGGATAAAACAGAGCCTCCTACCCTCCGCCAAGTTATTCAGTACAGTTATTTCCTCCAAAACATACACCCGGACTTGAAAGACTATGATATTGCTAAAATGATAGCAAAGGATGTGATTGAGATCTGGGAGGCAGTGAACCCGCGGCTGCCCCTGTATGAGGAATATTATGTAGTGAAATTGGTGGATAAAGTGTGCTTCAAGAAAGCGAGAGAGAGAAACAGGAAATCTCTTTCTACAGTCAAGGAGCAGAATCTGGAGGAAAAGATGGATAAACTTTGACATTTCTGCTTGCACCTGTAAGCTACCTGTTCGTCCCTGTGATGACAATGCTGTGAAGTGCAAGAAAGAAATTTGTCAAACACAGCACATAATCTGCACTTGTCCTCCCAGTAAGAAGGTAATGCTATTATTTTTTAACTTTTAACTGGCCTAACTTAGTGCGATTAGGTGCCTTTTAAATGGAAGGAAATACAATGCTTGTAATTGAAAAATATCCGCATTTTCCTCCTGTAATCTCTCCCCCCCCCGGTAATAAAAATTAATAATCAATTTTTTTTCAGGATTTTCTCTTATTTTAGATCCGCTATTTAATATACTTTAATATTTCAGGTTCCAGTAGAGGAGAGGGAATACTGGAGAGATCAGAGGGCCAAAATAGGACCTAAGGGCTCTTTCCAGCTGGGATCTGTGGATAAAGCTGCTGTGAAGAGACCAGAGGGCTGCAGCTGAAGCAGAAAGATTACAGAGCCAGATTCAACAGCAGCAGGAAGTGGATTTGGCCACTTTTGCCTCCACAAGATATTTCTTTTGAATCCAGCTCAGGAGAATCAGGAGGTAATATATTTTTTTTCTTATATCTTATCCCATTTTTACCCAAATTTATCCCTACTTTTTGTCCCTATTTCCCCCCTTTTTTCCCATTTTCGTTTACGTAATTTATTCTTATTTCCGCCCATTTTCATCGATTTTTACCCATATTTTTCCCTACTTTTTCCTCTATTTTCCCCCATTTTCGCTTTAGTAATTTATTTTTTATTTTCATTTCAGCCATCTGGTGGTGAAGCTGAAGAGTTCAAGCCAAGGAGGCACCCAAGTGTAGGTTACAGCTTTTTGAAAACCCCCAGATATGCCATGGAACTGATCAGGGGTGATGTTTCTTCCAATCTTGGGGCAAGTCTTGCTAATGCCTTCCTCCTGGACTTACAAGCTATGGACCTGCTTAAGCCTGGCCTTGATGTGAAACAGATAATAGTTGATAAATCGAAAATGGACAGGAAAAGCACAATGAGTCTGGAAAAGTTAGTCTGTATTGGGGTTGATGGGAAAGTTGACAAGGACACTTTGCTGTACAGAGAAGTTAAGGATGAAAATGGGGAGACTAAGCTGAAGAAAGGAAAGGGACAAGAGCAAGATCTTGGGATCTAAATGTGTCTATTTGACTCTGTACGTTTTTTTTTACTCTTTTTCAATAAAATTGTAACTTTTTTCAGGATTTTTTTTATGAAAATAGCATGTTTTTTTCGGCCAAAAATTGCGAAAATGTGGTATTTTTCGGTACGATTTTTTGACGATTTTTGAAACTGTTTCCTCAAAAAACGGTTAAGGCTAGGGATCTGAAATTTTTTGTCAGTTATCATCATATTAAGCCCTGACTATCTCAACTAGTCCAAAGTCGATATCTAAATAAATGCAGAAAATGAACCTACCTTTTTATATATATATATATATATATATATATATATATATATATATATATATATATATATGAAAATTATTTCACGAAAGTAACACGTGAAAAATATTTATGATAAATAAAACCACGAAGGAAAGGAAACACAGAATGGTGCTCAAGCGCTTTCGTCTAATGACATCCTCAGGAACACTGAAGTACATAGAGAGTTACAGCCTATATATAGCTTACAGAAAAAAAAAAATATATATATATATATATCTATATATACATACAATAAACGGAGAAATAAAATTAAAGGATTGTGAGAGAGGCACACAAATTTGTAAGAAAAAACTATCGATTTTTAGCACAAGATTAAATGAATTGTTTCCAACCAAAGTTATAGTTAAAAAAAAAAATATACAAATTTATACTGGAAATCTGCCCGGGTTTTAGCACACTGCTCTTTTTTGTATATAAAAATTGGAAAAATTATCGATTTTTAGCACAAGATTAAGTGAATTGTTTCCAACCAATGTTATAGATAAAAAAAAAAATATACAAATTTATACTGGAAATCTGCCCAGGTTTTAGCACACTGCTCTTTTTTGTATATAAAAATTGGAAAAATTATCGATTTTTAGCACAAGATTAAGTGAATTGTTTCCAACCAATGTTATAGATAAAAAAAAAAATAAATAAATTTACACTCGTACTTCGTCAAAAAATATTTGAGTACTTCCATTTTTCCCGGGCTTTTTAGGCATTGCTAATGTACTTAAACTTTTGGATATTAATGTAGTATTTTCATAACAATACTGTGAAAAATATCCTAGTAAAAAATAGCCCTACCAATAATTCAGGCATTATCTATAAAATTGGTTGTAAACAATGATTCCTTTTACATAGGTCAGACGGGAAAGGATTTGCACACACGTATAAAACAGCATCAATATTCCGTTAGAACATGACAGTTGTCCAGTGCCCTTTTTGTCCATTTGTCAGAGTTATCCCACTGTATTGATTGGAATAATGCTTCAGTTTTATTTCACTCTAGCAACATTGTTAATAGAAATATTCTTGAGTCTGCCATTATCCAACTTACAAATAATTTCAACATAAGCAAAGGTCTTTTTCAACTCGATCCTGTTGTTTTGAATTCCTTCAGAACAGATTTAGATAAGAAGGGTAGAACGCTAAATCTTTGGTAAACTTGTATGCCACCCTAATAACTTTTATTTTTCAATTTTTATATACAAAAAGGGCAGACTGCTAAAACCCAGGCAGATTTCCAGTATAATTTTTTTTTTTTTTTTTTTTTTAACATTGGTTGGAAACAATTCATTTAATCTTGTGCTAAAAATCGATAATTTTTCAATTTTTATATATACACAAAAAAAAGCAGTGCGCTAAAACCCGGGCAGATTTCCAGTATAAATTTGTATATATATATTTTTTTTTTATCCATAACTTTGGTTGGAAACAATTCATTTAATCTTGTGCTAAAAATCGATAGTTTTTCCTTACAAATTTGTGCCTCTCACAATCCTTTAATTTTATTTCTCCGTTTATTGTATATATAGTTATATACTGTATATATATATATATATTTTTTTTTTCTGTAACCTATATATAGGCTGTAACTCTTTATGTACTTCAGTGTTCCTGAGGATGTCATTAGACGAAAGCGCTTGAGCACCATTCTGTTTCCTTTCCTTCGTGGTTTTAATCATATATATATATATATATTATATATATATATATATATACACACACACACAGAGTTACAAGGAAAAGAAGTACCTCAAAAGGCCTTGCGGCCCATACTGAGGAGGTACCAATGGCAACGGGTGGCAGGGAAAATTTTCTACACCCTCAAATAGTGTGCAAGATTTGGTCTAACCTTTTCTTGAAGTGATCCAGAGGAACTGTTCACAACTTCTGAAGGTAACCTGTTCCACGTGTCACAGATCTTATACGTAAAGTAATTCCCACACACACTAGTCCTAAACCGTTTCAAATCCAACTTCCAACCATTGTTTCGAGTTGGGTTTTCATTTAAACTAAACATGCTTCTAAAATCGACATTGTTGAACCCGCGTAAGAACTTGAAAACCTCGATGAGTTGACCGCGCAGCCTCCGAGTTTCCAGCGAAAACAAATTCAGGGCGCGTAAGCGTCGATTGTAGCCCATATGTCTAACGGAAGGGATTAACTTTGTGGCCCTCGCCTGCACTCGCTCCAGCCTCTCAATATCTTTCCTGAGGATGGGTGACCAGAACTGCACAGCATACTCCAGGTGCGACCGAACCAGAGAATTGTACAAAGAGAGCACAATCTCCTTGTTCCGAAATCGAAATTGCCTCCTGATATAACCCAACAACTTCTGGGCTTTCTTTTCCACCTCTACGCACTGTTTGGTAAACTTAAGGTCGCTGCTAATTAGCACACCCAAGTCCTTTTCCAAATCAGTGGCCTCGATATTACTCCCAACATCGAGTAGTCCGATTTGGGATTGGCGTAGCCAATGTGCATCACCTTGCAATTACCAAAGTTAAACGGCATTTGTCATTTTTCGGAGAGAGGGGGAGGAATTACAGATTATAAAACTCAACGGAGCGGTGTGCGTAGTGGCGAACATCTGTGAACAGTAAACGTCTCACCCACCTTAAGTGCCTCACCTGATAAAGGAAGGATTTAATAATTCTTCGGTGCTGTTTCAGAGTGATGTCACTGGGATTGACCAAAGGGTCAAGTAACACAGACAAGCCCGCCTACGAAACAAATTTTAATTCGATCAATAAGTATATTCTGTAATTATGTCAGATTGATACTTTACAAATTAGACGATTTGGAAATTTTATATGGGACACTTGTACTAAATGACTCCTCCATTTATATCTACATACCTAAACTGGCATCATTTCAGGATAAACTCGCTGACAAACTAATTGAGTACTGACTGAGTGACTGTTTTCTAGTCCTATTGTAAGTTGTTCCCTATAACAATAAGCGAATATAGTGGTACAATGAACATTCTATGAGGCAAACAGGAATTGCCAGTAAGACCAGTTAGATTTAGTATAAGTTGCTTATTTGGACATTGTTTTCAACTGAAATTGTAATGGTGTTGTTTAACTTCCTTCGCAACATCTAAGGTAATATGACGGAGAGGACGTACAGCTTTACGTGGAATCCGAACCACGGGTCGCTACATAATCTGGTCACAGAGGGCAGTCTCCCATCCAACTACTATCCGACACAATGTCACTTAACTTCGCTGATCGATGGGAACTGGTGTTACAACACTGGCTATGACGTAGCCACCTTACCTGAAAATCCTTGTTGTCAATGAGCCAGAACGCCTGAGTCAATTTGATAAGAGAAGGAGACAGAGAAAAACTTGAGGGAAATTTCACCAGTTCTTCAAGAACACTGGAGTGACTGAAACATTGGAATTCGCTCAACTTACTATTGTTATTCTCATGTTTTTGCTAAGTTAATATACTTCATGTATTGCCAGTAATTCATGCTGGACAATATTTACATTGCTAAATTAAAGCTGAATTTTAACCAAAACTTCTAATTCCTGAAAACAGCTGCGACTAACTGTACACTTACTTCTCAGACAACAAAGAAGCTAGATCCAGAAACAGATACTGAACGATTCTGTGTTTCGTATGTATAGGAATCCCAGGGAGAAGGTACATGGAAAGGAGGGCGTGGAGGGAAGGTGGAGGGTACGAACTGCTTCCCTTCCCATCCTCCCTTTTCCAAATTTCAGCCAGCAGTCCCCCACATTCCTCCATGATGCTGTCAATGAGTAGCAGATCATCACCTCTTAAGGAGGAATTCAGTTCTTTGATCTCTCGCCGTCTGTGAACACACATTAAGTGATAGTGATAGTGATAATAATAATAATAATAATAATGTTTGGAGTTGTTTAACCACCGCCTTAACATCTAAGGCCATATGATGGAGGGGTCCAACAGCTTTATATGGGATCCAAATCACGGGTGGCTACATTATCTGGATGCGGAGACGATCTCCCATCCAACTACTCTCCGGACCCAATGTTACTCTAACCCTCGTCAGGAACCTACAATTTATTTACGTTGTTGGAACCATGATAGGGTCTATATGATCCCATGACTAAAATCTTTCAAAATGGTGCTATAAAAAGTCTGTATCATCATCTCTTTCAATGTTTTGACTGCTGATACAAAATACAAAGATAAAAAAAAATCATCCTAATGGTAGTGATTCTTGTATTTATATAATTTTATGATCAAGTATTGTCTTTCTTGACATTTTTATCCAAATCTATGAATACGGGTGTGTATGAAATAAATCTCTGAAATAAAGTAAAATTCATGAAAATAATTGCATAAAAATGAAATATATACATATAATAATAATAATAAATAATAATAATAATTAATAATAATAATTAATAATAATGACACGAGAGGAACCATGGGGTAAATTTTACCTCAAATGGTTAAAATGACATCCCTCCTGAAGAAACATGGTAAAAGCAAAGAAATTTTGATATCACAGAAAAAGTGCCATGTAGGATTACATGGAAGTGGAGGTCGCTACACTGGCTGTTGTTGTAGATTTCACCGTCGCTTCAACGAGTCATATCGCAGCTTATGTCAGACGGAGGAAAAAAAAAAGGCAAGAAAGGAGCCCCGTATCAATAAGGAACTGCATCAAGGGTTCCAGTCGGAAGGATGGAGAGTCAGCAAGTATATCAAGACCGGAATAACTGTGCCAATCAACAGGAAAATACTCTTGATGCGTATCAAACTTTAAAACACTCCGTAAGGATATGGCGAATAGTTAAAAGAATAAGGCATTCATCGCATATTGGTAAAGGAGAGCCCTACAAAATATGTTTACGAATCAATGGCGAGTGACCGATACAAAAACGGCAGAGAGCAACCTCCCAGCAACGATTTCAGTGATAAGATGAAGTCCGGACGGAAGTGGTATTCTTAATTTGAAGTTTCCGCAGTCGATAGGTTATTCCAAACAGTGCTCGCGGATAACCCTATCGAGGTCGTAGAGAATGTGTGCGGGTCTCGGAGAACTCTGCTCAGAGGCTCTCTTAGGCGCGAGGTCCACCGATCCATTCTCCTCAATCCCCACATATGCCGGGGATCAGCAGAAATAAACCGACTTATGTCGAGAGGAGGAGGAGGAGGAGGGTCAGCCACAAGTGGATCTTGAGAATAGGGTGGTTGAGGTCGAAGCCACGGATGGCCAATACAGCACTCTGAGTCTGCGTGAAGAACGAAGACGTGACCCGAATGCGGGCTAATTTTTCGTAACGCCAATAAAATGACAGTTCAGCAGTACAACTGGAAGCAAGAGGGGTCAATTGAACCTCAAACACTCCAGCCGGGGACACTACACCAAAACCCACCCCATGACCAGACCGGGATCCATCCGTATAGAATGGCACAACAGAGGCGTGAGAAGCAGACCAATGTTCGAGGAACATCAGTCGAAGGGGTCGTACTTTTATATTTTTCGAGAAGTACAGAGCAACGATGAAGTCGAACCAAATACACCTACTTCGTGCAGTTCAAGTTGGTTTAAAAGCAACTCTCAGCGCCGCCCAAACGAAAGATTCCAAAGACGGGTAGACGGAGGAGAAGGAACACATGCTATCTTCAGGGCATTTCATAACCGAGTACGTCGGCGGACCCGATACCAAGTACGAAGCAAAGGAGCATCATGAAGTAAGATATCGGGGGCAACCCGATTCGCACAAATGTTCAATACCCAAGAAGTACGAAAGGCACCGATGCACACTCAGAGAGCAGTGTGATGTATTGGGTTCAATATCAGCAGTCGGAGAGGCAGAAGAATATACTTCGGCCTCATACATTACAACACAAAATAAGAGTGGTAGAGACGAAGGGGAGTCTCGCTGTCAGCCTCACAATTAGTTCGCAACAACGATCAGAGGTGGTTCAACCGCCGCAAACACTTATTACGTTAAAACCTTAAATGAAGAATTCACGTGTGTCACTCATCAAAGATGAGTCCTACGTATTTATTTTCCGAGACAAATCGAATTGGGGTACTCTAAGAGTAGGAGGAGAAACAAGGCCTCGTCGACGATTAAACATAATAGCCAGTCTTATCTGCAGAAAATCGATATCCATGCTCATCCGCCCACCGATAAGCGGCAATGATGGGCTTCTATAAATGATTCTCCAGGAAAATCGGTCAAGATGATGAATGACAATCATCGACGTACAGTGTAGATAAGCGTCACGCTACCTGGTCAATTAGCAGCAACTATTTAAAAAACATGGGGGTCAAATCGACCCCCATGGTTCCTGATGGGGGGTTAACTTCGCTGATCTAATGGGAAACGGTTTTGCGACGTAGCGTTAATTTCTGGGGGGGGGGGGGGGGGGGGGGGGGGGGTTACGATGATAAAGTTAAATGTTTTATTACTTTATTCCACGTCAAAAATGATCGAGTCGATGCACTAAAATTTAATGACGAGAATACAACAATTATGAGAATTAATAACTTTATTTAGGCGTAATTACATACATTAAGTGGCCCACAAATAGTTTAATGCTTGGAATGTCCAATAAGTAGCAAATTAATTTAATACAAAAGCCTTCGAACTTAAAACCGAATTTATTTTTAATGAATCTGAATGCATGTTCCAAACATATGTGAAGCAAAACCAAGTGAAAGCACATTCCAAAATCTTTAGCTTCTCTCGTGTTAGTGTATTAATCAAGAATGGGTTTTAGATCTGTCGTTTCTCTTGTTTCTCTTACCTTTTCTCATAAAGATTGTGAAGCACTTCTGCAGGGAATGGAACGGAATTCTCATCTATTACATCTTCAGTGCTGCATTGGGGTAAAAGACCACAGTGGTAAAACCACAGTATTGCCTGAAGATGGACTTGAAGAAGATTCACCACTTGCACTCTTCCTTCCAGTTCTCCAGCACCTCAAAAAAAAAAAAGGGGGGGGGGGGGGGGGGGGGGGGGGCACTATACGATACATTCTCTCAAGACTAAAATGTTAAAATTTCCATTGAAGTTTAAGACTAAATTTAAATTGCAAATTGCTTGACTCACTTATGCTGGTCACCTCTCCGGCATTATCTCTGATGGTAGTGATGACAGTGTTGAGATGTGAAAGGTAAGTCAAATTTTGATGGAGACTAATTAGACTTTGAATACTCAAAGGTTGAGATGCATCAGAGGCAAAGGCAAATAGAGGAATACCTGCGAATTATATTACCAACAATGAATAATTAAAGTTCAACCAATCACCACATTCGATGAAATCTGTTACACACACACACACGCACACTTTACTAAGGTTGCGCGCGCGCGCGTACCTTCGCATAAGCGAGGTACTGACTTTTTTATTACTATTATTAAATACATACGAGGATATCTAAAAAAAAACTAAGGCTATTATGCAGCTAAGGGGCGTCGCGGCTTTATAAACATACACTACCCTTTTCGACTTCAGATATATATGTACATCACACTACAATTAATTACATACTGGGGAAATATCTTATGGTGAAGTTCAAGGAAATTTATGTTGGAAAAAATTCGAATTTGCCGCTATCGCGGCCATGATCAACATGGCGGGCGTCAACCAATCACCAAGCGACAAACGCTCTCGTGACGTCATCCAGCCAATCAAATTTAAACCTGGCTCTACCTCAGGTTTAAAATTGCGCCATTTCTCAGTCTCGATCCCAACATGGTGTGCGAAACTTGCAATCCTAATTATATTGAAGTTCGTTATTTTTTTAAATTATTGTTGTAGTGTGAGCATGTGATAATGCAGTGCTATGATCTATCTACTTGTGAGTTGCCCGGGGTCAATTGAATGCCCGGTTAGGTCAACTGTACGCCCTTGACGATTTGTTAGGTTAAGTCATGATATTTTCGTTAGTTTTAACGAAAATATCACGACTTAACGTAACCAATCGTCAAGGACGTACAGCTGACCTAACCGGGCATTCAATTAACTTAGTTATTTAATTGGTGATAATTATTGTTTTTTCTGCATTATTTAGTGATAATTCTTGGTTTTTTTCTGCTACTTTTTCGTGCTTTGTGCAGTGGTACTTCTCTATACAAAACACCTTAAAACTGGTGTTTTTTCATAATTCCACAACTGTTGACAATATCTACTACACAAAGCATGAAAAAACATGCAGAAAAAAAAACAAAAATTATCACCGAACTCGGCGACGCCCCTTAGCTGCATAATTAACCGAGAAAGGCGTGATAAATGTTTCGGACGCAATTCAGAGATCGAACGATGTTTTGTCATTATATAGAGAGTTACTAGCTAATGTAGCCTAACAACCAAACCTTCACCAACCTAATTAGGACTAAAATAGCATTTATTTTCGAAAAGTAAAAATGTTTCTAGATATTTTTATAAGTATTTGTATGTTCTGAGATACCAAAAGTGTTACCTCACCAAAAAAATTACCCCACTGCATTTGTGAATCATCACACACGACCTCACTCGTGTCTAGTTGCCTACGCGCGCGCATAATATAATGCAATGAAAAAATCAAAATGATTCGGATCTTGAAGCATGATAAAATAGAAAACAGGAAGATACTTGACACTACCATGAACAACAACTTCAGTGTCCAAACCATACGAAGTACTCACACAAAGTGTCTGAGGAGTTTTTGATGTCCCTGAGCCGTTTCCACGCCCATTCCAAGAGGAGTTGGGAAGAGCATCCTAAATGCGAGAATCTTCCTTCGCTAAATTCTACCACACATTGGACCAACAAGGACAACAAGTGATACTCCAAGGCAGTGTTCAGAAGATGTTCCCTCTCAGATACCTTCATTAAAAATGTAATTAAGCAATGGGTAGATAAAATGTCGTATTTTATTAATACTGTTATCAGCACTGAACAGTACTTCCAGGTGTGAAATCTTCTTATTAATTTTTATTTACTTTTATTGCAACTCATCAATCACAAGCTGTGAAATTGTAAATTACGAAGTTTCTCTGTTCAACAATGAGAAAACCATAAAAAATAATAATTTCTGAATTATATGATGTACATTGTACACTCAATGTACAGTAGGGCGGAGTGAAAAACTCATTTTTCGAATTTTCAAATTGGCTAGTGAGGAAAATGTGTGGAGTAGTGAGGAAATAAGCTGGTATAAATTTAAAATCATAACATTAATATCTTCAGGTGCCACAATGACCTTCAATATTGAAAAAAATTGAAAAAAGCAGATTTTAACCAATAATTACAGAAGAGTCCACGATGCACAATAGACAAGAATTTATTCACACTTGTATAAAAATAGCTCAGTCAACCTTTAAAAAAAGTTTCTATTCTCTAAAAACAGTTTTCTATAGTCAGCTCACTCAGCTGTCACGTGAGTACCTCGGTTCAGTGTAGCTGTCGCTCTCGTAGCAGGTGGGTGTTCTGTTGTTGGCGTTACTCAGATAGACTAAACTATATTTCTTATATATTTTGCATTTCTGTATTGTGTTGCCCTAAGTTTGCCATGTACTATTAACTGAAATTAACGTATAATTGATATTAGCTCTTTCTTTTCAGATTTGTATACTTTCAAAATGTCTCGAGTTTGTGCAAAATCAACCAGGGCCTCAACTGAGTGCCCCATGTTTGGTATGGGGGAAGATTTGTGGCACAGGAATCTTCCTACATACGAAGGAGTTTTTAAATATTACTTGTTTGTAAGAAACGATTTGAAACAGAATACTAATAAAGATCCTTCACTATCTCAAATATTAGAACAAGTTGTTGATAAATTGAAAACAATTTGGGAAAGTGCTTCCGTCCCAATTCTGTCAGACAGGCGAATTGAAACAATGTTCAGAAGCTACCACGAAAAGTATCGTGTCATTATGAAGCCATACCAAAGCAGAAAAAATTCTGAAGCTTACAAAGCAAAGATTGATATGTTCAAAAAAGAAGCACACACGAAACTTTTTGACATTGCAGCGTGCAAGTGCAAAGTACTAACACAATGTTCTTGTCCCAAAGAAAAAACGGTTCCAAAGGAAGAAGTGACGTTCCTCTTAGATCAAAGGAGTGAAAGAAAACTGTTTATTGATAGAGTAGATATTACACTCTCAAAGAAAAAAGCATCTACGTTGCTAAGAAAGCAAAAAGAAGCTGTGAGGCTCACCAAAGAATCTTCACAGGAGAAATTGCAGGATACAAATGTTGAATTATCATCATCGACATCAAATAGTGAAAGTGAATCTGGCGAAATATCAGACGATACATTTCCAGAGCCAGTTAGCTCGAAGAGAAAGCTCGAACAACCTGAAGAACAATTATTCAAGAAAAGGAAAACTACAAATCTACCTTCAGTGGCTACTGCTTGTGACAGGACTGCAGTTTCAGATCGAGCTGCAGCATTCATTGTTAGTGCAGTATTGCAAGATATTGGAGAAGTTTCTATTGACAATACATCTGAAGTAGTGGATAGGAGTAAAATCAGAAGAGAAAGACAAAAGAAGAGATCAGAAATTATGAAAGATCAAAATCAGGTCCCAATCAGAGGAATCTATTTTGATGGTCGAAAAGATTCTACTCTCTTCCAAGAAAAAAAAGAGTCCAAAGTATATCAGAAGAAGGTAACAGAAGAACATATCACTTTAGTGAGAGAACCTGGTTCAGATTATTTGGGCCATTATTCTGTGAATTCTGGATCAGCTGAAGAAATATGTAAAGGAATGTTTGAGTATATTGGAAATAATGACATGAACCTGGAAAACCTTGTTGCCATTGGATGCGATGGTGCAGCAGTCAACACTGGAGAAAAGGGAGGCGTTATAAGGCTTATAGAATTGAAGCTGAAGAAGCCAGTTCAACATTTAGTGTGCCAGCTCCATGCCAATGAATTGCCATTACGCCATTTAGTCGCAAAGCTGGATGGAAAAACATCTGGCCCCCGCGGATTCACCGGTCCTATTGGCAGGGAATTAGAGAACTGTGAGAGTCTTCCTATTGTCGAGTTTGAAAGGATTGATGCTGAGGAACCAACTGTAGACTGTGAAGATCTTAGCACCGACCAAAAATATCTAATTGATATTCATCAGGCCATAACAAAGGGATATTGCTCTCCAGATCTTGCTCATCGTAGTCCAGGCAAAATGGCACATTCACGATGGCTGACTACAGCAAATCGTTTGCTTCGTCTATACGTTTCAACTGTAAGTCCATCTGAGAACCTCATGAACATTGCTTCTTTTATAATGAAGGTCTACATCCCAATGTGGTTTTCTATTAAGCAAAGTACGTCTTTTGTCAATGGCGCAAAACATGTTTTCAAAACTATTGAACTAACAAGAACACTGAATGACGAAGTAAAGGATATTGTAAACCCTGTCATACAAAGAAATGCATTTTTTGCAAATCCAGAAAATATTCTAGCATCAATGATTCATGATGACCGCAGCGCCATAAGAGAATTAGCGTGGAGGCGAATAAAGAAAGCAAGGCAAACAAACAAGGAAAAAGTTGTGAGGCGTTTCACAGTACCTGTTATTCAATTTGAAGCTACTGATTATACTGATTTAATTAATTGGCAAAAATGCATTGTCACTGAACCACCTGTGACAAGACACCTGACAGAAAATGAGATTGAAGAATTCATAGAAAACAAGAGTACCCCTCCAATCGAGAAATTCCCGTCATACACAAGTAGTAGAAAGAATGGTAAAATTAGTGACTGAAGCATCATCAAAAGTATTTGGATTGAACGCGCGAGATGGCTTCATAAGATCAACACTTCAGTCACGTAAAAAAATGCCATCATTCGAAAGTAAAGCTGAATATAAAGTTTAAATAAAACGTTAATAGAAAAAAACATGCGCAAGGATGGGTGGTTGGGAGGGCATGGGTGGAGCTCGACACGCAGCCACCTCCTCGTGGTGAGTTCTGGATTATTTAGATCATTAATCAAAAGAACATTGATCTAAATAAACTAAGAGCTGCGTAATTCAGTAACTATTTTGGTAATTGGAACACTTAATATATAATAATAAGTAAGTAAGTTTCAGTTATTGTACTAATGCAGAATATAAGAAAATCATTATATTTCACTTTTTTCGACGGCTTTGTGGCACTTGAAGATATAATTTCGCAGGACTAATATTTATGCACAGTCATTATCTATAGCACCCACATATTTTCCGCACTAGCCATATTTGAATTTCGAAAAAAAGTTTAAAAACCTCATTTTCGATCCGCCCTAATGTACAGCCTACAACACGGATTTGGTTTTAGCAAATATCTGCTAAGACTTCGGTTATTTAAAATTTACAAGTTAATAAATTACTGAAACTTTTGGTGATTTTGTTCCCAGAAAAAACCATGAACAGGAGCGAATCCACTAAAACTCACCGTTGATGATCCACCTTCGTTTGAATTCACATCTGAAGGCGACAAAATACCAGAAAATATACAAATAGTGAAGGCTGTGTGTGGATTAACGATAGCACCAGGCCCTTGCTGCACAAGTGTTGAAATAGCACTCTGCTGAACGCTAGGACAACGATACGTTGCTAAGCCTTCGCTAGTAAGCAGATTAAACTCTGTGAAGAGAAAATGTAGGTAAATGTTGTTATTCTAATTCTCTCCTAAAGAAGGAAGGACATACACTTGCTAATGCCACCAACAACATTGTGAAAAGTTTTTCTTCGTTTCTTATTATAAGTTCAAAATAAAATAAGTCTAATCAAATTTGTATTTATGATATCTAAGTTTCGACAACATTTAATAATTGCTTAAAAGACGAGTATCAGTGAGCGATGCTCAAACAACGGCAAAGCTAAGTGTGGTCTAAAAATTGGCCCGACATAACCTTCACATGGACAATCTTACATTCTCACATCGCTAAAAACAATTCCGTTATTCAAAGTTATCAAAATGAGTATTATCCAATAAAAAATAATTTTATGGTGTACTTTTTGTAATACTGTTTAACCACCCATGGGGTTAAATTCAGGGCTAATTTTCCCCATTACAATCACTATAAAAATTCCCCATGATTCCAACTACATCTAGCATATTCCAGAAATCATCATCTTTTCTGCACATCTATTATCACTGCTAGTTTTACTAACACGAAGTTAGTATACAGTCATCTATCAGTAACACATATACGGTACACTCCCTCTATGTTCATGCCACTCCTTTCAGTAGCAAAGCAACACCTCTCTTACTTCTTCCTTACAGACCCGATTTCACGACTTTTATTCTTTCCCAATCCCTTTCAGCGTCATTTCACAGAGACCAAATACGTGAAAACGCCCGTCCCAACGAATCTTCGCTACTTGCACCCTCTTTTATACCTCTTTAGCATTCCACGCTATCGTAAGATACCATCTCCAGGGTTTCACGTAGTCTCTTTTTCACGACGCACGAGGAAGTCGGGGTATTAATTCTCAACCTCTGCATCCCAAATGCTTAATACAGTTACTCCCAATAATAACAGAATCCAATCACGGTATTATAAGCCTTGCATGAACGTCTTGATGGCTGCGTCAAACGCCTAACCACGTTAAAACATGAAAACAAAGACGGATTAAGAATACAAAAATTAATTATTTGATCGCAGAAAGTTTTGTTACAATCCTTATTTACAAATATTTTTTTCTTGGAATAACCTACAACTTTTCAGTCAAATAAATGAGAAGAGGTAGCGCGCTATTTAATTCTTAATTGGCTCTGTCCAAATAAGTGTTTCTATAATAACGAGTCATCTTTCCTAATTAAAAGGATCCTCAACAAACGTCAAAATGCTACCATCTTCCTATGGACCAATTTATATTCCTTTAAAATACGATTGTCACGTGTCACAACTGATTTTGCATACTCCAAAATCCGACTGGTCGATAAGACCATTTATCAATTAGATCAATAACTTCAAACGAAATTTTGCTCTATGATTTTGTACTAAACTTTCCTGTCCTGTCCCGCACATATATGGACTTACCATAGGAGAGAGATGAAGGATACCATACTTTCTCACAGTGGGAGCGTGAACAGTGCCTCGACCAAGACCCCTTCCAGGGAGCTCCTCCGAGGAGGGATTCATCCATGGATTTTGGCACTTTGTCCAAGATGTGGAAGCTCATGTAAGGACACAATGCTTCACTGTCCAACCTCAGGTGGGAGGGCATGTGGGACTAAAAATAGATAAAATCAGTAAAAATAGCTTTTACTTACGATATCGTTATGTA
The DNA here is from genome assembly GCA_023014485.1 of Bathynomus jamesi. Taxonomy (NCBI): domain Eukaryota; kingdom Metazoa; phylum Arthropoda; class Malacostraca; order Isopoda; family Cirolanidae; genus Bathynomus; species Bathynomus jamesi. Next base: position 1,330,925 of record JAJOZX010000150.1, read on the forward strand.
CCGATACTGCCTAAGTGATTGAAAGGCCATGCTGATAATTATCTGTAGGTCATAAGGCTAGTCTCAGCCCAGATTGTGTTTTCAGATTTCAGCGATTAATGTGTGTGCTCTAGGTTTTCCTCAGAGCTGTAGTTCAAAATCCACGTTTAACTATGTCCAAAGTGGGTCAACATGCCAAAGTATGATTTGAACGGAAATAATGACAGTCTACAGAGTACACAACAATTATTACAAATTTTACCATCTTAAACAGAGAGAGAGAGAGAGAGCAAATTGAAACAACGGTGTTACACTACTGCTACAAAAACCAAAGGATACTAATACCTCAGATAGGGGCCTACCTTCATCTTTAGCAGATTATACTCACCTGGTACCATTGATTGATGTCAAAAATAGCTATATAGTGTTGTGTCACAACCTTCCCTTGATCCAAAACATTTGATTCCCAACAAAACAAGCACAAACTCAATTCCGGCACAGGGTCAGCTGTCCAAATAAATTCAATACATACAAGAAAATTTAAAATCTCTGCTGAGTCAATGCGTAACACTAATACATTTATATCCTAAATAGCTTTCGAGTTTTGCCGACCTGAGTGAATGTGATTACAATACAATACTATCTATTTCACAAGGAATCGGAAGAGACTTGACGCTTACATTCCTCATCTGAGGTGCTCAGATCTTCGTCGATTAAACCATTCAAAGGTGAGGTCACATTTGACGAAGGGGTCGTTCCTACAACAGTCATCGCAGAAATAATTCGGGAAGGGGTTGAATTGTGTAATTTTGATCCTATTCCACCGATCGCCTCAAAATCGAACCTGAAAAATATCATCATAAATTTGAATGAGAGCATTATCAAAGTGATAAAAAACACTCATCTCCCACAGCTTGGGTGCAATGTGACAGACTATATTTCAGTTAGGTTTCATAAAAAGGAGATAATAACCCCCCTCCTGATAACGCTTCAGCTACAGAAACTAACTTTTAAAATTACCTTCCGAGTCCCTGAGTTTACATGTCCTTACATTAGCAAACATACTAAGCTCTTAAAGTATAGTTTATAAATATGAACTGCCAGCAAATGCAGACCTACCTTTTCAGTTACATAATATTTATAGTCAGTCAGTAATTTAAATGTCAGGAATTTTCCTCAAAGAACAAATAAATACAGTATTCAGTAAATTAGTCACGACCTTAACAGTTTTAAGTTGTGAATAATTTGCACCCAAGTGCCAATGGAATGCTATCAAAATATCTTATGGGTGAAATTAGTTCAACAGAGATGGTGACAAAATGCCCTGTCAACCACTTGTGTATGCCTTATTGCTTAATGCCTTAATCAATAGGACGGATAAGAAAATTTCTGGAGAATACTGAAAAACAAACTGGCTCCACTGACCTTGGAGACACTGAGAGGAGGCCTTGGTACCAAAGACCATGCCCTTCTATCCACTCTTTCTTATCGTAATTCATGGCATAAAGGGAACATGTGGATTTCTTTTCTAAAGAGTATTCTGAATTTATTTGGCCATTAATTTCTGTAACTGAAAAGAGAAAAAAAAGAATTGGTAGCTATTAGTATAATTGTTGTTGTTTAATGATTCTGATGCAATGACTTCACTGTTAAGCATTATTTTACAGTATAACGGAGATTCAAGACGAAATGTCTGGGCCTCTGCCACTCTTTACATACCAGAAAAGGGACTCCTACAAACCCAAATATAGACAGGGCTTCTTGGGTCATTTTCTGGTTCTTGGTAGGCAAAACTGAAGACAGGAGGCAAATTTTCTTCGTAAGGACTGGCACAGCTGGAAAAAAATGGGGCTCAGGTTACAATTACTCAAGCACTAGCGGCACAACGTGAGAGAGAGACTCGCTTCTTCTGAACACGTGCCTTATATACCTATAAACTAAAAAAAAATATTAAGGATACGCAACCATATATTTTTCCCATATCTACATAAACCTAGGCAGTAAGGACAGGTGAAGAACATATTTACTTCATGAACTTAAAACTTGAGATACGGAGGAGTGAAATCCCCAAGATAATCTGGCAAGAGACAATAGGCACCATTCTTATATCAGGTCATCCCATAAGTAATGTCGTTTTTTAGATTGGTATTTGAAGGACAAAAGAAAACTCAACTGAAACTTTTTAATCTAGTATATTTTTCCCATCGGAATCAATGACACTGCCAATGTCCTACAAGCTTTTCAATGCCATGTTTATAAAATTCAGGCAGTTTTGAGGCAAAAAACGTACAAAGACTGGTGTGCAGGTCATCTAAAGAAGTATAGTGTTTCTCGTCAAGATAGTTTTGCAGACTCCTGAAGAGATGATAATCTGAAGGCGCAAGGTCTGCAGAATATGGAGGATGTGGAAGTTTTTCCCACCCAAGCTCCTCAATTTTTGCAGAAGTGATCCGAGCGGTATGAGGACGTGCGTTGTCGTGGTGGAACAAGATTCCTTTCCGATTAACCAAAGGAGGTCTCTTTTCTTTTAGTGCAGTGTTCAATCGATCCAGTTGTTGACAGTAGACTTGAGCGGTGATTGTTTGGTTGTGTGGTAAGGTTTCAAAGTGTATTACACCACCTTTATCCCACCAAACACTAAGCAACACCTTCCGAGGGTGAAGATTTGGTTTTGGCTGTGGTGTAGCTGGTTCTCCGGCACAAACCAACTGTCGACGGCGCTCAACATTCTGGTACAGTATCCACTTTTCATCACCAGTCACTAAACGGTGCAAAAACGGATCTTGGAGTTCACAGGAATGAAGAGCTGTGCTAATGTTTACCCGCACCCTCAGATTGTCGACTGACAATTCATGTGGCATCCATTTTCCTAACTTAGGCACTTTCCCGAGTTCTTGCAAATGTCGATGGATGGTGGACGGGGATGAATTGAGTTTCTGGGCCAATTCTTCGACAGTTGTTGAACAGTCTTCTTCAAGTGCGGCTAACAGCAGGTCATCATCAAACTCAGCAGGGCATCCAGAGCGTGCTGCATCTGTCAAACAGCAGTCACCATTCCTAAACTTTTGAAACCATCTTTGACATTTCTTCACATGCAGAATATCGTTGCCATAAACGTCCTGAATGTTTCGCGTTGCTTCAGTAGCACTATTCCCTTTTTTGAACTCGTAAAGCATTATATGCCTGATATGCTCTTCTGATACCGCCATGTTTATGAGGGGTTCACATAGAGCAAAACACACGTCTTCACTGGTGAAGGTCTGTAAATTATGTAGCGAAACATGATAGATCTCCTCTTAGATATAACCTTCGGAAAATTTATGCTTAAACCGAGTAGGACTAGTTTAAACTTAATCTATCGTAAAAAACGACATTACTTATGGGATGACCTGATAAAATGAACCCAAAACTCAACTTACTCTATAGTTACAAGATTTAAATTAATAATCTGGAATGAACCAAAACTATATCCAACGACGAGAGACGCTAATTGGGGTATGTACATTAACGAAGATATGCTGACACTGCAACTCGGAGCTTCGAAAAGAATGTTGTCATCCGGACCCAGTAAACGAAACAACTTGCCATTATTAATATTCTCTGTAAAGAAATAAAATTATTAGACAAACTACTTACTGATCATACTTATTGTTAATAATAATGGTAAACTGTAGATAAGAGATTTACTAGGTGATTTCAGGGGAGTAGGTATAAAATATATACAGGTATAAGGATTCTGCTGATCTGGAGGGTTTAAAAAAGTGGGGCTTTTCTCTGAGGCAGAGTTTCATAAATTTCAGCCTCTAATAGTTCTGGGTCATTCTCTGTCAGATCAACCAAAAAAAATTGAAATTAACACCCTCATCTCTCATATTTTGCTGAAATTTGGTTTATAGGGAGTTTGAGCCCTGAATCCATTTCTGAAATTATAAGGTCAATCCGACCAACGGTTCAAGAGATATGACCTCGGGCAATTTGAGGTCACTCGCGAGGTTACTAACATTTGGGGAGCCATAACTTGGGTAATAATTGTCATAATTATATAAAAGTATATATATTTAGAATCAGAAAACGACAAGGAATCCAAATATGCAAGTTTTAGAACTCTAGGTTGAAAAATAAAAAAGTTACACTGTAACCAAAATTTGAGGTCACGATTTGACCTCTGGGGTATCAAATGAGAATTTTTTTTTTAAATGTAAAAAATGAAGGCATAGGCATTGGCTATTAGAATCAGCAAAAAAAAGTTTGTTTATGTTAGTATTTTTCATGTAACTAACATATAAGTGAACACCATATTCATAAGTTGTGCGTCAATTCTACCTATTTTTTCACACTTAAGCTCATAATTTGACCTATAGAAATTAAAATTACATTTTTTATAGATATAAAAAACAAAGTCAGAGTTCTTGACTAATAGAAACAATCATAAAAAGTTTGTTTATGTTGGTACTTTTCATGTAACTAACTTATAAGTGAACACCATATTTATAAATTGCTTGTCATTTCAAAGAATTTTTATATCTTAGCTATCAATTTGACCTCAAGCTCCAAGAATTTAATAAAAATTGTATTTCACTGCTAATCTACACTGGCAATAATAGTTATAATAGTGAAAGGGGAAGACTAAGCTCACATGTAGCCTAAACAAACCTGTTGAAACATGTTGCTACTTGTCTAAGTGCAGAATCAACACAGATAGTTGCAAAATTCCTTGTCTACAGGTTAGTACAGTTCCAGCCAGCACTGTGGGTGGCTGGTGGGTATGGTGTTTTAATGAGCCTCAGAGACTATCAAGGCCTAAAATATTAAGTGTGTATAGCTATATATTTTCTAAAAAATATATATTACCTAATTGTAAATCCTATATCTTTACAGATCAAAATACAATGGTTCGACACTTGAAATACTGCCAGGACCCTATTCAAAAACACAAGAAACGCATAACAATCAATCTTAGAAAAGTGACTGATGTACTTGTTGAAAAATGTGCTGGAAGAGTGAAAAAAGACTCATTGTTGTGTGTGAACTGCTGGACACTGATAATGAAAAACCCCACTATACTTAGTACCACTGAAAACAACGAGTCTGAGCAGGATTCAAATGAATCATCTACTATCAGTGGCTTGAGTAACATCTCTTCAATTCAAGATCTGGACAATGACAGTGATTGCTTGATAAAGGAAAATCCTTCAACTTCAGTTGAACCAGTTCTAGCATTTCTGGACCAAACACCAGTTAAAAAAAAGTAAGTAATAAATTAATATAATAACTTATACTTTACTACAAGGTCTGTTTGATCTACTATATAGCCAATTATATAGCATTTAAGGTACTATAATTAATATTTAATTACTAATATTCAGGTGTGTGAAACCTTTTTTTCTGTTCTTTTCAGAAGGGCTGTCATTAAGCCAGAAAAAGCGCAAGGCTCGTGGTAAGCTATCATCTGCTCAGAAACACCTGAAGGAGAGGCTAGAACTCAGTTATGGTGTTCAAATTACCGAGGAGGTAAGTGATACTTCAAAACCTGAAACTAAATCTGAAAAACATCTAGACAAATTAATGAATGAATTGAAACAGTCATTCCTGGAGAGCAAATGTCACCATCACAAACTACAAATATTGACACACTCACCATACACAATTGAAAAAACAGCTAGTTTCTTTCAAACTACAACATACATGGTGAAAAGAAGCCGTTCACTTAAATCAGAACATGGAATCCTTCCGAAGATTCCACTAATGAGCAAAGGAAAAGTGATATCTGAAGAACACAAAGATATAGTTAGAAGATTCTATGAGTCAGAAGAGGTTAGTCGTATGTGTCCTGGCCAAAAGGATTGCGTGAAAGTTATCAGTGCTGAAGGTGCAATGAAGGTGCAAAAACGATTGGTCCTCGGGAATTTAAGAGAGATGTTTGAACTATATAAAAATGATGAAAAGAATCCCAAAATAGGATTTTCCACATTTGCAAAATTACGGCCATCATATTGTGTGCTTGCCGGTAGTGGTGGGACTCATTCTGTCTGTGTCTGCACATACCATCAAAATCCAAAATTGCAGCTGGCTGCATTGGGAGAAAGAGGTCTTTCATACAAGGATCTTATGGATTACAGTGTCTGCAGTACAGAAAGAGAGACTTGCATGATGCAACTTTGCAATGATTGCCCAAGAGAAGAGGGTGTCCTGGATTTTCTTGAGTTACTTGACAGTGTGAAATCAGCTCCAAATGAAATATCTTACAAGCAATGGGTGACTGTTGACCGTTGTACAATGGTTGATAAGGTGGAGCCACTTCATGAATACTTATCATCCCTAAGCATGAAAATATCCCGCATGGTTCGTCATCACTTTGTTGCTCAGCAACAATCACAGTACTTCAAGCAGTTGAAAGAAACACTACCACCTCAGAGCGAGGTAGTTATAGTAGGTGATTTCTCTGAGAATTATTCTTTCATTGTCCAGGATGCTGCCCAAGGGTTTCACTGGGACAATTCACAGTGTACAGTTCACCCTTTTGTCATATTATAGATCATCTGCAGACCAGGAACTTAGCCATTTTAGTGTCTGTTTCTTATCTGCATCACTAAAACACAACACTATAATGGTTTACTCTCATATTGAAGCTTATGACATATGTTAAATTCAGATGCCCACAATTGAAGAAGGTGCACTATTTCTCAGATGGATGTGCTGGCCAATATAAGAACAGATACAACTTCACAAATCTCTGTTACCATGAAGAGGATTTTGGTCTGTCTTGTGAATGGCACTTCTTTGCTACATCCCATGGCAAAAATGCATGTGATGGGATTGGAGGAACAGTGAAAAGAGCTACTGCTCGTGCCAGTTTGCAGAGAACTACAGAGAGGCAAATTCTTACACCAGAACACGTGTTTCAGTTTTGTGAAGAAAACTTGAGCAAGAAGATAAATTTTTTCTTTGTAACTACAGCTGATTTGAAAGATGCAGAAGAACGGTTGGAACATCGATTCAAGGATAGTAGGGCTATTCCTGGAACTCAGAAATATCATAGATTTGTTCCCCTAAACAAGGAAGAACTGATGGTGTATCCCATTTCAAGTGGCATTGGAGAAAAGAAAAGAATAAGGAAAAGTCATTTTACTAATGAACCTGCAATGCTTGGTAACCTAAAATGTGTCAAACCAGGAGAGTATGTTGGCTGCATTTATGACATGCAAGTTTGGTATGGAATTGTGGAGGAATATTGTGAAGAGTTTGATGATTTCACTGTGAACTTTCTACATCCCTCTGGGTCATCAGGATCAAGTGCATATTATTATCCATCAAACAAGGATTCATGTGCAGTGCCAGGACATCATATATTAACTGTAATGAGTTGTCCTACCCTAAGAGGAGGCAGCAGAATTCAATACATTTTTCCACAAAAAGAAATTGATGAGAGCATCGAGCATGCAAAAATTGTATTAGGCTAGCACATGAATCCTCTAAGTAGGTCTTCCCCTTTCACTATTATAACTATTATTGCCAGTGTAGATTAGCAGTGAAATACAATTTTACATTTTTTGCCTTTGTTTTTATATCTATAAAAAAATGTAATTTTAATTTCTATAGGTCAAATTATGAGCTTAAGTGTGAAAAAATAGGTAGAATTGACGCACAACTTATGAATATGGTGTTCACTTATATGTTAGTTACATGAAAAATACTAACAAACAAACTTTTTTTGCTGATTCTAATAGCCAATGCCTATGCCTTCATTTTTTACATTTAAAAAAAAAATTCTCATTTGATACCCCAGAGGTCAAATCGTGACCTGAAATTTTGGTTACAGTGTAACTTTTTTATTTTTCAACCTAGAGTTCTAAAACTTGCATATTTGGATTCCTTGTCGTTTTCTGATTCTAAATATATATACTTTTATATAATTGTGACCATTATTACCCAAGTTATGGGTTGCCAAATGTTAGTGACCTCGCAAGTGACCTCACATTTCCCGAGGTCATATCTCTTGAACCGTTGGTCGGATTGACCTTATAATTTCAGAAATGGATTCAGGGCTCACAAACTCCCTATAAACCAAATTTCAGCAAAATCTGAGAGATGAGGGTGTTAGGCACTGGTTGATCTGACAGAGAATGACCCTTCTACCAAACAGAAATTACTAATGAATGCTAAATTATCAATTTAGTTTTTATTCCAACAGATTGTGTCCCTATTTTAATAATGCAATATAATTACCACTTAAACACAACACAGGATGGCGACGATTGGAAATGGCCTCATTGCGTTTCGACTCTGCCTGAGGATCAGGGATGTGGATGTCAACAGAGGAAGCGAGAGAGACCTCATCTGATGTGATTTCATCTGTTAAGAAGATACAGTTAAAACCTAAAGAAACTCTAGACTGAAGAGAGATTTCACATGCTTGTATAAATAATAAAAATTTAAATTGCATGCGCTTCTCAACTTGATTTTCCTCATTATTGGCATCAATGCCAAGAAATACTTTCCCTGCCTACCTTTCCAGGCTTATCCACTTTCCCCACTAAATATATGGATCTTGCCTCCTGATCTCTCATTTGCAACTTACTATCTTAGCTCCAACTAAATCATACAAAAACTTACTAATAAGTGGTTCTTTTAATAATGTTTAAACCCTTCAAATTGAGAAATATTAACTAAAGTCTGTAACAATGTCTGATTGTATTTTATACAGTACGGTATGTCTTTTGTAATTTGAAAATGATAGTCAGTCAGTTAATATATCAAATAATATAAATGGCAATTATTAATCATTTAACTGCTCCATTTCATTGTCATCATTGATTCAGTGTGTTGGGTTTTAGTAATCGACAGAAAAAAAATACTCAATCAGAGAACCACAGGAAGTTACATATAGTATTTTAGTACTATCTATGAATAAATCAGTCAAATGCCACAAGTACATTCATTCAATTATGACTGGTCTTCTAATTGTTACTACTATTATTTTTATTATATCATAAAATCAATATCAATACCAAAAATATACAACTGTATGGAGAAAAGAACCACAGTCAACAGTTTCTTTAACTCTTTCACTGCAGGTGACCCATATGCAGTTCCTAAATTCGTAACATTACGAAATCCACTGGAGTGAAATGGAAAGGGTTAATATTTTGGCATACCCCTTGAAAAGGCTTCATGTACCCCAGTTTGAAGACCATGGATCTAGCAAATGCAGATCACTACATTATGACTAATTTTGTTACTAAGCTATAAAAACGTGTCTCTATAATGGAATAATCTGAGAACATACCACCAAGATCAAGTCCCAAGTCAACCAAAAATAGTGAAGCATGAGAAGTTGCTACCACCAAGAGGCCTTGACATGACCGTAGTTCACTTGCCAATGTGCTTGGGTCCACTACTTTATCTCCTCCTGTTACCATGCACACACTGGTTATCTGAAAGAGAAGGCAACCATAGGTAAATCACGACAGTATTTTTATCACAAAACAATCAATACACAAGGAATTAGGGCCTAACCATATCCACTCTATCAAAATGGTCATGTAGCAAGTTCAATTTTGATTAGCAATGAAAGATACAAACACGCAGAAGTACATTAGGAGCATCAATTTAAATCAACAGGGTACTCTGAAACCCTGAATCACTAACACCATACGCAATGATGTGCTTGGGTTCAATTAGGGTTATCAACTCTCCTTAAGTGTTTTCAGCTCCAGTCTCTCTGACAACATTCCTTGGAAAACAAAAGAACCAAGTTTCTTCATGTTTAAAGTTACCTCTATTTTAATGTTTCTGACAAGAAAGTTAATAAAGGGACATTTCATTCTATGATTGTGTGCTTGTTACTAAAAACTGGGATCCAAAAGGATTATACCTGGGAAGCACCCCTCAAAAATTATCAATTCTCGTAAGAATGGCATCACAAGCAAGCTTAAAGCTTTGATTTACATCCTGAATGGCTTACCTTATGTCTAAATTGAAATGCTCTAATGATTCGGGATCTTCTTAGGGACAAAACTCCTACCAATCCTTGGTTATTTTGTTCTGAGCCAAGATCAACACCTACTACAATATGAGTAATGGTTCCAATTCCTATTCCACATACACAAGTCACCTAAAAACAAAAAAAGTAAAGTATATATATTAATTGCCCAAGTCAATGTACTTTACTCCTAAGTGTGTGTGTGTGTGTGTGTGTGTGTGTGTGTGTGTGTGTGTGTGTGTGTACACACACACACATATATATATACATACATACACACACACACACATATATATATATATATATATATATACACACACACACACAATGTTTATAGATTAAATTGTATATAGAAAGCAGAGAATATATAACATTCTTACAAAGTATTGCTCCACCCATACACACATTCAGGGTATGAACATATTAGGTACAGTACAGCATTATTGCCAAGTATATAAAGGGTCAATGTTCTAATGAAGCTTCCATGCATGGTTCATCATCAACACTGGAAGTAGCCTTTGCCAAAATAATTATGATAAAAGTTAAAAACAATGCATACTTTGAAGAACTCTTCCTCTCATTTTTTTTTTATGAGGACAGTCAACATGACTTAAGATTTATAAGTCAGCATGAACCCAACAAAACACAACCAATAAAAAAGTTAGCAACTGACTGATGGATTTATTTTTTATAGAATGGGCAGTGAGTAAATGTGTGGAATTTATCCTAATAATAGAAACCTCTCATTACTTAAATTTTCTTTGTTAAAAATAAATGATTAATTGATCTAGGAATATAACATTTTTTTAAGCTCTAATGATCAGATCACTATCTTATGGAGGAAGACTGCAATATTTGTCCAAAGTTCCCTACTGTATCATTAACCCTTTTATAACAAGTATATTTAAAGGTTTGGAAAATTTGGTGCAAAAATCATCTCTAAATTACTATTTTTTAGGGGCTATGATATTTTGCTGGTTAACATTCACTTATGTTGCCATATGAAAGGGTTAATTTAAATATATTTCTAATAATTACACTCACTATAATATATAAATTCCATGACTGGCATTTACTGCTCTTGTTTTTAGTTATAATTCTTTTGACTATTGTGGAAGTTTTTTGAAATACTGTATGTTAATTTTTAAAGGAAAAAGAGGAGTATATTTAGGATTTTAAATCATACAAATTTCCCATCATCATACTGTTGGAGATGTATTATGAAGAATAGCCCCGAAGGTCCAAGCTGCTTGAAGGATGCGAGTGAGAGGGTCAATGACTTCAATTGTTGATCCAATGGCTCTCCATGCCAACTGTCCCTCTCCAATGAAGCCACCAATGGCAGATTTGTGCGTATTTTTTGAAATAGATTTCTTTTCATGTGGTTCAACATCTACATTGCTGTGTGTGCAAGTTGTTAGAGAGGGCAATGGACTGTGTCGAACAGCCCCTCCAATCTGAACGACACTTCCAACATTCATTATTGGCTGAAAGAACGAGAAATCACATTAATTGCTAAGCAGAAAGAGTCTATCTTAAATTCTCTTACTTTTGATGTAGTAAAAGATAGGGTAATCTATTACCGTATATACACTCGTGTATAGGTTGAGTTTTTAAGACTGAATTCTTAGGCAAAAATTTGGGGGTTGACCTATATAAGGGTAACATTTTTGTGAGGTTGAAATCCATGCACAATGGGGAGGGCTAGGAGCTACTGTTAGCTTCAGACATGAAAAATATTTACCATTTAGTACCAGTAAACAATGAAAACAAAATATGTACCAATTATTAAAATTACAGAGTGGTAGAACAGGATGATATAAAACATAAAATTAATACATTTTTAAAAGTTTATTTATAGAAAAGATACATCAATTTTTGTTCATTAAATTTGAAACAAAAGACATATGGTAATATGGTGCTTTATTACCCTAATTTGTTGTTTCACTACCCTCAACAACTGGGGTTGACCTATACATGAGGCATATGATAAATTAATGATTTCTTGGCCAAAAACCAAGGGTCGACCTATACACGAGATTGATCTATACTTGGGTATATATGGTAATCACTTCACCCTATGGGGGTGAACACTATCAATCAAGTGTATTGTCCCACGAAGAGAACTCACTTCTGCACTATGTTAGAAGTTATAATACAAACAAACAAATGCACAAATATGTTTTAAATTTAGGTTAGCTAGGTCTTGGGTTTACATGTACTTAATAGGACATAATTATAACAGGGAAAAAAAAAAGTTTGGCTTCCCTACAAAGCAAGTTAAACCAGCTTTAAGCTGAATTAAAGCAAATATATTTTGTCAGATGGTGTACAATCATTTTGTGGCAACAACCAAGCAAGACCACAGGACTAACTGTGTATATTAAAGTTCATGAATGGCACAAGACATTTATAACCTTAAACTCGAACATTTCTTTTAAAGTTAATTATCACAAAATGGCCCCAGAACCCAGGGCTATTAAACTATTCCCTCCCTCCTCATTAACCCTTTATGGACAACTGGCACAAACCTGTAACTTTTTAAATATGTACATGCATTCATAACTTACCCTACAAAACATTCTGGCATTAAAGAGTTAAAAGAAAAACAAAAGCTAATTTGAAAAAGTGAGGCAAAAATCACTAAATTTTTATAACTACAATAAAATTTGAGTTAGCCAACTAAACTATTGTGTAAGTTAACCTACCAGGATACACAAGTTCTAAATCTGAAGCAGGTTTCCTGATGTAAGTTGTGCTGTAACTTCACATATAGCAGCTTAAATTAATAAAACAGTATGTAAATAATACCGAGTATAAAACAATAATAGGTGAACTCTATATTGGGGTTTAGAGTAAATAATCACGATATTTTCTCGTTAAAAAATATTTGTCATCTAATGAACCTTATTTAAATTCCTTTGTAGCAATTAAATACAAAGTCATTCATGATTTTCCTTTACTTACAAAGAAGCTTGGATATTTGAGCAAGTTCTTCAGTTTCTTTCTTGACTATCTATGACTATTTTATACTATTTGTACAAGCACAGTTGGTTTAGTTAGTTTTAGGCAAATTTAAGATGCTCTGATAGGGGAAAAAAAAAAATTATTCTCATTTCTGGTCTCTCAAACATAAATATTTTTAAAGGATATACCTATTCACTAAAGAAAATAAAATTTTACCATCTAAGATGGTTATAACAGTAAATTAGTTCTGGGATCTAGAATTAGATCCTAATTTATACGGTACCTATTAAAATAATTAGGGGTGCACCAGATATGAATTTTTCATATCCAGCTGGATACTGGATATGCCGGCTATGGCCATATCTATCCAGCCAGATATATAATATTAGGTACCGTATTATTTTTACACTCATATTGCTATGTTTTGTTTTGCATTGAGGGCAAGCAACCCCCCCCCCAAATATAAGATAAATAATAATTTAAGTATATTCAGATGTTTAATTGTTTTATTCTCTTTCATGTTCTTGTGTTGTATTAAACTTTTAAGCATTAATCATGACAAGTTTTGTGTGGTCACTGTATACAATAAATGATCCTAGCGATATCACTGCAAAGTGTAATATTTGCCAAAAGATTATCAAACGTGGGACGGAGAAAGGTGGCAAAAAGTCTTTTAGCACACCACCTCTTCATAATCATTTGAAGATTAATCACCCAAAAGAGTATGCTGAAGCCAAAAACGAAAATGACAAAAAAAAGAATAGCTGTGACTGAATCAAAGGAAATAGGCATAGATAGAATACGGGCTAGACCATCAACTTCTACTGGTAGTACTCTGAAAGAAAAGAAAATGGACCTTTTTTTGAACTCGCAAAGCATTATATGCCTGATATGCTCTTCTGATACTGTCATGTTTATGAGGGGTTCACACAAAGCAAAACACACATCTTCACTGGTCAAGGCCTGTAAAGTATGTAGCGGAACACGACAGATCTCCTCTTAGATATAACCTTCAGAAAATTTATGCTTAAACCGAGTAGGACTAGTTTAAACTTAATCTATCGTAAAAAACGACATTACTTATGGGATGACCTGATACTATACTACACTATGACACCACTTATTTCTGATCGCATGTCAATGCACGAAACAAAATGTTTCAAAATGTTTATAATTATCATCATAGTACTATTATATGTTAGCAACAGCCTTGAGGTGAATTAGAATAGGTAGAAAACACAAATTGATTGGAACCAGTTTTAAGGGCCACCTTGAGTGGATCAGAAGGTTTTTGTGGTTCATATGTATAAACTAAACTAAAATCTAAATTTTGTGGGGCCCATAAATAATTTTTGCACTGGGGCCTGTGACACTCTTGCTCCGCCACTGCTTTGGTGGGAAAAACTTCCAGACTTGCACCTTCAGATTATCATCTCTTCAGGAGTCTGCAAAACTATCTTGATGAGAAAGAGTATACTTCTTTAGATGACCTGCACACCAGTGTTTGTATGTTTTTTGCCTCAAAACCGCCTGAATTTTATAAATATGGCATTGAAAAGCTTGTAGGACATTGGCAGTGTGTCATTGATTCTGATGGAAAATATATACTACATTAAAAATTTTCAATCAAGTTGTTTTTTGTCCTTCAAATTCCAATCTAAAAACGACATTACTTATGGGATGACCTGATAATATAATATATATATATATATATATATATATATATATATATATATATATATATATATATTTCATTCAACACTGCCTTTGGGATAAACACATCACTTCCACATACATAAACAAACACTTTACACTGGGATTAGGGAACCTCTGGGCGAGGCTTGAGCGGCTGTCAGTTTTTTGGTGCTGAGGGATTCAACCCTGGAGGCAGGGCCGGATTAAGACCTTTAGAGGCCCTAAGCACTTAAAAGATTTTGGTGCCCCATATATATGTAATTCAAAATATAAACAAAAATAAACCATAAAATAAAATTTTATTTTTTGAAATGAAACAAAACTTACAGTAAGATGGAAAATAATGTTTATTTTTGTATACTTCCACTTCATTTATATTTGAAAAGTTTTCTCCTACTTTTTTTAATTGCAAAGTCTTTGATCAGATCCTCAAAACTAATCTTACGTAACACATCTGCTTCTATACTTAGTAGAGATAAGGCATCCAGCCTGCCTTGTTGCATAGTTGTTCTGTTGGTATTTTTAATATACTTCAACTGAGAAAATGAACGCTCAGCTGAGCAATTTGTGACCATTAATGTTAAAAATATATGAAAGGCAATTTCTACATTTGGGAAGGCACACTCAATATTGTCTTCTACAATTATTTTATAAAGTTCAGCATGACTGAATCTTGTTTTTACATTTACTATAGCACACGAAAATATTTAATCTGTATGTATTTTTAATATGGCGCTCAAAGATTTGATATAAACAAAATAATAACGCAAAGCGTAAAGTGTGTGATTACAACGAAATATATTTATTCTCTCAAAAGGGTTGTTGTTCACTACAAATTCAAACAATGAAAAAAAATAACTACTATATATGAATATATATAATTCAGTTTTCAACAGCTTATAGGCTATAAGCCGCGATTATAATAGTATAATAAATCCATGGTAAATCCGACAATGGAAAATTTATGTGGTGCCCCCCTTCCCTTGATGCCCTAAGCACGGGCTTATTTTGCTTAATGGTTAATCCGGCCCTGCCTGGAGGTTACTAACAACAACATGACCCATCTTTCCTTGGGTTGATACGGGCATGCCCAGTGAAAAAAAAAAAATATATATATATAATTTAGGGTGGTCCTCAAGCATAGTGGGGGATTTTCAAACGTATATTTCTCTTGCTCCCAGGGCCTCAATCTGTGAGGTTATGCATAAAAACACTGTGGTTAAAATGTCATTGAGAAATAATAATATTTACCCTATGCTCAAGAAGGTTGAAGTTATGACCCTATGTGGGCCATTGACACGCCTTGCTGAGAGGGTCGGATTGTGTGTGGTGTTGCTCTCACCGTTGACAGATTAGTGTTTTTTTTTGGCTTGCTTTTAGAATTAGTATTAAACGTTTCTAATGTATCTTCCCCAGGTGTTATTTTGGTGAAATGGACAGTACACGTTCAAAAGACTTCCTTGTGACGCCAGTCTCTGCACTCACGGGGAGCAAGCTGCCGTCCATCGGCAACATCCTCAGCCTGACTCTGCACAAGCTGAGCACGAAGGCGGCAACGACGACGAGGGAGGCTGTCACGGCCGTTGCTGATGAAGTGCTTATCTTGTGGACGAAAGCACGGATTCCAACGATGAGACGAGACCACATCACTGAGAAGCTAGAGAAGTTGTATGGCGAATACAAGCTTCTCAAGAAGAACAAGAATCGACGCTCAGATGCCCAGATTGCACGGGAAGCCTCCTTCCAGCAGATGTTCTGCAACCTCTTCGATGTCGCCCACGCTGACGCACTGAACATGATGAACATCAAGGAGGACAAGGCCTTCCTGATCGCCCAATGAGAACCCGGCCACAGGGGGACCATGGGAGGAGCTGATGTGGTCCTGGCTCGCACAGAGCGCAATGTTGCGCAGCGGAGGGAGGCTGAACAACGCCGTCGGCGCCGTGCGACTGAAGAAATGGCCACTACTTCTCAAACAGCAGAATTGGCCTCTTCCAGCTCGAGCTCTTCACCCCCCAGCGACTCTCCCACCCGTGGCGCTGTCGGAGGTTGCAGCCCACCCAAGCGCAGTCGGCCGGCGAATATCATTTCACCGGCACTGGCGGCTAGCTTGGACCGCACGAAGCTGACTGACCGCGACGCCATTTACGTGCTTGGTGAGATGGCTCGGTCCCTTGGCCACAACATTGATGAGTTGAACATCAACCAGTCGTCCATACGGCGCCAGAGGATGGCGCAACACCAACAAGTTGCCGCTCAGCTCAAGGAGCCCTTCCATCGAGAAGCTGCGCTCATTGTTCACTGGGATGGGAAGCTGATGGCGGATCTGACATCCAAGAAACAGGTTGATCAACTCCCGATCCTGGTCTCTTGTGGCGGCGAGGTGCAGCTCCTCCAGGTCGCCAAGCTCGGTTCCGGTACTGGTGCAAACTGTGCCAAAGCTGTGGTGGAAGCTCTGCGAGACTGGGGATTGGATGACAAAGTTGGTGCCCTCTCGTTCGACACTATGGCTTCAAACACGGGAAAGAACACAGGTGCATGCGTGCTGATCGAGCAGGAACTTGGGAGAAGCCTCCTCTATCTGGCATGTCGTCACCATGTCCTGGAGCTTCTTGTCAGTGCGGTTTTCACGGAAGTCCTTGGACCGTCGTTGGCACCCGAGGTTCAGCTCTTCAAGCGATTCAAGGCGCAATGGGAGTTTGTGAACCAAGAAGATTACGACCACGTCATGAGTGATGCCAACGCTCGTCAAATCTTCGAGGAGGATGCAGACTCCATCATCGAGTTCTGCAAGAAGGCCTTGCAGAAAGGTCACCCCCGGGATGATTATTTGGAGCTCTTGGAACTCACCATCATCTTCCTCGGCGGAGTGCCCCCCCGTGGGATTCGGTTCTGAGCCCCCGGTGCGATGCACCAGGCCTGCTGGATGTCGAAGGTGTTGTACGCCCTGAAGGTATGGATGTTCCGGTGGCAGTTACAGCTCACAGCCAAGGAAGAGGCTGGAGTTCGGCGCCTGAGCGTGTTCGCCGTGAAGTTCTACACAAAGGCGTGGACGGAGGCCCCAAACGCGGCGAAGGCCCCCCTGAGAGATTTCTGGCTCCTCCAGGCTCTGGAAAAATACGAAGACAAGGAGGTGGCGAAAGCAGCCAAGTCGAAATTCGCCAACCACCTGTGGTACTTGTCCGAGGAGTTGGTGGCCCTGGCTCTCTTCGACAACGATGTTTCTCCGGAAACGAAGGCGGCGATGACTGCTGCGATGTTGGAGGAGCCAATGGAGGAGGACGACCCGCCCAAGAGAGCGTCGGTCCTGGCGTGCTCTTCCCTGTCATTAGAGACATTCGTGACGGGGAGGACTCGCCAGTTCTTCGACCGACTCCAATTGCGACGTGGATTCCTGGAACAGGATGTGTTGAAATGGCCGGACAGTGAGCAATTCCAAGCGGCTGCCGAGGTGGTCCGGAACCTGTCCGTGACCAACGACCATGCCGAGTGGGCCGTGGCATTGGCACAAGAATACAACAGGCACCACACGAAGAAGGAGGACCAGCTACAGTACATGCTGCGAACCGGGCGACAATGAGTGGCATCAGCACCCATGAGACCCCCGCCCCTGAGCGGCTAATACCCTTAAATGGGGGGGACCTGGAGGCTGGTATACCCTATAAACTTCAACCTTCATGAGCACAGGGTAATTATTATTATTTCTCAATGAAATTTTAACCACAGTGTTTTTATGGGTAACCTCACAGATTGAGGCCCTGGGAGCTGAATAATTCCAACTTTCAATTTTGAGGACCACCCTAATATATATATATATATGCTTACTCTGTATATCTACCACATATAACTTGAATGTAACTCACTTTTCTCTGTTGTAATTCTATGAGGGCCTTGGAGGCCTTAGCAGTTTCCTCCATGGTGAGGTAGTATAGTCTTCCAGTTGCAGTAGATGCCTCTACCTTTGTCAAAACATCAGAGTATTATTGTAAGAATATCTGGTTGATGAGGAAAAAAGAATGATGGGTTGGGACCATGAGGATGAAGAAAAGATATTTTTACTTCCCTCTTCTCAGTTGTTTTGTCCAAAAGGCATGCTAACCACCAAAGGTTATCATATACAGCAGTGACAAAACCATGTAGTTTCTCTTCAGGTATAAGTTCTTCTTGACTGACTTTCTCAATACGTGAATATCCTGATGCTGAGAAATGCTTAACCTCTAGTGAAGTTAATGAAACTGGTTTTAAATGGTGTATTTTCTGAGTACCAGCAATTGTTCTTGCTTTTGAATGTCTAGTTTGGAGGAGAAATTCTTCATTTTCATAATCTTCATTGGTTGAAAAATGTGGTGTAATATTATTAATATCTTTGGTAAATATATACAGCTGTTGTGCACAGGGATGGGGAGTCAGCCAAAAACAACCGACTCCCGACTCCTGAGTCGGTATTTTTAAAAACTGACTGACTCCCGACTCTTTCCTTATCATGCTGATCTACAACCTTATAAATATTGGGATGTTTGTTTCGTAGATGGCGTTTCAAGTTTGAGGCTCTAGTTGGAGCATTAGCATGTTTCCCAGTGTAAGCACTAATTTTTGCATTACACTCTTTACCATCCTTTTCTACTTGACAAATAAAAATACTTTCCTCCTCATTTAGCTTAAAATATTGAAAGACTGCTGATTTTCTACTAGGCCCATGACTCATTACTAATAGGGGCTAATTAAATTAATAATTAATATATTGCTAATTTTTATATGGTACCTAGTATCCTAAAATAGAAATATGAAATTCATTTGCTAAGATTTACCAGAACAATAAATCAAATGTGGAAATGTGAATCTAGAATTAGTTCAGGAAGATATTTATTTAGGGCAGAGTAGTATTCTGGTAAATTGTTGGCATATAGAAATTGAATCAAAGAGTCGGGAGTCGGTCATTTTTACCGACTCCCGACTCTTCAAAAAAGCCCTGACTCTGACTCCCCACCTCTGGCAGAGGTGGGGAGTCGGAGTCGGGAGTCGGGGCTTTTTTGAAGAGTCGGGAGTCGGGAGTCGGAGTCGGTAAAAATGACTGACTCCCGACTCTTTGATTCAATTTCTATATGCCAACAATTTACCAGAATACTACTCTGCCCTAAATAAATATCTTCCTGAACTAATTCTAGATTCACATTTCCACATTTGATTTATTGTTCTGGTAAATCTTAGCAAATGAATTTCATATTTCTATTTTAGGATACTAGGTACCATATAAAAATTAGCAATATATTAATTATTAATTTAATTAGCCCCTATTAGTAATGAGTCATGGGCCTAGTAGAAAATCAGCAGTCTTTCAATATTTTAAGCTAAATGAGGAGGAAAGTATTTTTATTTGTCAAGTAGAAAAGGATGGTAAAGAGTGTAATGCAAAAATTAGTGCTTACACTGGGAAACATGCTAATGCTCCAACTAGAGCCTCAAACTTGAAACGCCATCTACGAAACAAACATCCCAATATTTATAAGGTTGTAGATCAGCATGATAAGGAGAGTCGGGAGTCGGAGTCAGTTTTTAAAAATACCGACTCAGGAGTCGGGAGTTGATTGTTTGTTTTTGGCCGACTCCCCATCCCTGGCCAAATGCAGGGCTGTGGAGTCGGAGTCGGAAGCAATTTTGGTGGTGCTGGAGTCGGAGTCGGTAAAAATGTACCGACTCCGACTCTGACCTCAATATAAATTTTAATAAAATATGTTTTTGTGTGTGATATCACTGGCAGCTATGGTGGTTAAACCACTTAAATAATAAACACAATGTTTTCCATTTCAGAGACTAATGCCATTAATTAATTTTTTCTTTTTAATGCTTATTTAATTTAGAGTTCTTTCTAAATTTCATAAGTTTTTAACTTTCAAGTCTAAAACCCCTTTCACAATGGCAAAGACACTTCCAACAGTCTGCAGTTTTTTAATATTTTACAATAATCACAGATGGGAAACATTTTGTGTCAGTGTATGATAGAAGATGATGATGATGATGATGAAAAATTATGTGAAGCAAAAATCAGTGGTTTTACTGGCTCTGGCAAAAATCAGTGGTTTTACTGGCTCTGATAAAAATGCACCAACCAGAGCATCAAATTTGAAGACACATTTGCAGTGTTTCCATCCCAAAATTTTAGAAGTTGTCATTGAGAAAGATAGTAATAAAAACCTTCCAACTACTTCAAAGTTAACAAAAGATCAGAAATCTACTGAATGACAAGCACCACTTACAAGATTCTTTACTACAGACAAAGTTACCATAACAATGACCACAGATGATGATGCTTCACGTGGTGGTGATGAAATGCCTCTTGTGTAACTATCATCATAGCAGATTTAGAATTAATATACCTTCGGAGTCGGATAGACAAAAAATTGAGGAGTCAGAGTCAGTTTTTTATGTGCCAACTCCACAGCCCTGGCCAAATGTACACTCCACCATCTCCAAAATTCATGAAACTTCGTGCGAGGGTTAGTTTTGGTCCAAATTACAAAAATCTGAATTTTTTTGAAAATGGGTCAAGTTGGTCAAATTTTATGGCTTGACCAAATTTTGGTCAAATGAAAAAACCAACAATTTTCAAACGTAAATATCTCAGCTGCTAATTGTGGTAGTGTAATAAGTCTTAAATGATAAAATATGTAAAATTAACTGTAGTTTCTAAATATGTATCATTTTTTTAGGGTAACAAAAATAAAATTATGATTTTTTGGAAAAAGATTTTTTTTTTTTTTTTGTGATTTGGCAGCGAAGATATCATTTTTTGAAAAAAAGACCAAGAATAAAAAAATGTCTATTTGATGTATGTACACCATAATAAGTAATAAAAAGTCAGCTTATAGTTTATTATAAGGCTCAAAACTGAGTTTGAAATTAAGTAATAAAATGTTTTTTCAGACGACGAAGATTTATTACAGACTTGTTAGTCCAAAAAAAGACAATTTTCAAATCATATAAAAAATACATGTAGATAAACCAAAGGAGAAAAAATCTTTTAAAATATATGTAGAGTGTACATACATAACCTCTCTTATATTTAGGGACAGAATATATTGACAATAATAATGTTTAATTTATAAAGCGCTTATCAGAGTATAAAATACTCTTCCTAATACTACACGTACACAAGTCTTTGAGAATGAATTAAGAGACCGTATTCTCATCCAGTGAATCCAAATTTTAGACACTAATAATATAATAATAAGAAAAAAGAATTTGAAAAGATTTTTATAACCATTAAGTAGATACACAAATCTTAGAAATTTTTTTTAGAAATATTATAGACAATCTTAAATAGTATACATTCGATAGAATTTATTTTATCTTCTTTGAAGTGTTATTTAATTCTTGAAGCGGAAAAATGTATTTTATTCTTGTTCCTCCTCGTAAACTTGCTTCAATACTCCCAAATATATTTTCTGTTGGAACGTGACAATCATCATCTTGCGCAGGAAAAATGTATGAGGGACATACGCCCGAAGGATGGAGAAATTTTATCAGAAAATCATCATATTCACAGTCAAAGGACTGGACTAATCCGAGCCATAGTTTATTTTCATACATACAACCCACAAAAGAGCCTGTTTCAATTTCACATTGAGAGACAGTATTATGTTCTTGATCCGAAGCAGAAACTCTAATGAACTCTCTTATTTTGACTGACTGTGCACTCTGAGAGAGTGGATAAACCTTCAACGAATTCTTGGAAATTGGGACGAAGCGATGTAATTGTTGAGTACCTTTGATAGAAGTAATAGGTTCACTCAGACGTTTTTGCAAAGAAAGCTCTACATCTACAACTTCTGCCTCAGAGACGTAAAAAAAGTCAATAGCAGTTAGGAATTCTTGAGAGCAGAAATTGTAGAATTCCTCAGCTGTTAAGATTTGATGGTCAAGAGGCCGTCATAAGCTTTCTCTGGCGACTGCTCTTTTTACCATTCCACCAATACCGTCGCAAGAATTCTTCCCGTGGGATGTCGCGAAAAAATTCCACTCAGCATGAATTTTGAAGTCTTCGAAATGATGGCATAAATTTAGAAAATTTGTTTTATTCTTATACTGAGCCGCGCATCCATCTGTGAAATAATGAATTTTGTTGTTGGATGCACAGGATTAATTTTTTGAGAAAACTATGAACCAGAATTGTATCATGCCTGCAACAGTTTGAAACAAAGCAGTAACTTTTGCAAATTAGTTTTCCTGCATTGTTTTTGGAATAATAAACGAATGGGTGCACTGTACATTGCGAGTTCTCCCAATGAAACCCCTGGGCACAATCTTGTACGATGAATGAGAAGTTTTCCGCAAAATCACCCACCAAAACACCTTCATTTTCGGGCAGAGTTTCTTTTAGATTTTTGAAGTAACTCGACTGACATTTATTCGTGAAGTGGTGTCTTTCAGTTGTGCAATTTTTTTGGTGAGCAATTCCACGTATTCCTCTGGAGTTTCTGTGATATCTTTTAACATACAGTGATCGACAGACACCCATTGTTTATATTTTATCTCTTCCATCGCCATGAAGTCCAAACTTTCCAAATAATTTTTGATTCTGACCTCTCGTGGGCATCTTTTGCATCGGTGCATCATACAATCTTCATTGTCCATGCCGCAGATGGATAAAGACATTATTTTTTTGTAGTCTAAATCTTTAATGCCTAACGCTGATATTTGTAGTTTCGGATTTTGGTGATGCGTACATACGCAGACACTGAGTTCCGCTTTGTCCCGCACCATGATGGTCGAAGATGAGCAAAGGTACTAAAGCCTATTTTGGGATTTTCATAATTTTTTGTATATATTCAGCATATAACTCTTTCAAGTTACACAATACCAGTCTTTTTTGTTTTTTTATTTTATCACCCTCTTCATTTATTGCAAACTTATAATCTTTGATTCCCGGGCACATCCTACTATATTCGTCATTTTCATAAAACTCCTGAATGATTTTTTTTAATTTCAGCTGTGACGACCTTCCCTTTCGTCATGTTTGGAATGTTAGGAAGAATCCCAAACTGTTTTTGAAGATTGTGGCTCTTACGCACCATATACTTTGTTGCTCCAAAGAAGTCAGCAGTTTTTTCAATGGGATAGGGATACAATGATAGTATTTGTAACCTAAGATTGCGATCATTAGCCTACTTGCTTGAAATTTCTCCTTTAATTCTTCCATAACCTTTTGATACCTGAAATAAAGTGTATTTGACATTAAGTTTAATCAGTATATTTTTAATTAAACTTTTCATAAAATATATGTATATGTATTATATTGTCCGATTATAAAAATGTAAACAGATAAAACTTAATTTAGTATATACTTCGATGACTCTTAAATTTAATTTAAAATGTCAAATTTCAATAACTATGTCCAAAAAGTAGTCTTGCCTCTCTAAATCATCTTCCAAACAACTTTTTTTGGACGGACCAGCTTCAGAATAGTCAATAGGAGCCCCGTAAGCAGCTTCAAAATTCCGTTTAACCTTTTCCATTGTCGATCTGAATTTTGTAGAAGCCTTTATCTGTTTTTGTCCCGGCTACAATCCAGCTGTAAAACAAATTCATAAATTTAGGTTGCGTGAAATAATCAAATATCAAATATTTTATATATGTATTCAAGTGCTGATGCTAATATTTAAAAACAGAAAACTACGAATTTGGCATTAAGAAACAAATGTCCTGAACGGAGTCTCTATTGTTTTATTACCTGTTTTAATAGGGCTTTCATCAAATAAAGGTAAAATATTGTTGCTGAGCAAATCTTTATTGAATTGCCTGTCTTGAACAACAAATTCTTCCAATGGTGGTGGATTCGTGGAATCGCTACTGCTTCGCTCCATACACTCATTAAGTATGTCTGGCTCAGGTATTGGTGCAGGTTCCAGCTCTCTGGAGTCTGGATGAACGTTGAACATGTTCTAATACAATTGGCTTCTTTTTAATTGTGACATAGCAATTGCTGCATAGTAATTGATTTTCTTCCAA
The DNA here is from genome assembly GCA_023014485.1 of Bathynomus jamesi. NCBI lineage: Eukaryota > Metazoa > Arthropoda > Malacostraca > Isopoda > Cirolanidae > Bathynomus > Bathynomus jamesi. Next base: position 1,355,553 of record JAJOZX010000150.1, read on the forward strand.
AATTCAATAGCTTGCAGCTGCCATGGCAGAGTTTACTTTTTTGATGTTACAGAAAATTCTTGAGTGTTTTTTCATAGGATCGCAACAAAATTTTGTGTTTTGAGGCATTTTAAGGGTTAGGTAAATTTACATATACTAGAAAATTAGGTATACAGTAGTCCCTCGCCATATCGCGGTTCACATTTCGCGGACTCGGTACATCGCGGTTTTTTCTAGCCGAAATAAAATACGTACTCTAATTGAGTTGACAAAGAACCGCGAGATAGGAAAACCAGCGAAGCTTGTGCTGCTTGAGCTACTTTGCCTATATGATACTGTAGTTGAAAGAATAATAATGATTATAAATGCATTTAAATACATTAAACAAGTTTAAAGGACTCTTATGCACATTTAGATCTAATTTTTATGTGAAATACTTGAAAATTATTATTTTTCCTTGCCAAGGTGTTATCAAATATCAACCAACCAGGCCACCCAAAGGTCTGGGCCCTAGTGCACTGCACTGCCTGCACCTAGCTAGATCCACCACTGCACCCAAGCTCCTCAATTTTTGCAGAAGTGATCCAAGGGGTATGAGGATGTGCAATGTTGTGGTAGAACACAATTCCTTTCCAATTAACCAAAGAAGGTCTCTCTTCTTTTAGTGCAGTGTTCAATCAATCCAGTTGTTGACAGAAGACTTGAGCGATGATTGTTTGGTTGTGTGGTAAGGTTTCAAAGTGTATTACACCACCTTTATCCCACCAAACACTAAGCAACACCTTCCAAGGGTGAAGATTTGGTTTTGGCTGTGGTGTTGCTGGTTCTCCAGCACAAACCCACTGTCAACGGCACTTAACATTCTGGTACAGTATCCACTTTTCATCACCAGTCACTAAATGCTGCAAAAATGGATCTTGGAGTTCACAGGAATGAAGAGCTGTGCTAATGTTTACCTGCACCCTCAGATTGTCAACTGACAATTCATGTGGCACCCATTTTCCTAACTTAGGCACTTTCCCGAGTTGTTACAAATGTCGATGGATGGTGGATGGGGATGAATTGAGTTTCTGGGCCAATTCTTCGACAGTTGTTGAACAGTCTTCTTCAAGTGTGGCTAACAGCAGGTCATCATCAAATTCAGCAGGTCATCATCAAATTCAGCAGGTCATCATCAAATTCAGCAGGTCATCATCAAATTCAGCAGGTCATCATCAAATTCAGCAGGGCATCCAGAGCGTGCTGCATCTGTCAAACAGCAGTCACCATTCCTAAACTTTTGAAACCATCTTTGACATTTCTTTACATGCAGAATATAATTGCCATAAACACCCTGAATGTTTCGCATTGCTTCAGTAGCACTATTCCCTTTTTTGAACTCATAAAGCATTATATGCCTGATATGCTCTTCTGATACCACCATGTTTATGAGGGGTTCACATAAAGCAAAACACACATCTTCACATGTCAAGGTCTGTAAAGTATGTAGCAAAACACGATAGATCCCCTCTTAGATATAACCTTTGACATTACTTATGGGATGACCTTATATGTGCATATATATCGTAAAGAACGGCGCTTGTATAGGAGAATATTCCGCGCAAGATGAGAGCAAGAGAACAAAACAAATGAAAAAATGAGGCAACCACCCGGGTTGTTTCATTCTCTCACTCTCATCTTGGGCGGAATATTCTCCTATACAAGCGTCATTCTTTACGTTAATTATACTGCGTGTTTGCAGTTTAAATGTGTGTATATATATATATATATATATATATATATATATATATATATATATATATCAAAGCTATTGACTTCTCCTTAGGGAAACGGAGCTTACAGATGAACAGAAGGACCAACACAATGGCAAACATTTTTTTTTTTTTTTTTGTACTTCAGACATTTCAACAAATCTTTTGTCATCATCAGTGAATTAAGTCTTAAAACCTTAAAACAAAAGTAAAAAGTGAAAATTACATCAATACAATATTATAACCATTAAAATTAAAACCTTAAAGCAAAATGAAAATTGCATCAATACAAAATTAAAATCATTTAAATTTCATCACTATAAAAATTAAAATCAAATACAGTAGTCCCTCGCCATATCGCGGTTCACATTTCGCGGACTCGGTACATCGCGGTTTTTTCTAGCCGAAATAAAATACGTACTCTAATTGAGTTGACAAAGAACCGCGAGATAGGAAAACCAGCGAAGCTTGTGCTGCTTGAGCTACTTTGCCTATATGATACCATACACGGCACACCATTGGCCGATGGATGAGACGCGACCAATCAGAGCACGCTGTTCAGTATCCTGGGCGCTGATTGGCTTAGCGTTCGTCGCATCTCGATCTGCAGCCTACCGAAGCATTCAGCATCTCGCCTTGCTCAGTTCGCTTCCACGTGTTATTCATTTAGAAGAGATGTAATGCTCTTCTTTGCTGTGCAGTACATTCATCTCATCATCGTCATCACCTTCATCATTCAGTACTGCACAGCTAATTCATCATCATCGTCATCATTCAACTTTTAGTATCTTCGCTGGTGAGTACCCATTCGAAATTTTAATGTTGGTAAAATTATTAAAAAATACTGTATATACAAATGTTTTCTTTTTAAAATACTGTTAGTCTCTTTCATACTCCGAGTGTAGAAAGTGTTTATAAGAGCGTGGGAAAGGTTTATAAGAGTGCGGGGAGGGTTTATAAAGGCGTAAAATACGTAATAAACATATCGTTTCTACTTCGCGGATTTTCACCTATTGCGGGGGGTTCTGGAACGTAACCCCCGCGATATTCGAGGGAATACTGTACTTTTAATACTAAACTCCCCATAACTACAGTACAAAAAGAAACCAGATATATTAAATTACCTTTTTATGGTTATTTATCATTGCGTATTCGAGGTGAATTGTCCAAACTGCTCAAGTCTAGTTATCCCCAAATAAATTTTAGATTCACCTTCATCAACCCACTTAAATTATCAAATTTTTTAAAGTTCAAAGATGAATTCCCCAAAACTGTATGCCCCAATGTTGTTTACAAATACATGTGCGACAGCTGTAAGGCTGCGTATATTGGCAGCACTCAACTCCAACTGGAGGTGCGCCTTTCTCAACATTTGGGCTTGTCAGTCCGTACCAACTGTCCCCTCAGTAGCCCTCCACAATCCGCAATTAGAAACCATAGTAATGAAAACAACCATCCCCTTCACAAAACTCAGTTTGAAATTTTAACTAGATCCAATAACCTCACAGAACTCCGAATTTTAGAATCTTTGTACATCTATAGAAACAAACCCTCCATTAACAATAATAGCTCATCCTACAAATTACAGCTCTTCTAACTAACCAACCAATTCTCATAGACATATCCTTTCTAATCCTCTGACCATCCAGTGTTCTCTTAGGCTTTTCCAAGTATGGAGGTGGATGTAAACATTGTGTATTTACCTATTGAGGTAATTTAATTTGATTTTAATTTTTATAGTGATGAAATTTAAATGATTTTAATTTTGTATTGATGCAATTTTCATTTTGCTTTAAGGTTTTAATTTTAATGGTTATAATATTGTATTGATGTAATTTTCACTTTTTACTTTTGTTTTAAGGTTTTAAGACTTAATTCACTGATGATGACAAAAGATTTGTCGAAATGTCTGAAGTACAAAAAAATAAAAAATAAATGAAAATGTTTGCCATTGTGTTGGTCCTTCTGTTTATATATATATATATATATATATTTTTTTTTTTTTAGTTCAGGAAGAACCGATTCGCCTCTATTTAAAGGGCATATCTCAGCGGAAAAACAAAGAAAAAGTGAGAGGAAAGACAGAGGAAAAAGAAAGGGTAGAGGGGACAGTCGAAGTGGAAAAAGACCAAGGATGACAAGGACTGCAGGGTCGAGCCCCATCATCCTTGGGTGCTAGGGCCGGGAGGGCGCACGTGAAACCTCCAGGAACAAGCACGTACAAACGAGCACAAAGAGCACTCAAGAGCACGAGCTTAGAACCCCCTTGCGGGGATATATATATATATATATATAATAATGGAACCATATATTTTCAGGCACAAAACTAATGGATATTCTGCTTGAGAGAAGATTTGTATCAATGAAAAAACTCAAGATCTGGATTTATTTAAAGGTTAGTTTTAATTAAAAGTACTTCCTGCTCATACTTTTCACTGGCCACTTCTAACCTTTTAGGAACGTGTTTCACATTGGTAAGTGAACTTTTGTAAAAAAAAATTGAAAAAAATTAGGGATGGTATATTTTTTTTATTTAAGGTCAAAGGTCAAGGTCAATGATATTTTTTTAAATTTTCATTTTAGAGGCTTATGACAAGAAAGATAATATGACAAGCTGTTTAAGAGCTTCAAAATAACACTAGAATCAGAACTCTAGCTTTATTAGTTATGTGGCTACAGCAATTTGAAATTTGACTAAGTTAAAAATGAGGTCAAAGGTCCAAATTTTGTGACCCCATATCTCAGCAACCAAAGCTCAGCCAGCTCTAAAATTTGGTGAATTTCAGTTTCTCACACATACCTACTAATGTGCCAAGTATCATGAAAATCTGAAATGGTCATGTTCTCAGCTGGCTGAATTGACATGAAATGACCCATACATAGTTTGTGGGTTGGATAAAATTCCAGAAACCTACACACAGTTTGGGGACAGAGTCCATAATTACAAACTAAACTTAACTAGCCTACCCTAACAATATACTGCTAAGCTATTATAAACTTGGAACTGCATCTGGATTTTTTTTTTACTGTGCTTGCTGTTATTTCCTTTTTAATTTAATTACTTTCACTGCACTTTCATGCTATTTGGGCATGAGTTTCCGAGACTCACCACCAAGGTGCCCATTTACCTGGATGTGTGGGAACCTGGTTCCTGAACAAACCACCACAACCCCATACAATTTCAGGCCAGGCATGATCTTAACTTTTTGAAATATTAATTTTTGCATATAAAGACAAATGCAATTTTGAAACATTGTAGTCAATGAAGACAATTATCCAAGACAGCTTTAATTGTCAAATACAACATGATTGCAGTCAGACGCTTTGCATTATTATCTAAACCTTAAAGGGTGAACTTTGCTCCAATCTACCCTATTGCATTCCAAGACAGTTGGAATAAAGTTACTATACCATGAAGTACAATTACAAGTACAAGTTAGAATTTATAAGTACACTAAATCCCCACTATTTCATGACTTATAATTCATTAGGTCAGGCTATTTTGTGATTTTTTGTGCCATCATGATTGTCAGTAATTTGATTAAGCCAGAGCCCTGAAGGTCACTAATTATAATGTTATAATGTTTCAGACCAACAAAGATCCTAGGATCCACTCATGGCTGGTCTACCTGATGTGTTTGTAATTGTGCATTGCACATGTCCTCCATGGTGATGGAGGGGACCTACAATTTTGTGTGGGTTCTGAACCACAGCAGCCTTAATTTTACTACCTTAAACTATATCCAATCTATCAACATATGCATCTAATTGATTTTTAAACATGTTTATAGATGTGCTACTAATTACTTCTCCTGGCAAACTATTCCAGCTATTTACTATTCTATGTGTAAAAAGGTTTTTGGCAACTGCTGTCTCAAACCTACTTATCAGCTCACACCCATTATTTCTAGTTCTACTATATTGTGATATTTCAAAAAAGCTATCTATATTTGTTATCAAACCCATCCATAATTTTAAAAATCTGGATTAGATCATCCCTTAGCCTCCAAGTCTCGAGTGTAGTCAATTTTAACTCCTTAAGCCTATCCTTGTATGACTGACCAAAGCGATGGAATCATCTTAGTTGCTCATCTTTGAACTCTCTCGATTTTGTCTATATCTTTGTGCATATGCAGATTCCAAAATTGGATCATGTACTCCAAATGAGGTCTAACTAATGATTTATAAAGAGGAACAGTATCACGTGATTTGTACTCAAAATTCCTAGCTATAAAACCTAGCACTTTGTTTGCTTTATTGACCATTAATTAGTGAGGGTTTAGAATTTTAACTTGTAATTGTACAAATAGGCAATTCTAATGATTTTCAAAATTAAAAATATTTAAAAACTTTTTATTGCCATTTCAGAGTAAAAATTATAAAATAAAATAAATACAAATAAAAGGTACTTTTCCATTATATCCCCACAATTTCTTTTTTCCTGGTTAGGTCAACTGTATACCCTTGACAATTGGTTAGGTTAAGTAATGATATTTTTGTTAAAACTAGTAAATATTTTAATGAAAATATCACAACAACCTAACCAATTGTTAAGTGTGTGTGTGTGTGTGTGTGTGTGTTTTTCCAAAATCTAGAAAATTCTATAATCTGGCAACTGTTTGGCCCCAAGGAGTACCAAATTATCGTAAGTCACCTGTAATATGTTAAATTAGGTTATATTGATCAGGGTAGGTTTAGTTAAACTATGTTAGGTTACTAATTCAGGCCCTATATATACTGTAGACTGTCTCTGAACTGTATCTGGCATTTGTAATTTTACTGAATTTTCTTTCTGAAACCCATCTTTGGTGCAAGACAATGAAAATTTTTCATATTGCACAAGACTTTCACAATTCAGAAATCAAGGATTTTGCCAAAAATAAGAGTAATTCTTGGTTAATATTCATTTTAGCACATGACCTGGACTTTGGGATGACAATAGGTTTTTCTTATGTAGAATTTAAATCTGAATCTATTTTCTTCTATGGTATTTCTTGTGCAAATTGATATTACCATATTTTACGCCTCATAAGACGCTACAAGTGGTAAGACGCACCCTATATTTAGCAAAAAAAATATTTTGAAGATTTATCAGCCTGACAAAAAATATTTTCCCATAACTTTATTAAAAGAACATTAAACAAAACAATAACATATGAGCCCTGAAGTGATTTTTGGAGACGTTTTTCAGGAAAAAATTAGCATCTTATGAGGCGTAAAATATAGTAACAGATATAAGCAATTTTTGGATTGATTGAAATTGTATGGTTTATCAAGCATGTCATGTGGAAGGATTGAGTGTGTTTCTTTGTGCATGCACAGATACATTTTCCAGGAAGAAAAACACTGAGCTTCAAATTCAAATTCACAAGGTTAGGTTTTTAGGTTTGGTAATGTCACTACAGCTAGGAAACATGGCCTCTTTTACCCCACAATTTCCCTCTACTTTGCCTGCACTTACCTAACCTAATCGAACCTCTTTTGCAACAAAAATGAACATGATATTTGGACTTATCACACCTTAGTTACCTAGAAATATATATTGGTTTCATTATTGGTTAAGGTGTGTTGAAGTAAAGAATATCCAAAATAAGAGCATCATGCAAGAATTTTGCAGTTTGGTGATAGGCTAAATCCTTGACATAAGATTTAGCCTGTGACCAGACTACAAAATCTGCTCAAATTCTCCAACAGCATCATATGTTTTTTTTATAACACACACATACCCAATGTGTCAAGTGAGAATTTCAACCCAAACTACTCTCAACCAATGTGCAAGGCAATTTTTAGCCAAAAGTAACTCAGCTCAACATATAGAGTGAAAGTTTAAATTAATATTAAAATTTGGGTTAAGATGGCTTAGGTTATATATATATATATATATATATATAATATATATATATATATATATATATATACACACACACAGAGTGTTTATAAAGTCCCTATCTATTTCAGTGAAAATTTAGCAAAAAGGGTAAAATTCAACAATATAATAGAAGGCATACATTTAATGAATACTTAACCATATGATTCTACATGAGCACCATCTGTCAGCAAGCATTGTGGAACACATTTTGGAACATGACAGGGGTTACCTATATTTTTGTAACTGCTGTTACAATACGAGCACGTAACTCTTGCAGATCTGTAACCCTCATTTGATACCTAGATGTTTGATTTGATAAAGCCCCATGCAAAGAAATCCAAGGGCATCAGGTCAGGAGATCAAGCCACCCAGGGCCTGTTTCCTTCACATCCAATCCACCAATTTAGAAATCATTCATTGAGGTACTCCTGAACAATGTTTGCGTAATGACAAAGTGCCCCATCTTGTTGAAAGAGTGTTTAAAATGCCATCTGAATGAAGCTGGGACATTTACATGCTCGTATTGTAACAGCAGTTACAAAAATAACCCCCGTTATACTCCAAAACATGTTCCACAATGCTGCTGACAGATTCAAACTCTGTAGAGATACTGATGGTGCTCATGTAGAATCGTATGCTTAAATATTTATTAAATGTATGCCTTCTATTATATTGTCATTGAATTTTACCCTTTTTGCTACATTTTCACTAAAATAAATAAGGAATTTATAAACACCCTGTGTGTGTGTGTGTGTGTGTGTTGTGTATACACGGTATATATATCCCCACCCATTAAACCCCCTTTTACTATTATCCTGCTTAAACTGTCTGATAGATTAAAAAGATGAAACTATTAAATAATTTATTTATTACACATTTGCAAAAGAGGTGCAAGAAATGAAGGTCACATTTACATGAAACAGTGAAATACATCAGAAAAACCTATTTTCATACAAAAATTAGGTTCCTAGTGCTAAACCAAATCTTTACCAAATTTAATGAGAATATTGGTAATAATTTACTTAAGCTCCCATCTCTCCAATTTTCATAAATTACACTGCCCAACAAAAAAAAAATTTTTTGCTGCTGATTTAATTCTAAGACCTCTTTCTGGATAATATTGATGTGCTGATTTAAAAAATCACCTTAGATTTTGTCCATCACATCAGGTTTTCGTGCAATGCAATATGCAATATGAAGCAGTTTGTAAAAGCTTTGAATAAAGGTGATTGCTTTAATTACATATGTGCAGCCTTTCCAGGTCCTAGTGATGAGAAGCTTAAAGCTGGTATATTCGATGGTCCCCAGATAAGAAAACTGATGAAAGATCGGCAGTTCAGTAACTCAATGACCGAAACGGAGGCAAGAGCTTGGAATGCTTTTGTGGCAGTAGTTAAGAAAACTTCCTAGGAAACAAAAAGTCTGAAAATTATAAAGATCTTGTAAAGGATTTACTTGTAAACTTTCAGCAGTTGGGTTGCAACATGAGCATTAAAGTTCACTATCTCAACAGTCATCTGGATAAAAATTTCCAGAAAATCTTGATGTTAGTGAAGAGCAAGGTGAAAGGTTCCACCAAGATATCAAAGTGATGGAAGAACGATACCAAGGAAGATGGGATACCCATATGATGGCTGACTACTGCTGGAGCCTGCAAAGAGATTGTCTTGACATCTCTCATTCTAGGAAGTCCTATAAGAGAAAATTTATCAGCACTGAAAAGTAAGAAAACAAGAAAAAGACGATGTTAAGAAAACTGGTCCCGTGCTTGCTTTAATATAGATTCATTTTTTGCTTATTTAAACACTTTTAATCACTTTGTGTGTCAATATTACCATTGTATATTAAAGTTCACTCCCTGCACAATTGTTTACTTTTCCATGCTGATTCTGAATATGTAAAAACTTATTTTTTGAAAAGAAAAAATATTGGGCATAACCCTGTCAAAATGCGATATCTCCAAAATATCCTATTTGATTGCTCAAAAACATGACGTGATAGGCAAAAACTAAGGTGATTTTTTAAATCAGCACACCAAAGTTACCTAAAAACAGGTGTTAGAATTAAATCAGCAAAATTGGTGTTGGGCAGTGTTATACAGGGTGGGCCGTAAGTTTCCATACATAGGAAAATTTGGATCAGCAGTTTCCGGATGCTTGGATTGGTCGGCGTGGTCCTGTGGAGTGGCCTCCCAGATCCCCAGATCTCACCCCCCTTGATTTCTATCTTTGGGGCCACTTGAAGGCCATGGTGTATCAGGAAAAGATACGAGACATAAATCATCTAAAGGAACGTATCACCCACACCATTACAAGCATAACGTCAACTGTGCTAATGCGTGTTCATCAACAGTGGGGAACACGTATTGAAATGTGTTTTCAAAACAATGGCAACCATGTAGAGCATATTATATAAATAAAAATGGTTGTCCATAAAAAAATGTTTATTTTTCCTATGTATGGAAACTTACGGCCCACCCTGTACATCAGTAGCTTCGTTTCTTTATTAGGAATGCGATTTAGTCTCTAGTAAGGGAAATGCTTCAAAACGTAACCTAACATTTTGAAGCACAGCTCACCTTGCTACAATGCCAACTGTTTTGAGACAACCTAACCTAACCCAACAAAAGCTGTACATATATTTCCACAATTAGTGTGGTGGGTAGAGCTGGGCTGCTGCAATGAGGAAGGCATGCAACCTTTTCTGAGGGTCTAAACACTCGAGGCAAAACAGGTAGCATGCAAGGTATCCAACAAAATGATTTTGCTTTCTTCCAAACCTTGGTGTACACTGCTTAACATCACGCCATTTCCTTTCAATGTTTTTTAGGTTACGTTAGGTTTGAAGTATTTCCCTTACTAGAGACTGTCTAAATTGCATTCCTAATGAAGAAACGAAGCTACCAATGTATAATTTATGAAAATCAGAGAGACGGGAGCTTAAGTAGATTATTACCAGAATTTTTTTTCTAAAGCGAAACTTTGAAATAATATGCATGAAAATTTGGTAAATTTTTACAAGTGTACATTACAGGCTTTGTAAATCAAAACTATTTTTCTGATGATTTTTGATGCAGTTTGAACGAAGGTTAATTTTGTTCAAACATCAATAATAATCAGAAAAACAGTTTTAATATATAACCTAACAAGGCTAACATAACCTAAAATTCCAAAATTCCTTAAAAGCCTGTAATGTACTCTTGCAAAAAAAGGTTAATAGTCATCTTTTCACCCACTCATGTGCGGTTAAAACAGTACAACACAGTATATTGAATTGTCATTCAAAACTGACTAAGAAAATATGTAACTTATGTTGTGCAAATTTGTTCAAATATACTTTTTTTTAATAAAATATATTTCTTATTTTAGTTATAATGTACTTTTTTTCATAAAATATTTTTCCTGATTAGGCTACTTTTTTGCTACTCTGGGACTTAATTAGTTTGTTAGCTTTTGTTCTGGCTATTTTTTTTTCTAATTGGATTTGGTTTGGTGGTGTTTGTGATAGAATTATGATGTGCTGTTTGTATGATTTCAACTTTGAGAACTTGATTTGTATTGTGCCCTAGATGAAGACAAAGGATTGTATGTTTTTATCAATTATGCCATTATTCTCTCATCCTTAACTTCCCCAAAATGTGACAGAGAGTGCCTAATACAAAAAGATAAGAAGATATTTAGGTGAAATAACCAATATTAGCCTGTTAGGTGAATTGAATGCCCGGTTAAGTTAATTGAATACCCAGTTAGGTCAACTGAATACCTAGTTAGGTCAACTGTATGCCCTTGATGATTGGTTAGGTTAAGTCATGATATTTTCATTAGTTTAAATGAAAATGACGAAAGCAAACTTTTCTGGTTAATTTTGAGGTTTTTCTATGAAAATGCCATCCATTTCCTGTGCAAATGTGTAGTTTTTGAGATATCTTGAGAACTACGCATCTGCACAGGCAGGTCCGGACAAAAGCCCCCTGGACAAATTGCCAGGTAGGGCAAGTCAGGTGTCACATCTAATCTGAAGAATCAGTTCCACTTCAGCCACCGTGGCATTAAGGTTATGGGCTGTTAGTTTGAATCTACACATCTGTCAGTTAACCATTGGTTATATTCTCTGAGTGACTTGGAAAATCAGTCTCTTCAACCACCATGGAGATCATCAAGAACAATAAAGGAGGTTCCAAACTGTGTGCAGAAGGCTACTTATACACCAAGACATGACTCCAGATTCCTGGGATCTTGGGAGCATTGCTCCAGTAAATTTGACCATGAGAAAAAGTAAATTTGGGTTTGGGTTTTGTTCATCCGCTAGATGTTATGCAATTTTTTTGCGTATACGTTCTTGTACAAACCAATTTTTTTAAATTACAAATTTAGTTATTTTAAGTTTAGTTGGTAATTCCATATTTAACAATTATTTTTATTTTTTGTTAAGCTTCAATGTTTTGATAATTAAAATTTTATTAAAACATATTTTTTTTTAATATAAAATTATCAGGATTGGACTATGTTCCATTGATCTCGGCCAGGTTTGATAAATTGGCCAGATAATTACTTGTGCGGTTTTAAGTAATCCACCATGACTCTAGAATTGAAAAGTTTAATTAAGTTTAAACTTACTTTTACTTACTTTAACTTACCTACTTTTACTTACTCTTCCTTACTTTTACTAAGTTTAAAGCACTTACTTTTACTTACTTTCATTGTACTATATTTACTTACTTTTACTCACTTTTACCATACTATATTTACTAACTTTTACCAAGCATACTTACCTACTTTTACTTACTCTTCCTTACTTTTACTAAGTTTAAAGCACTTTTACTTACTTTCATTGTACTATATTTACTTACTCACTTTTACCATACTATATTTACTAACTTTTACCAAGCATACATGGCGGTAAATTCACAACAAATGCCTACATGCAAGGTCTAACATCGTCCACTGTTGCTGCTGCAATGAATAAATAAACTTAAGGTGAGTTATAAACTGTACATTATTGTATTATTATGTTTAGCTAAAACAATTTGTAATTGGTATGTCGTCAATTCAAGAGTTTACTATCATTAACCTATCTAGTGGTGTAAGGGGAAAAAAAGTAAATTCAGAGCTGTGCTCCAGTAAATTTTTTCAAATCTGGAGTCATGCACCAAGAAGAGTTCCAACAATACACAAATACGCTGGGAATATTCTCAGAGGAATGAATGAACCTTAATACTTAATGAACTTTTTAATATTGTGCTTTATTTTCCTTAGATATGGTATGATGTTCCTTTTCATGGTAATAATAAAGAATAAAAATAATGATTAAAAAAATTCTTATTATTTTTCCTAGGGAGCTTTTGTTTGAATGCCCTTGATGATTGGTTAAGTCATGATATTTTCGTTAAAAACACATTAATTATTTAAAGTGCTCTAACATATTTGTTTTTTATTTCTCCAAAAAAAAGAGCGCTATTTTTTAAAACTACATTAATTTACCAATTTTCATTAAAATTCACTGTTAGCGCCCAAACAGAGAAGATCCTAAAGCAGGACTGTTTGTTCTCATCATAAAAACAGACTGGGTATAAAAATGAATAATTACCCAAAATTTTGCAATCTGGGCCATAAAAATTAACCAAGGAAAGTTTATATGTCACTTGTAAACCAATGCAGTTTCTGCCATAGTCTACAAACTGGTTTTTCAATCTAAGTTAACTTAATGTAAAAAAGGAAATTATTTATATTAAGGTCTCTACCAAGTTGACAATACTGGCTATTATCAAACGTTTCAGCATAACTTTAGGAGTCTAATGGTATATGTTATTATTTGCGCAATTGCGTATTTATAATATTATAGGCTTTTAAAGAAATTATTTTCTTAACTCCATTTTGGTCATAATTTTTTGAATGACATCATCATAAGTGTATCTACTTGGGTGGGAAAAATCATATTTGGCTACAAAAAATGGATCTTTTCCATTTGACTACCGCCATTGAAACAATTAAACTTTGTAGGTTAGGTTGGGTAGGTTAGGTTGGGTAGGTTAGGTTGGGTAGGTTAGGTTGGGTAGGTTAGGTTGGGTAGGTTAGGTTGGGTAGGTTAGGTTGGGTAGGTTAGGTTGGGTAGGTTAGGTTGGGTAGGTTAGGTTGGGTAGGTTAGGTTGGGTAGGTTAGGTTGGGTAGGTTAGGTAGGTTAGGTTGGGTAGGTTAGGTTGGGTAGGTTAGGTTGGGTAGGTTAGGTTGGGTAGGTTAGGTTAGGTTGGGTAGGTTAGGTTGGGTAGGTTAGGTTGGGTAGGTTAGGTTAGGTTGGGTAGGTTAGGTTGGGTAGGTTAGGTTGGGTAGGTTAGGTTGGGTAGGTTAGGTTAGGTTGGGTAGGTTAGGTTGGGTAGGTTAGGTTGGGTAGGTTAGGTTGGGTAGGTTAGGTTGGGTAGGTTCTCTAGCAATTTGGACACTGGAATGCATTTTTCTAGTAGTATTTGATGTGCAATGTTAAAATCTGGCCTTCATTTTATGGGGAAATGAACCAAAATATGTTAAAACTTTGAAGTCTCATAACTTTTGATTGGTTCATTTCCACATAAAATGAAGGCCAGATTTGAACAAAGCACATCATACACTACTAGGAAAATGTATGGGAGTACTAAGTAATGATCGATCTGTGACAGTTAGATAAGGGGTACCTAGAATTGCTTGTAAACAAAAAGTTCAAATTATATATTACTGAAACCAGGAGTGAAGTGATTACAATATATATACTTGAATTGGAATTATTGGCGTTTCTGAATCTTTCAAAGAATTTTATTTTTAACTAGCTAGGTCTAGGCTTTTAGCCAGGCCTTATTATACCTTTTTGTGGTTATTTTGGTGTAGGGTAACATACTATTAGGCCTAGGGACCTAACTTGGGCCCTAGGCCACCTGGTTTGTTAATCGTAGGTAAGCCTGCGCCTGTACCTCGGTCTTGAGGAGGGTCGTATGGCTGAACACGATCGTTCATCACGAGATGCATCAGGGCTTGGAGTTGGAGTTGAGACTCAGGCTCAGCCTAGGTCTGGCCCATCCCATAACCTTGAGAACCTTGACCCCGATCAGTTAAGCGACTCAAACTCTGAAATGGATATTCCTTTAGCTGTTTCTCAGCAGCCTAAGGCTTCTAGAAATGCTAAACGAGACAATAGGCTTAAGCAAACCAAACGTAAAAAGTCTCCTCCTGGAAGTCCAAATTCATCTAGATCTAGTGTTGGTAATGACATTAGTATTTTTGACCCCTTAGATTCTTGTGAATTGGAAACTGCTGTTGCAGATGCCACAGCTGAATTTTTGGGCTGGCAGAGCCAGAAGACCAGAAGTTCTAAAAAGCGGGCTAAGGCAAGCCCAAGTTCAACAAGGCAATATACGCCTCTTTTTACTGAAACTGAGATCAGGTCTACTACAATAGGCCCATCCAAAGAAGCTGCTCCTGGTACTTCTGGTTTCGACACTGTTTCTGAGGAAGGAATGGGAAAGGTTACTCAGAATCTGGGTCTATCACCAGATCCAGTTGGCTCCATTTCAGCTTGTCAGAATGGTAAATTGGCTGATGCCTTCCGAAGGCCGTATAAGAATATAGTTCCACAGCGAATGGGCCTAGCTGAAATCAATAAACTTTCACTGAGTGATTTTGCTCCCAGATCTCTTCAGAGACTGTTGTTAGGACTATTGTGCTATGGTTTGATGATGCTTGTCATCATCAGGCAGTGGAGGAATTTTTACAAAGCAAAATTAAGGTGGTTGGGCAGCTTAGGGATTCTATATTGAGTTCACTTAGGATCACTGGGTTCCGCCCGAATCCTCTTCGCCATTGTTTGGCAATTGATCTTGACCAACAGTCTTATGATACCCTTTCTCTGCAGAAGATCACCACATTTGGTACATTCCAAGTGTCTTGCCGATTGCCCGCAAGCAAACAGGGCAATTATGGAATAGTATACAATATAGATAATTCCTTAATGGACTCAGAGATATTATCTGAGCTTGAATATAGTAATCCTACTATAAAAATAAAATCTGTTTCCCGCTTCCAGCCTCCAAAAAACAGGAATTCTTTGGGCTCAAATTTATCATTGTCCCCGCCAGTTAAAGTGAGTAGTTTGAGGGGCCTATTCCTCCTCATCTGTACCTTTATTATGAAAGATATAGAGTTAAAGAATTTGTACCTAGGCCTATTCGATGTTTTAAATGTCAACTTTTTGGACATATAGCTCAATCTTGTCGAGCTACCACTGATCATTGTGCAGTATGCGCAGGTCCCCACAGAACAGATACTTGTCAGGTACAGTCTGTACATCGTTGCTTCAATTGTGATGGCCCTCATATGGCTTCTTCAACTGAATGCCCAGCATTCACAGAAGCAAATTTAGTTTCAAAAATGGTTAAAAAACATGAGATGAGCTATAGTACAGCTGTCAAGTTAGTCCATAAAGTTACTCGAAACACCAAGGTTCACCCTATCCCCAGTGCTGTATCAGTGCCCTCCAATGATGGATTGTCCCATGGCAGTAGGGTCCCAAAACCGGCTAGGTTGGAGCTTACCTCTGGTGCTGGGCCTTCTCATCATGTTGAGGTTCATGCAAATGTCTCCCCACCAATTATTAACTACAAGAGTTTACCTCCACCCCCCCTAAACCAATTATGTGTGACATGTCCACACAAACTTCAGCTCCTACGGAAACTCTCCCTGCACCAATTAAGCATGGCATGTCCACACAAACTATGGCTTCCAAGGAAATAGAAAGTACGGCTAAAGTTACTCCACAAAAAACCAGTATATTGGACTTTATTCCCCTTGATACACTAACTACTCTTATAAATGATATTGTTGCCACCTGTAAAACTACTCTATTGCAGGTCCCCATCCTGCATCAAGAGTGCGAAAACTTTTCATGAAAGCATTTTCTAGTACCTCTATCAAAAATACTCGTTCATCTCTGAAACCAGCTTCACCATCCCAAAACAAACATGGATAATAGGTTTTCTTAATATTTTGGAATGCTCGTAGTCTACTTAGTAACCTTAGTGAGTTTAAGTTAATGTTGTATAAGCAGCGTCCCGCACTTTGTTTTGTATGTGAATCTTGGTTGAAATCTCACATTAATCCCAGGTTTCCAGGATACTGTATTATTAGGAAAGATAGGACCCATGGTCATGGTGGTGGGGTACTACTACTACTACGCAATGATTGTACACTTTTACCATTCCCATTGCAAGAATATCCAAATGGTCAGTTTGGGATCCTAGCCTGTAAAGCTTATCTTGACAATAGCTGGCTCACAGTATTTGGTATTTACAACCCTCATGGTTATCAGGTTTTGTCTCCCTCAGAGTTAGACTTTTACATCTCCCAAAGCCCCCCAGCCTCAAAGATCATAATCTGTGGAGATCTTAACGGCAAGCATCCTTCTTGGTCTTGTGGCACACCCAATCAGGCTGGGAAGGACCTCTTTAACTATATCTTGAATTCTCCCACTTTATGTTTACTTAGCCCTCCTCATTTAGTTACTTTTTATGATTCATTCTCCGGTTCCCCCTCGTCCTTGGACCTGTGCATTGGGTCTGTATCTTTCCTCAGTGTGATCGAAATCAAGACCTTGGCCGATATTGGCAGTGACCATCTTCCAGTAATAGCTTCTCTCCCCCTTGCAGCTGCTTCTGACAGTATTACCCTCCGAACAAAGTGGAAGATTCCCCGTAACTTTGATTGGAGAAATTGGTCAAAAGTGCTCTTCTCCTTTTGTGATACCCATGCAACATCTGACAATCCAGTTACTCCCCAATCCATTGCAGATGATTTAAATCATCTTGCCTCTACTCTGTTCACCAAATCATCAGGGAAACCCAAACTGACAGCAAATAAGCCTTGGTGGAACGAAGCCTGCTCACGGGCAGTAGCTTTACGCCGCCTAGCAAAGAGACGCTACCACAGGAATTGTACAATCCCCAATTTAATAGACTGTAAGAAAAGAACTGCACAGGCTAAAAGAATTATTAAAAAAGCAAAACGTGACTCCTGGAAAGTTTTCTGCTCCTCTCTAAATTGCCACGCTCCAATCTCACAAGTGTGGAGGAGATTTAACTCTGTTAGGGGAGTCAGAATATACCATCAATTCCCCGTTCAAATTGACAACAAACCATTAGCCCCCGAGGACAAGGCCCTCGCTTTTAGTAACTATTTTTCTACCATGTTTCATGGTTCCTTTCAACATTTAAATACAGCCTCTCAAACTGAGTTTATCTCATCAAGTATGAATACCCCTATGGATGATCTGGATGTTCCTTTCCATCTTCATGAACTTGCTTCTGTTTTAATAACTCTCCCAGACAATAAGGCTGCTGGTTCCGATGATATACCGTATGAATTTTACAAATATGCTCCCCCTCAGTTTCATTTACAATTGCTAACACTTTTTAATCACTCATGGGAATTCAGTATAATCCCACCTCCCTGGGGGCATGCACTTATTATGCCAATACCAAAGGCAAATAAAGATTTAACCTTCTTACAATCATATAGGCCCATTTCTCTCTTAAACACACATTGTAAAATTATGGAAAAAATGGTCTACAATAGACTGTATTACTATGTGGAATCACACCACCTCCTCTCACCCTTTCAAAGTGGATTCCGTAAAGGCAGAAGTGTCATTGATCAACTACTTAGGCTAGAACATGTCATCAAAGAAGTATTAGTTACAAAATCAGTATGTGTAGTTGTCTTCATTGATCTCAAGAGTGCCTTTGATTCGGTCTCTCACAAAGAATTGCTTTTCAAGTTGGCAAATTTGGGTATCACTGGAAAGTTGTTGCAGTGGCTTCGGGCATTTCTGGAGAATAGAACATATCAGGTCTGTCTGCAGGGTTGCTTCTCTCCCTCTGTGGCCTCCTCAGTGGGTGTACCACAGGGATCTATTCTGAGTCCCTTGCTATTTTCAATCATGTTATCTGACCTTCCCTCCTTGGAACCTGTTAAACTCTCTGCTTTTGCAGATGATTTGGCAATTTTTCATAGTGCTGGTACCCTCGACGAAGCTATTTCTGGGATTCAAGCTGCTTTGGATAGAATTAATGCTTGGACTGCTGAATGGGGATTTAGCGTTAGCCCCCTGAAATCCTCTTTCCAAATTTATACCAGAAAAAAGATCAGAACTCTTCCTAACTTAATTTTCAACCTTGCCCCCATTCCTTTTGTCAGAATTCAGAAATTTCTAGGTCTTTATTTTGATGCTCCCTACCTTACTTGGAAGCCTCATATTGAACATCTTGTTACAAACTGTTCTTCTAGATTAAACATTTTAAAAACACTCACTGGATCATCTTGGGGTTGTCAACGACAAATCCTGCTATCATTTTATTCTGCCTTTATTCGTAGTAAGATAGAATATGGAGCAATTTTGTATGGTTCTGCTGCTACAGTTCATTTAAAGAAACTTGATGTATTGCAGAATTCAGCTTTAAGGATAATTACTGGAGCTCTACGCTCTACACCAATAATATCTCTGCATTGTGAACTCAATGTTTGGACCCTGGAAGAAAGACGTACCCTCTTACTACTGACCACACTTTATCGATTCTATGGGGCAGACTCCCAACATCCTGTTTTACTGGAAGTCATAGATGACTTCCCAAAACATCGCATGCTGCCATGGCATATAGTTTCTAGGGGCTCCTATATAATCAGAGCTATGTCAGCACTGATTTTGCGTGGTATTGATCTTCCTTCTCCAAACTATGTCCCCTGTCTCCCTCCCTTCCCACCTTGGGAAACCAATTGCAATTTACCAATCTCTACAGACCTTGTCCTACCTGTTACTAAGAAGGACGCACCCCATCTTCTTCGTGCTGCATTTTATAGTACTTTGGAAATTAGACATGAACAATCAATCCAGATCTTTACAGATGGGTCTCGAACAGTGCTTACAAATACTGGTACAGTATCTGTTGCTGCCGCATTCTATATTCCATCTTTACAGGT
Source organism: Bathynomus jamesi (assembly GCA_023014485.1). Taxonomy (NCBI): domain Eukaryota; kingdom Metazoa; phylum Arthropoda; class Malacostraca; order Isopoda; family Cirolanidae; genus Bathynomus; species Bathynomus jamesi. The sequence goes on from JAJOZX010000150.1 coordinate 1,375,142, forward strand.
TGAGTGCTTTTGGCACCTATCTGATATACTCTCAGTGTTATCGGCAGAATTGGTAGCAATCCAGATGGGCCTTAGGTGGCTCATTGAAAATGCGCATCTTCCTGGTGCATTTGTTTTCTGTGTCGACTCATTATCAGCCCTTCATTCATTACCTCATGGTAATTACACGGAAATAACTTCAGATATTGTGTCAGCTGTGAGGTCACTGTGTGGCAGGGGTATTCATGTGTCTTTTCAGTGGACCCCTGCCCATTGTGGTGTCATATCGAACGAGAAAGTGGATCGGTTAGCTAAACTTGGGCATTCACTTCCCCGCATAACAGTCAGACCAGTTCCTCTATCTGATCTTCTTCTTCATGCCAAAAATGTCTTGGAACAGGAAAGGAGAGAAACCTGGCAAAGGAACAGGACCCTAACACCTCTTGGTCTTATAAAAAAAGATTTGGAGACCTGGCCTTGGGCATCAATATCTTGCCGACGATCTGAAGTAGTGTTGACACGCCTGAGGGTGCAACACACAGGCCTAAATGACCATTTTTATAGGCTAGGTATAGCAAACTCCCCATTTTGTGTTTCTTGCCATGTTCCAGAAACTGTTCCTCATATTCTCTTCACTTGTTGGAAATACCACTCGCTAAGAACGAAAATGCAGCACAAACTATCTAAAATAGGTGTCAAGAACATGACACTACAAATTCTCCTTGGAGGTGGTGGCTTCAGTCCCCCTCTACAATATCAAATCCAAAAGACTCTATTAATATTTCTAAAAGACTCTGGTTATATCAAACGCATTTAACGTTGCTACAACACATACTGTACCATATTACCTAATTTATCAAATTACTTGTACCACACGTTATATACATATAATTATATGGTTATTATCTCGTATACTATATGCTGCATTGTGCTAACTCCTGGTTTCTATTTTTCATCTTGCAATAATTTAACAATTACCGAAATTGCTTTAATTTATAGTCTTGCTGATCATGGGACTATTTAAAAGGACCCTAAGTCAGCAATAAAACATCAAGTCAAGTCAAGGAAAATGTATTTTGGCATCAAAATTGGGTGGAGGCCGTAATATCCATATTTACCACAAAGGTATCACGACCTAACCTAACCAATCATCAAGGTCGTACAGTTGACCTAGCGATTGGTTAGGTTAAGTCGTGATATTTTCGTTAGTTAGCCTTATCAGGCTAAGTAAAGAAGGCTGGGGGCACTCACCTCTATGTTTCAATGGCGGCAGTCAAACGGAAAAGATCCCAAAAAAATGAGGTATGCAGCTACAGTATTTTCCAATTTCTTCATTAGTTGGTTTTCCAATATGGTGTGTGAAAGATGTGAAATATATTTCGAAGATGTGATTATAGATATTAACAATATTGATAATTCTGCTGTAGAGATTTTTGTCAAACATGGTGTGTTACAGTAGTCTTTTAAATGTCTATATAAATGATCTAGAGAAGGGCCTATCATGTAAAACCTCAAAATTTGCTGATGATACAAAATTAGGCCATAATGTTAAGTCAGTAGCAGGAGCAATGACAATACAAAAAGATTTAGACAGAGTAACAGCCTGGGCAGATAAGTGGGAGATGAAATTTAATGTTGATAAGTGCAAGGTTATGCATATTAGGCCAAAAAATCCAGAATTTGAATACAATATAAATGGAATTTAGATTAAAAATGATGATAAAGAGAAAGACTTGGGTGTCACTGTGACAAATGAACTTAAACCCTCAAATCACTATGGTAATCAGAAATAAAGCAAATGCTAGACTCAATCTCATGCAGACACACATTGAATACAAATCACCCAATATTATAAAGCAACTATACATTTCATATGTGAGACCCCTCCTCGAATACTGCATTCAATTTAATAGTCCCTATTTGATACAAGATATTGAGAAACTGGAAAGAGTACAGAAACGAGCAACAAGAATGATCCCATCTCTAAGACAATTGACATATAAGGAGAGACTGGAAAATCTAAGCATGTTATATAAGAACATAAGAAATTTTTATAGTGGGCACACTAGGGGCCACTTTGGCCTATCGAGGTGGCTCCACTATGTAAAAACTGCCTGTACATTGGCAATAACCAATTTTTACAAAACTAATTAAGTATCAATTTAAAACTAAAGATAGAATCTCTGGATCCAGAGGATCAAAGTCATAATAGGCTACTATCCACAAATATGTTACACACTATATCTATTTACAACCGACATGCAAATATATCAGATCCAAAGATCCAGTCAATTTCATTATGGTACCCATCAATACCAGTACCATGCCAACCAAAAATAAGTCACGGTTAGTGATGTGAGTCGTTTTTTATTGTGTCGTTTTTTTTGTTTTTTTTGTTTAAAACGAAGATAGTCTGTTTTTTTTGTTTTTTTTGTTTTTTATTGTTTTAAACTTATTCCATATTTTTCTTCCTTTAATCTAATAAGTATATTAGTATTACTTATAATTTACTATACTACCATGCTTATACTGTTATACCTAGTATATATAGTCATCTTTTAGAAAAACTGAATCACGCAAAAAGTATATAATAGAAAGGAAAACAAACCCTCATTTTTTATATGTATATATATTTTTTAACTAGAACATAAAACATTCTTCCTCGTTTCAAACAATATACATAATTGTGATTGGCAAGAGTACCAGTATATATATTCCAGATAGAAAAGGAAAATATTCACCTTTTTTTGAACCTTTTTGTTAACCTAATGTTGTTTAACCTTCATTTCCATGGAAGAATCATCACTAGATTGGGTAGAGCATATATGCTAGTTTCAATATCACAGGTACTGGTATAATATACATAATCAAAAATACATAATACTGGTATAAAACAATATATATAATTGTGATTGGCAAGAATACCAGTGTGTATATATATATATTCCAAATAGAAAAATAAAAAAAATAAAAATATTCATCTCTTTCTTTAACCTTTGTGTTAACCTAATGCTGTTTAACTTTCATTATCTGATTCTATTTCCATTGAAGAATCAATATCACTAGATTGATTAGAGCATATAGTTTCAATATCACAGGTACTGGTACTTATTGTTATTGCAGATTTGGATGTTGACGAAGCCAATGTAGCACCATGTTTTACTTCACTTTCTTGGAATTTTGCATTTTGGGATATAAATACTAGCTTTGCTGCTCTGTCTGTGCTTAATCAGTTTTTTTTGGCTGTATGGATATTACTGTATGTGCTAAATGATCTCGGAGGTAATGAAAGGGCGAAATAGAGGTGTATGAGTTTGTGTATGTATATATGTGAGTATGCGTGCGTATGTATCTGGAATTCTGGATGTATGCATGTGTATGGGGTATATAATAGATATAAATATGTGTATATAAGTATTTATGTATATATTGGTATATATGTATGTGTATATGTATGTGTATATATGGATGGTCTCGGGGGGAAAATATGTCATCGCGGGTCTAAAGGATAGTTAAGTGGGAGATTCAAAATCCGAGGCATGGATGGGAGAGTCCTGGAAAGGTTGGACAATGGGCAGTCAGCTCCCAGCCAGTGTTCTCGCAAGTTTAACGGATCTCAAGATACAAGACTTTCAGTGCAAGAAAGAGACCAGTTTTTTTCTGTAAATAGGCTGAAAAGGACATTCTATACTGGTACCATATGGCCTATTTTATTATTTATTTATCTATTTTTATAATATATATCATTGCAAAAGTATACCTTATAATTAAATTGGCAATATCTATATTAATTATTAAAAAAAAAAAAAAAAACAAAAAAAACAATAAAAAACAAAAAAAAACGACAAAAAAAACAAAAAAAACAACATGGACATAAAAAAAACGGTTTTTTTACATCACTAGTCACGGTCCATATCAAATGCGGACCAAGTCACAATTTACATCCATATACATTACGAGAGGAGGAGGTTAAGAGGTGATATGATAGAGGTGTATAAAATGATAAAAGGGTTGGATAAGATCAATTTTGAGTCTCTTTTCATTAAAGATCACAATAATCAGACTAGAGGTCATAGTATGAAATTATTTAAGCCAAGATGTAGAACAAATTTAAGAAAACATAGTTTTATAAACAGAGTAATTAAGTTTTGGAACATTCTGACAGAAGAAGTGGTGACTTCAGATACGCTTGATTCTTTCAAAAGAAGGTTGGATAGTTTGATGTCTGCAAAGGACATCTGGTGATGGTGTTTAAGCCCATTTTTATTGCATGAATGGTACTAGTTTATTTCATATATATTATGTGCATTTGGGTGATAGATCCCACAGCTCAACACAGGTATTGTGGGATATAGGGAGGCAGCATCTTGGGTTAAGGGATACTCTCTGTCCTTACACACCCTATTTAAAGAGATTCCTCTGCCGAGCAGTGCCCCACATAGTACTGTGAGGTATTGAAAAACTCATGATCTTCACTTGCCCCACAAACACCTTTAAATGAGAGACCCAAAATGGGTACACACACATTTCTACATTACTGTACAGTCTTTACAGCCACACCGACACTTTTCCTCCTAAGTATATATATTGTAATGTATATGGATGTAAATTGAGACTTGGTCCGCATTTGATATGGACCGTGACTTATTTTTGGTTGGCATGGTACTGGTATTGATGGGTACCATAATGAAATTGACTGGATCTTTGGATCTGATATATTTGCATATCAGTTATAAATATAGTGTGTAACATATTTGTGGATAGTAGCCTATTATGACTTTAATCCTCTAGATCCAGAGATTCTATCTTTAGTTTTAAATTGATACTTAATTAGTTTTGTAAAAATTGGTTATTGCCAATGTACAGGCAGTTTTTACATAGTGGAGCCACCTCAATGGGCCGAAGTGGCCCCTAGTGTGCCCACTATAAAAATTTCTTATGTTCTTATGTAGAAAGTATAGATCTGAGTGTTCCTACGATGAATCCATTGATATTCGGGTTAGGTAGGTTAGGTAGGTTCTCTAGCAATTTGGACACTGGAATGCATTTTTCTAGTAGTATTTGATGTGCAATGTTAAAATCTGGCCTTCATTTTATGGGGAAATGAACCAAAATATGTTAAAACTTTGAAGTCTCAACTTTTGATTGGTTCATTTCCGCATAAAATAAAGGCCAGATTTGAACAAAGCACATCATACACTACTAGGAAAATGTATTTTGGCATCAAAATTGGGTGGAGACCCTAATGTAAATACTGTAAAAAAAAAATTAAATAGAAAAAGTGATGGGCAAAGCTGGGTAAATAGGCCTCAGTAGCCGTTTTAGTTCATACATAGGGATACAGACCTAGTCTATATTACCTTGACAGAAGCTTTATGCAAATTAACCCATGGTATTCATAGAAGGGTGAAGATATAGGCTAGGCCACAGGCCTAATATCAATATAAACTTCACTTGTATTCCCTCAACAAATTTCTAAACTAGGACTTGCTGAATTAGGGGTAACCTAGATCAGTCCCGTCAATCATAGGCTACTGCCAGCCGTAACAAGGATATAGAATCAAATCTTAGGGCGTAAGTAGGCCAAAGATTAAGGGCATAATACGATCAACAGAAATAGGCCTAGGGATCTAAGTAAAGCCTATTAATTTGTTCGCCAAAAAATCTCCGTAGAAGCCCATACCTATATTTCGCACATTTCACGCGCAACTCATTTTATTAGACAACTGGGGGCAACAATTACTTTATTTGAGAAGGCCCACCATCGTAAGCTAGCAATGAAAACAATATACCCCTCCTGAAGTTAGGTCCAAAAAAACATACCAATTCAAAATTTTAAGATCGCTAACATAGAATAGAAGTCATGAAGGACCGTTTTTTATCTACATTGTTATACTTTTTTCACTAGTCCCTAATATTTTAGAATAGAATATTAGGTTGTTTGGTTGATCCAATTTACTTCCTTTGTCCAGCTAAATAGAATATTACCTCAAATAAAAATTATAGACATTAGACTAGATTTTTTATTAATAAGGAGCTGGGCAGTAACGCGTTACAAGTAACGGCCGTTACGTAACGCGGTACTTTTTTAGTAACGGTAAGAACATAAGAAATTTTTATAGTGGGCACACTAGGGGCCACTTCGGCCCATCGAGGTGGCTCCACTATGCAAAAACTGCCTGTACATTGGCAACAACCAAGATATTGAAAAACTGGAAAAAGTACAGAAACGAGCAAAAAGAATGATCCCATCTCTAAGACAATTGACATATAAGGAAAGACTGGCGTATCTAAGCATGTTCTTATTAAAAAGGAGGTGGTTAAGGGGTGATATGATAGAGGTGTATAAAATGATAAAAGGGTTGGATAAGATAGATTTTGAGTCTCTTTTCATTAAAGATCACAATAACCAGACTAGAGGTCATAGTATGAAATTATTTAAGCCAAGATGTAGAACAAATTTAAGAAAGCATAGTTTTACAAACAGAGTAATTAAGTTTTGGAACAGTCTGACAGAAGAAGTGGTGACTTCAGATATGCTTGATTCTTTCAAAAGAAGGTTGGATAGTTTGATGTCTGCAAGGGACATCTGGTGATGGTGTTTAAGCCCATTTTTATTGCATGAATGGTGCTAGTTTATTTCATATATATTATGTGCATTTGGGTGATAGATCCCACAGCTCAACAAGGTGTTGTGGGATATAGGGAGGCAGCATCTTGGGTTAGGGGATACTCTCTGTCCTTACACACCCTATTTAAAGAGATTCCTCTGCCGAGTGGTGCCCCCCATAGTACTGTGAGGTATTGAAAAACTCATGATCTTCACTTGCCCCACAAACACCTTTAAATGGGAGACCCAAAATGGGTGCACACACATTTCTACATTACTGTGCAGTTTTTACAGCCACACCTACACTTTTCCTTCTAAGTATATATATTGTAATGTATATGGATGTAAATTGTGACTTGGTCCGCAATTGATATGGACCGTGACTTATTTTTGGTTGGCATGGTACTGGTATTGATGGGTACCATAATGAAATTGACTGGATTCTTTGGATCTGATATATTTGCATGTCAGTTATAAATAGATATGGTGTGTAACATATTTGTGGATAGTAGCCTATTATGACTTTGATCCTCTGGATCCAGAGATTCTATCTTTAGTTTTAAATTGATACTTAATTAGTTTTGTAAAAATTGGTTATTGCCAATGTACAGGCAGTTTTTACATAGTGGAGCCACCTCGATGGGCCGAAGTGGCCCCTAGTGTGCCCACTATAAAAATTTCTTATGTTCTTATGTAAATCTCTAGGAGCGCTCCATTTTTCAATATTAAACATACACTCATAAAACATATACCATTTGAACGCTCACATTTTTCTGAGTCTAAAAATGTAGTAATCCAAACGTATCAATAGCAAATAAAAAGTAACTAGGTTTAAATATAAAACCCTATACCGATCAATTTGTGATGCGTGATCTTTACGGGGGCTCTGCCCCCGTACCCCCGAGACCTAAATTATACAAATGATAATGTAATAACATATTGATGTTAGCAGAGGCGTACCAATACTTTTTGCCGCTCGGGGCGAAAATGCCAACGCCCCCCCCCCCCTGCAACAATTTTCAATTTTAAAAACAATTCCTTTACAAAAATACACTTCTAAACAAAACTTTTATTGGAAGAAAAACTTAAATAAAGCAACTTCAATTTTAACAATACTACATAATGTACCGTACATAATACACTACATAATTTTAACAATAACTATATAATGTATAATGCCTAGTTAAATTTTCGGACTTTCATAACAGAAAATTCATGAATGATTTTTTCTATGTCCATTGTCTCTGCAACTTCGCGTTCAATTGAAATAATCGCCAAATTGCTCAGTCTAGATTGACTTATAGTTGACCTGAGGTAAGTTTTTATAAGTTTCAGTTTCGAGAAACTTCGTTCGCAACTTGCCACGGACATGCATGTAGTTAGACAGATCCGGAGGGCAATTGTTTTTGAGGCAAAGATTCCACTAGATCCCATTTAACGATCCACTGAAGTAGTTTTAACATATCCCAGTTCTTTGGATCATCGTCGACGCTTATGCTTTCGAAACTGAGCAATGTCTGCGCAAACGCTTTATTTCTTCCAGTAGACTTCCTGGATTAATGTCATTGTAGATGGAAGAAAAAATTATTGACCTTGGTATTAATTTCTTCATCTTTGGACTGATTCAAAAGGTACGAAGGAGACAGAAATTCAAAGCGATCATTCATGTTTTTAAGACAAACTGTGCGTTTTTCAATTTCTGCTAATAAACGATTCATGATTTCAAAAAATTCTCTGCGTACATCCTCTTGCACGGTCAATCCAGCATCATGAGCTTGCTCTCCAGGCATTCTTCTCCGTCTCCTGACTCTGCGGTCTATACTGATATCCATTTCATTACAGAACTCTTCGGCGGCATCTGCAGCGTTTGATACTACTGCCTCTCGTTCATTAGTTAAAAACACGGATAAAGAGTTTCATTTTTAATGCACACTGTCCAAAGCAAGTCCCTTTCTTTGAAAATATAGCTGAGCATCATTGATTTCTTTCAGCACTGGATCCCAGAAAAATAAGTACACAATGAATATGTATGACATGATGGAGGTCAACAGAGCTTCAGCATCGCCCTTTGTGTCCAGATTTTCGGAGACCCCTTCACTCAGTTCTTCCAAGGCACTAACAACGTGAGTCAAGTTCTTCTTAAGACTAGAAACAGCATCATACTTAGCACTCCACCGCGTATCAGAGACTCGCTTGACAGTGATTTTGGAATGTTTTGTTAAGACATCCCAACGATGAGTAGAGGGAGAAAAGTAGACGAAAATTCGTTCAATTGTTCCAAAGAAAGTTACAGCATTAGGACTCAGTCCCGCGGCATGAACTCCAGCCAAGTTCAGCGAGTGGTTATTGCAAGGAATGAAAACAGCGTGTTTGCTAACATCAAGAATTCTGCGTTGAACTCCAAAATGAATACCTGCCATCGTAGCAGCATTGTCATACCCTTGACCATAACAATTCTGGATATCCAGCCCATCCTCACGGAGCTTAGTGACAATGAGATCAGTAACTGCCTCAGCAGTCTTCCCCTCTAATTTAATAAAATCAACAAAGGATTCCTTCACCTCTACATACCATCTTTAATCGACACATAGCGAATTACCTGAGACATCTGATCAATATGCGCAGTGGCGGTCCTAGCTTACATGACGCCCTGGGCGAACCTCACCTTCAGCGCCCCCCCCCCCCTGTTCGCCAACACACACACATTCGAATCCCCCCAAAATAAAGGACAGACATAACTCTTTCACAAAATAACTTTTTATTGGACTAATTGTTGGAACTTCAGAACCAAAACAAAGACTCAAATTTCTGAATTTTACAAATCCTTCATCACGTAAATAGAATAACTCACTTAAGAGAATGTAATTATGATACTATGAACAGGAAAAATACAAATTAAATTGCACAACTGCCATAAATAAACTAGAGAATCAAATTTCTAAATTGTACAAATGCTCTATCACATAAATAGAATAAGACACTTAAGAGAGGGTAATTATTATGCTACACTTTGAACAAGAAACAAAATAAATTGCACCACAGCACAACTGCCATCTAAAGCCTGACTCTTCTTACCTTCCTTGATGCAAAGTCATGAATTAAATCATATGAAATCTGCTCAGCAATTGTATGATTTATACTGATGATGGCCAGACCGGTAAGGCGTTCCTGTGACATAGTTGACCTCAGGTAGGATTTGATGAGCTTCAGCTTTGAAAAGCTCCTCTCTGCTTCAGCAACAGTGACTGGAAGAGTAAGACCAATTCTGAGAGCAGTCCACAAATTTGGATATATTTCAGAGAGCTCCCTTTCATGGATAAATGTCAGCAGTTCAAGCAAGGATATGGTCTTTGATGGCAAGTCAGGCAAGTTCTTCAGCTCCTGTGCAAGCTCTCTGCCATCCAAGTCAGATTGTCCCTTAAAGTGTAGTGTAGTACTAAGGTTCACACATTGTTCTGTCAGCTCCTCAAATGTGAGATTTTGGAAATGTGTCAGCACTCCAAACTTCTCTCCCACAATTTCCAACGTGGAAAATCTTTCCTGAATGGCTGATGTTGCAGCATCAACCACTGCATTGAAAAATGTCACCTCCAGCTTCTTCAAAGCATCAATCAAGGGCTCATCAGATGCTTCATAGGAGAAGTGCCGCTTTGTGGACCTCAGCCGTTTTTGTTTTAACACAGCCTCCACATTCATTTGTCCACAGATATCTGTGGCTGCCATTTGTGCAGCCACAAAACCTGTTGCCCTGTAATTGCGGAGACCTCTCTCTGTTTTTTTTAGGAGATTTACTGCAACATCAACGTGCATGCTAGGAGACTGCATCTGCTTGCTCACATGCTGAATTTGGCACAACAGGTCATGCCACACCACTGAACAAATGGCGAAGCGGTATGACCCAACCTCCTCTGACAGAGATTGAGCCTCGACCTTTATTACAGAGTCTTTGGTGTGGTCCCTCACCTCGATCAGTGCATCTCTCACTGCAGCTGCCTGATATCTCAGGGGCTCCACACTCTTGATCTTGCTTTCCCACCTTGTATCAGACCACATCTTCAATGTGATGTTCACATGTTTTTTCAAAATGGCCCATCGTTGTGTGGAGGCTGAAAACAAGTTGTAAAGCTTCTGCAAGATGCCAAAGTAACTTGTGGCATCAATAGATCCCTTAGCAGCATCGGCCACAAGCAAATTCAGAGAATGAGCCCCACATGGAACAAACAGAGCTCTGGGATTAATTTCTAGGAGCCTGGATTGAACACCCTTGTTTTTTCCCCTCATGTTGGCCCCGTTGTCGTATGATTGTCCTCTACAGTCCATGAAAGGAACTTTTAGCTCCTCCAGTCTCTTCAGAATCAGAGATGCCAAATGTTGACCAGTGGACTCCTCTGCCTCCAAAAACCCCATGAAATGTTCCTTTATATGGGGCTTCCCCTCCAGTGACACAACCCGAATCACAACTGACAACTGTTCAGTGTGGCTGATATCTGGAGTGCAATCTAGAATTATTGAAAAAAACTTTGATTGTTTGATGTCGCTCACCATTGCTGAAATGGTCTTGCTGCTCGACAAATCAATGAGTTCGTTTTGTATGTGGTGGCCGAGGTAGCTGGTGTGACTGGAGGTCCCTTTTTGGACACGGTTAATGTGCTCTTGCATTATAGGATCAAATTGTGCCATCAGTTCAACTTCTTTCAGAAAATTGCCATTTGATGGTGAGAACAATTTTTCTGTATGTCCCCTTAGTGCCAAATTCCTAACTGCCAGAGAATGCACAATAGCAGTGAGACGTGTCAGCACCGCTCTCCATCTCAACTTCTCAGCCTCCAGAAGTGCCATCTCCTGCTTGTCAATGGTCTCCCCTTTCTCATCCTCACTGCCAGTTCTTTCCAGATTTTCATAGAATTTAGGTGTTCTGAACTGTTGTCATGTGATGTGAGCAATGAGCTTGCATGCTTCCAGTCCGAGAGTCCCAAACTTGTTAAATTTATTTTCCTCTTGGAAAATAATGTACAACAGAAACAGAAAAGGCTGTTGTTTTTTAAGGAATAGACCAACCAACTTCTGGTTATATTTTCCCCACTAACCAATGACTTCCTGAAGTATTGATGGTGGAAACTTCTTCCGTCACTGTCGTTTCTAGGGAATACAAAGTCAGATGGTACTTGACTTGGTCCCCTGGAAACCAGTTGTGTCCGAATTCTCTCAGTCAGAACTGAAGGCCAGTTAGCAGGGTCGGTGGACAGAGACTCATCCTCAGGAGGCGATTCTGCTCCAGGCATTTCTAATAGAAAGAACAAGAGCATTACTCATTAGTATGCACACCTAAGTTAGATAACACATTATTCACAACACTTTGTTATGGTGGTGGTGTTATGGAATTATGGTGGTGAAACACCACACATACCCAGTAACCCAGACCCAGTGATAATAACATTATAATTTATAACTGTTTGCAAAATGCTTTGCAGGGATGCACACACATACACATACACACACACGCACACACTCACAGACATATGTGCACACAAACTCACCTGAAGAGTCCTGCCGGGGAGAAGTAGAAGCAAATGGGTCTTCATCCTCAGGATCAGACTGCATTTGTGGAGACATATGTGAGGCTGAGGAGGTAGATGGCTCCTCAGCCTCAATAATGGCAGAAGTAGACGGCTTCTCATCCTGGCTAGTGGCAGAGGGTGTTCCAAAATATTTCAAAAGTGCCCCTGCAAATAGTAAAATAGAACATAACAGACCAATGCATGAATAGGCTAGTACAATTAATTTAACATGTTATTAAGCACAATTTATTAAACTTTTAGAATAGGAAACAAATGAATAATACAACCTCCTTGGTTAATGGCTAATTATATACATAATAGTACACTTCAAATGACTCAGAAAGCTATATCACAAAATAGCAGTGCAATATAGCAGTGAAGAGTAGATGACATAGCTCTATACCTTTATCTTTTGCTCGTTTTTCCTCTTCTTTCCTCTTTTTTTCTAAACTGAGCACCTGATAGCTTTGACCTCTTCTTATCCATTTGCGGTTATTTGACAGACCTTAGTGGCTTAGTGTGAAGATTCGTTCTGTAATAAATAATATACATTTCACTATTTAACCAAACCCAGAAAAATAACATTACATATGTTAAAGTATGGGCCTTTATTCCCAATAATATTAATCTGGAAGCATTTTGCATTGTTTAGGTCTTTTATGGGAAGGTTTATGGAAAATGCAATAGATGGTTTTTTATTAATAAAATATATTTATTGATCTTTATTATTTATTTTATTTTATTTTTTTTTTTTTTTTTTCTTTATTTATTTATTCTTATTTTTATTTTTATTTTTTTTGCAGGCGCTCATGCCGCCCCTCCACAAATGCCGCCCTGTGCGGCTGCCCATATTGCCCATATGAGGAACCGCCACTGAATATGCGATACATCTGGTGTACTATCGAAAATTATTGCAAAGTACTTTGCACTAGACACATTATCAATTATACATTTTCGAACATTACAGCCGATTAGTGTGATGAACTCATTTTGAATGTTAGGTGACAAATACGTAGTGGATATCTTGTCAGTCATTCGTATTTTTTGTAAGATGTTCCCTAATTACTGGGTCATATTTGCCCATTAGTTTTATTAACTCCAAAAGTTTCCAGAATTGCCAGCTAGCCCAGCTTCTTCATTTAAGTTCTCTCGGTGCCCTCGAAATGCAAGATCTTGTTTTGCCAAGAACATGATGCAGTCATAAATTCGTCTCAGTATTTCTTTCCACTTAGCAGTAGCATGTTTTATTTGCAACTGATGTGCATTATCTATTGTAGCATTCAACTGAAGGCGCATAGACAACTCTTTCCATTGTTCAAAGCATCGGGTATGATATGGACTGTTTTCATGTTCAGGTACTCTTGGATTCAGTTCCCTCCAGGCAAAAAATCCTTCTTCTTTTCCAAATGCACTGGAGATGTTGTTGAAGAGACGACAGCAAAAGCAATGCAAGCTACATTTTGAAGGTGAGAATTAGCCATGACCTTTCAATTTTTTCGCCATTTTCCAAAGTTTTGAAATACCAAACTTTTGACATTGACCTATTGTTTGAATCAGCTGGAAAGGGTCCATTCATGTTTTTCAAATGTGATGGTCCACGTTTAAGGAGTTCGATTCTCAAATTGTCCGTCATTGGAACGGGCCAGTTGCCAGAATCGTTAAACAGACTCTGTGGGTGATGGGTGCGCGACAATGATGAGATATAATTTTTTGGAGGGTTGCATTTTAAAACATAAAAATCCAAAATTTTGCATACTGCGCCCGCCTGACAGTAATTTGCCGCCCCTCGGGAAGTGCCGCTCGGGGCGGTCGCCCCTCCCTTGATACGCCACTGGATCATGTTAGGTTAGGTTGGCATAACAATTACCAAAAATACCATCTTACAACTCAGACTGAAGATTTATAACTTAACCAACCTTTATAATGTAGTTAATGACGTCACGCGTCAAACAATTAATTAAATCTAGTTACTTTTTATTTGCTATTGATACTTTTGGATTACTACAGTTTTAGACTCAGAAAAATGTGAGCTTTCAAATGGTATATGTTTTATGAGTGTATGTTTAATATTGAAAATGGAGAGCTCCTAGAGATTATCCCAACCAATTTTTATAAAACTAATTAATTATCAATTTAAAACTAAGGATAAAATCTCTGGATCCAGAGGATCAAAATCATAATAGGCTACTATCCACAAACATGTTACACTCTATATTCAGGAGATCACAAACATTATTTATAACTGACCTGCAAATATATCGGATCCAAAGAATCCAGTCAATTTCATTACGGTACCCATCAATACCAGTACCTTGCCAACCAAAAATAAGTCACGGTCCATATCAATTGCGGACCAAGTCACAATTTACAACCATATTCATTACAATATATATACTTCAGAGGAAAAGTGTAGGTGTGGCTGTAAAAACTGTACAGTAATGTAGAAATGTGTGTGCACCCATTTTGGGTCTCCCATTTAAAGGTGTTTGTGGAGCAAGTAACTCTTTCAGTAACAACTTTCCTGGTATATTCTAGCATTAGTAAATTAGTATCAATAGTATGTTACATTCTCTGTTATGTTGTAATTCCTAGTAATAAATCTTGCAGTAATTTTGTTTCACTTTTTTTGAAAATATTATCCCTTATAAGTCATAACAGCGCAATGAAGGCATGCACAGACTTCATAGCCTATGCATTAACCAGTGGATACAAACCAACACATACTCGCACAAGCGAATGTTTATATAATATAATATTTCATGTATATATAAATTATAATATACCTATGCATATACAGTACAGGGTGTCCCACAAGTCCGTCATCATAGGAAAAATAATGTAGTATTTTCATATAACAATATCGTGAAAAATATCATAGTAAAAAATAGCCCTAGCAATAATTCAGGCATTATCTATAAAATTGGTTGTAAACAATGTGATTCCTTTTACATAGGTCAGACGGGAAAGGATTTGCACACACGTATAAAACAGCATCAATATTCCGTTAGAAAAGGACAGTCGTCCAGTGCCCCTTTTGTCCATTTGTCAGAGTTATCCCACTGTATTGATTGGAATAATGCTACAGTTTTGTTTCAGTCTAGCAACATTGTTAATAGAAATATTCTTGAGTCTGCCATTATCCAACTTACAAATAACTTCAACATAAGCAAAGGTCTTTTTCAATTCGATCCTGTTGTTTTGAATTCCTTCAGAACGGATTTAGATAAGAAGGGTAGAACGCTAAACCTTTGGTGAATTGTATGCTACTCTAATAACTTTTATTTTTCAATTTATTTTTATATACATCGAACTTAGACAAGAAGGGCAGAGTGCTAAAACCTGAGCAGATTTCCAGTATAAATTTATATGCTCCTCTTATAAGTTTTTGTTTTTTATTTTTATTTTTATTTTTCAATTTATTATTATTTTTTTTAATTAACTATAACATTGGTTGGAAACAATTCATTTGATCTTGTGTTGGATTCGAGCAGTGCTAAAACATCGGTAGTTTTTTCCTTACAAATTTGTATGCTCCTCCCACAATCCTTTAATGTTTAATTTTTATTTCTCCGTTTATTGTATATATATTATATATATATATAGATTACAGAAAAAATATATGTATATACTGTATATATATATTTTTTCTCTAATCTATATATAGGCTGTAACTCTTTATGTACTTCAGTGTTCCTGAGGATGTCATTAGACGAAAGCGCTTGAGCACCATTCTGTGTTTCCTTTCCTTCGTGGTTTTATTCATCATAAATATTTTTCACGTGTTGCTTTCGTGAAATAATTTTCATATATATATATATATATATATATATATATATATATAAATGTTATGTTATGTTATAATGTTTCAGACCAACAAAGACCCTAGGATCCACTCATGGCTGGTCTACCTAACTGTGTTCGTAATTGTGTATTATGCATGTCCTCCTTAGTGGCGGAGGGGACCTACAATTTTACGTGGGTTCCCAACCGCAAAACCTTAATTTTACTACCTTAAACTATACCTAATCTATCAACAAATGCGTCTAATCGATTTTTGAACATGTTTATAGACGTGCTACTAATTACTTCTACCGGCAAACTATTCCAGCTATTTACTATTCTATGTGTACAAAAGTTTTTGGCAACTGCTGTCTCGAACCTTCTACTTGTCAACTTACACCCGTTATTTCTAGTCCTATTATACTGAGATATTTCGAAAAAGCTATCTCTATCTACGTTATCGAACCCATTCATAATTTTGAAAACCTGGATTAGATCACCCCTTAGCCTTCTAGTCTCGAGTGTAGTCAATTTTAACTCCTTAAGCCTATCTTCGCACGACTTTGACCTAAGCGACGGAATCATCTTAGTTTGTCGTCTTTGAACTCTTTCAAGTTTGTCTATATCTTTTTGTATATGCGGATTCCAAAATTGGATCGCGTACTCCAGATGGGGTCTAACTAATGATTTATAAAGAGGAACTATAATATCGCGCGATTTGTACTAAAAATTCCTAGCGATAAAACCAAACACTTTGTTCGCTTTATTGACCGCTGCTGTACTTTGTTTCGCTACTTTTAAATCACCAGTGACTATAACTCCTAAATCTTTTTCCTGCTCTATGCTTGTTAACTCCTTCCCTGACATACTATACGCAAAATTACCGTTACGCGAACCTATATGTAAAATTTTGCACTTATCGACGTTAAATCTCATTTGCCATGTGACTGACCAATCTACGATTTTATTCAGATCTTTCTGGATTTTATCTCTATCTTCGTCATAATCGCCCTACCACCCAGCTTCGTGTCATCCGCAAACTTTGAAACTGTACTGACAAGGCCGACATCTAACTCGTTAATATATATAAGAAAAAGCAAGGGGCCCAATTCAGAACCTTGAGGAACGCCACTCGCTACATTAGCCCAACACGACTCCGCTCCATGAACGACCACCCTCTGTTTCCTACCTCGCAACCACTCTTCTATCCAATTTATTACTACACCCCTGATTCCATGAGCCTTAGTTTTTTCAATGAGTCTTTTGTGCGGTACGGTGTCAAACGCTTTTTGAAAATCTAAATATACTAATCAACCGCACGATGACTATCGTAAACATCAACCACGCTTTGGAAAAATTCTAAAAGGTTAGTTAAGCAAGATTTGTTTCGCCTAAAGCCGTGCTGCGTATTTCTAACTAAGTTATGCAATTCTAAGTGTTCGACTATACGATCCCTAATTACTGATTCCAGAGCTTACTTACAACAGACGTTAAACTGATTGGCCTATAATTTCCCGCCGCACCTTTATCGCCTTTCTTAAAGATAGGTGTTACGTTTGCTAACTTGAAATTATCTGGTACGCACCCCTCAGAAATAGACGCATTAAAAATCTTTGTCAGCGGCACAACAATGCTATCTTTTAATTCTTTTAGTTGTATGGGATGTATGGAATCTGGCCCCGGTGAGTTACGCACTTTCATTTTATCAATATAACGCATTACCTTCCCTTCACTAACCACAATATTATCCAAAATATTACTATTATCAAAAGGTATTATGTCTATGACCGTAGGGTTATTCGTTACATCTTCTATAGTACAAACTGACGTAAAAAATTCGTTTAGCAAGGTACCCATTTCCTTGTTTTCAGAAACTAGCTCTCCGTTAACATTTTTTAACGGCCCCAAGACACTTTTTACTGGATTTCTATTGTTGACGTATTGAAAGAATCGCTTGGGGTTTTCTTTACCGTCACGAGCTATGGAGATTTCAAATTCGCGCTTGGACTTTTTTATTACACTTTTCGCTTCACGCCTTAGAGATATGTAGTTGTTTCGTAACCACAAATCGTCTTTATCGCACTTATGTAGCCTATAAGCCCTATCTCTACTCTTTATAATGTCTCCTACTCTAGAAGTGAACCACAAGGGCTAGTAGTTTACTTTCGCACGCTTAATTTTGTACGGTACACATTCCTCATTTATAGTCCTAAATACTGTTTCAAACGATTCCCACATTAGTTTTGCGTTGGAGATCCCCATTACGTTTTCCCAATTGACGTGTAGTGTCTGGGGGTTCAAGGGATTGGACTTAGGTTAGGGACCCCCTGGACCGATAGCCCCAATCCTTAAGACTGATCTAGCACCTCATGAAATAATCTTTTAGAAGATCAGAGCTTATTGTATCAATTAACCAACCCTTTTGTATGTGATAAAGTAAAATACTTCTAGGATTAACAATTCAAAACAGCTAAAAGTTTTTAAACATGCAAATAAACAATGGCAAGTTGCATTTGTCTGAATTAGTTGCTGGTTATCAAGCTTTCGTTTTTTTTTACCAAAATATCCTTTGTCTTTCTTACTTTTTTCTTTCTTCTCCCTATTCCCCTTCCCCTTCTTTATAAAATGGACCCGACAGAGAATATGAGAAGGCATCATATATATCAGGTCATCCCATAAGTAATGTCGTTTTTTACGATAGATTAAGTTTAAACTAGTCATACTCAGTTTAAGCATAAATTTT
The DNA here is from genome assembly GCA_023014485.1 of Bathynomus jamesi. NCBI lineage: Eukaryota > Metazoa > Arthropoda > Malacostraca > Isopoda > Cirolanidae > Bathynomus > Bathynomus jamesi. The sequence goes on from JAJOZX010000150.1 coordinate 1,393,812, forward strand.
CCGAAGGTTATATCTAAGAGGAGATCTATCGTGTTTCGCTACATACTTTACAGACCTTGACCAGTGAAGACGTGTGTTTTGCTTTATGTGAACCCCTCATAAACATGGCGGTATCAGAAGAGCATATCAGGCATATAATGCTTTGCGAGTTCAAAAAAGAGAATAGTGTTACTGAAGCAACGTGAAACATTCAGGAAGTTTATGGCAATGATATTCTGCATGTGATGAAATGTCAAAGATGGTTTCAAAAGTTTAGGAATGGTGACTGCTGTTTGACAGATGCAGCACGCTCTGGACACCCTGCTGAGTTTGATGATGACCTGCTGTTAGCCGCACTTGAAGAAGACTGTTCAACAACTGTCGAAGAATTGGCCCAGAAACTCAATTCATCCCCCGTCCACCATCCATCGACATTTGCAACAACTCTGGAAAGTGCCTAAGTTAGGAAAATGGGTGCCACATGAATTGTCAGTCGACAATCTGAGGGTGCGGGTAAACATTAGCACAGCTCTTCATTCCTGTGAACTCCAAGATCCGTTTTTGCACCGTTTAGTGACTGGTGATGAAAAGTGGATACTGTACCAGAATGTTGAGCGCCGTCGACAGTTGGTTTGTGCAGGAGAACCAGCGACACCACAGCCAAAACCAAATCTTCACCCTCGGAAGGTGTTGCTTAGTGTTTGGTGGGATAAAGGTGGTGTAATACACTTTGAAACCTTACCACACAACCAAGCAATCACCGCTCAAGTCTACTGTCAACAACTGGATCGATTAAACACTGCACTAAAAGAAAGGAGACCTTCTTTGGTTAATCGGAAAGGAATCGTGTTCCACCATGACAACGCACGTCCTCATACCGCTCGGATCACTGCAAAAATTGAGGAGGTTGGGTGGGAAAAACTTCCACATCCTCCAGACCTTGCGCCTTCAGATTATCATCTCTTCAGGAGTCTGCAGAACTATCTTGATGAGAAACAGTATACTTCTTTAGATGACCTGCACACCAGTCTTTGTACGTTTTTTGCCTCAACACCGCCTGAATTTTATAAACATGGCATTGAAAAGCTTGTAGGACGTTGGCAGTGTGTCATTGATTGATTCCGATGGAAAATATATACTAGATTAAAAAGTTTCAGTTGAGTTTTTTTTTTGTCCTTCAAATTCCGATCTAAAAAAACGACATTACTTATGGGATGACCTGATTATATATATATATATATATATATATATATATATATATATGTTAAACACAGACCGTGCATGGAACAAGGAACTCTTCTGGGAAAATTAAATCCACTATAGTCCGAATAAGTAATGGTAAATGACAAATACCATAGTTTTTTTCCTTTTTCATGATTTTAGCCCGACGTGGGCAACGGGTCTCTCGCAAAGAGATCCCATAAATATAGCTTCCCTCACCAGCTATCTGCAAAGCAGACAGGATCCAGCTTTGGGACGTGGATCTAGGGTTTAAAGCAAGCCTAGATCCCTACACTCAGAACCTCTATATAAGTAAAAGACTCGTTGCATTCACGTCGTGTTGAATAAATCAAAGAAAAAGGGGGTAACTATTGTATTTTTAGCCAAAAAAACCAAAACTTAAACCTCAACCGGGACATTGAGCGTCCACTTTTCAAGGCACGAAACACGTCCGTTTAGTATACACAAACTCAGAATGGTTCCCTGAGAACATTATATGTTAAACACAGACCGTGCATGGAACAAGGAACTCTTCTGGGAAAATTAAATCCACTATAGTCCGAATAAGTAATGGTAAATGACAAATACCATAGTTTTTTTCCTTTTTCATGATTTTAGCCCGACGTGGGCAACGGGTCTCTCGCAAAGAGATCCCATAAATATAGCTTCCCTCACCAGCTATCTGCAAAGCAGACAGGATCCAGCTTTGGGACGTGGATCTAGGGTTTAAAGCAAGCCTAGATCCCTACACTCAGAACCTCTATATAAGTAAAAGACTCGTTGCATTCACGTCGTGTTGAATAAATCAAAGAAAAAGGGGGTAACTATTGTATTTTTAGCCAAAAAAACCAAAACTTAAACCTCAACCGGGACATTGAGCGTCCACTTTTCAAGGCACGAAACACGTCCGTTTAGTATACACAAACTCAGAATGGTTCCCTGAGAACATTATATGTTAAACACAGACCGTGCATGGAACAAGGAACTCTTCTGGGAAAATTAAATCCACTATAGTCCGAATAAGTAATGGTAAATGACAAATACCATAGTTTTTTTCCTTTTTCATGATTTTAGCCCGACGTGGGCAACGGGTCTCTCGCAAAGAGATCCCATAAATATAGCTTCCCTCACCAGCTATCTGCAAAGCAGACAGGATCCAGCTTTGGGACGTGGATCTAGGGTTTAAAGCAAGCCTAGATCCCTACACTCAGAACCTCTATATAAGTAAAAGACTCGTTGCATTCACGTCGTGTTGAATAAATCAAAGAAAAAGGGGGTAACTATTGTATTTTTAGCCAAAAAAAACCAAAACTTAAACCTCAACCGGGACATTGAGCGTCCACTTTTCAAGGCACGAAACACGTCCGTTTAGTATACACAAACTCAGAATGGTTCCCTGAGAACATTATATGTTAAACACAGACCGTGCATGGAACAAGGAACTCTTCTGGGAAAATTAAATCCACTATAGTCCGAATAAGTAATGGTAAATGACAAATACCATAGTTTTTTTCCCACGTCGGGCTAAAATCATGAAAAAGGAAAAAAACTATGGTATTTGTCATTTACCATTACTTATTCGGACTATAGTGGATTTAATTTTCCCAGAAGAGTTCCTTGTTCCATGCACGGTCTGTGTTTAACATATAATGTTCTCAGGGAACCATTCTGAGTTTGTGTATACTAAACGGACGTGTTTCGTGCCTTGAAAAGTGGACGCTCAATGTCCCGGTTGAGGTTTAAGTTTTTGGTTTTTTTGGCTAAAAATACAATAGTTACCCCCTTTTCTTTGATTTATTCAACACGACGTGAATGCAACGAGTCTTTTACTTATATAGAGGTTCTGAGTGTAGGGATCTAGGCTTGCTTTAAACCCTAGATCCACGTCCCAAAGCTGGATCCTGTCTGCTTTGCAGATAGCTGGTGAGGGAAGCTATATTTATGGGATCTCTTTGCGAGAGATCCGTTGCCCACGTCGGGCTAAAATCATGAAAAAGGAAAAAAAAAAAAAAAAAAACTATGGTATTTGTCATTTACCATTACTTATTCGGACTATAGTGGATTTAATTTTCCCAGAAGAGTTCCTTGTTCCATGCACGGTCTGTGTTTAACATATAATGTTCTCAGGGAACCATTCTGAGTTTGTGTATATATATATATATATATATATATATGACAAATACTATAGTTTTTCTTTTCCTTGTTCCATGCACGGTTTGTGTTTAACATATAAGTTAATGTAGATTGAATGTAGATTTTTACGCTGATTTAAAAAATGTAAGTTTTTTTTTGAGAAATGAGCGGTTCAAAAGTTATGTTTGTTATTGTAATTTTGTATTAGGTCAAAAACTATAACAATACAACTGAAAACTAATACAAGAGTTATTGTATTCTTTAGTAATATTGGCTTATGTCACTAAGTATTTGTGTGAATAGATTTCGACCGTTATTTTTCTGTCCGGTTAAGTTAACTGAATGCCCGGTTAGGTCAACTAAATACCCGATTAGGTTAACTGAATGCCAGGTTCGGTCAACTGTACGACCTTGATGATTGGTTAGGTTAAGTCGTGATATTTTCGTTAGTTTTAACGAAAATATCACGACTTAACCTAACCAATCGTCAAGGGCATTCAGTTGACCTGACCGGGCATTCAGTTAACCTAACCTAACTTTTGAACCGCTCATTTCTCCAAAAAAAAAAAAAAAAAACTTTTTAAATCAGCGTAAAAATCTACATTAAATGTCTATTTATCTATTATTATATAATTTGTATGGTTTGTTAACTGGTCCTTAATTAAATGTCATTAATTCATCCTTAATTTAAAATACTTCTTCGCAGTATTCTAATTGCTTTTGTTCAAATTATTATTATTTACATTTCTGCGAAGCAGAAAATGTAATTGATTTTGCTCAAATTACACAGGGCTGCGAAAGCGAACTTTGTGAGGGTTATTTTCTTACAAATAACTGATTTTATATACGAGGGCCACTCATTATATTTTGCCCGACCTTTTTTTCTCTTTCCAAGTTTTCTTGTAAGTTCCAGAAATTTTGTACACAAGTAGTTACATACCTTTTTTACAAGTTTTTATTTTTCCACATAGTGTCCATCCTTTTCTCCGGCTTTCCTCCACCTCGAAACAAGGGCCTTTATTTCTTGCTGGTAAAAGTCCGCTGGGTTCCGCTGGAGCCACCTCTTAACCTCCTCAACAACCTTATCATCACACTGAAACTTTCTTCCACGAATAGCATCCTTCATTGGCCCAAACAAATGGAAGTCTGAAGGTGCCAGATCCGGGCTATATGGAGGGTGGGGTAACACAATCAAGTGCATTTTTGTGATGGCCTCTCTTGTTTGCAAACTGTTGTGTGGTCTTGCGTTATCGTGCAAAAGAAGGACGTCTTCCAGTTTTCTCTCCGGTCGAATTCGCTTTATATGTCTCTGGAGTCTCTGTAGGGTAGCAATATATGCCTCTGAGTTGATTGTTTGTCCTTTCTTCATAATGTCCACCAGAATCACCCCTTTCATGTCCCAGAAGGTGGTGGTCATAACCTTTCCTGCAGAGGAAGCCATTTTGAACTTTTTCTTGCGTGGGGAGTCTGCGTGATGCCACTCCATGGATTGACGTTTTGTTTCAGGTTCAAAGTGGTGTACCCCAAGTCTCATCCCGTCACAATTCGTGAAAGGAAATCATCCCCTTCTGTCTCGTATCGAACCAACGACTCAGAAGCAATTTCTTTTCTTTGGGCTTTGTGATCTTCAGTCAGTTCGCGAGGAACAAACCGTGAACGCAGTTTTGAGTATCCGTTGCTGAATTATCGTATTCACACTTCCTTCACTAATTCCTAGCTCCTAATAGCTCCTTGGATGTGACGTGCCGATTTGATGAAATGATGCTGTTAGCACGTTGCACAGTGAGAGATGTCACAGTGGATGCCGGACGACCGCTGTGTGGCTCATCATCGAGGCTGGCTCTTCCTCTCTCCGATGATCTCACACGTTTAGACCAGCGTTCAACTGTGCTTCGATCAACAACAGCATCTCCGTAAACGTTTTGTAGACGTTTGTGAATATTTCCAACTGTTTCCTTCTCTGCTGTTAAGAACTCGATAACAGCTCTCTGTTTACGACGCACATCACTGTCAGACGCCATTTTCGAAACTGTGTTAACCATCGGTTTTATACAAAGGTGTTTAAAAGCGGTTTTATACAAGGAAGGGAGATTCCAACTGGAAAAATCCGGTTATGTGAAGCGCAGAAAGTTCAAACTTGGTTTGGTTGGTTTGCTCATTGTATCAGTTGCTCGGAGACACGAGCACGGCCCAAAAGACATTTCAGCCCCATGGCCTATTATTTAGCTAAGAAAAAAAGGGTGGGGCAAAATATATTGAGTGCCCCTAGTAATTCAACTACGCTGATTTCGAATAAGGTGTCCATTTTTTTTTCTATCACGTAAGGATTTTCTGCAAACTGGAAGGGAAAACAAGAACATAAATAAATATTATTTATTTCAATTTACATTAGCTACCTATTTCGCTTTGTTGTACTAATTACAAATGCAAACAACTTTAAAAAGAAAGAAGACTATTAATGTCAATTACATATTCACCTTTATTTGCCCTGAGTTTTCTCGTGAGATCTATGCCTTTTAGTCTCGAATATACGCGCTGTTCCTTTTCTTTTATGTAATAATTCTGCAGTATCCCGTTTCAACATCCAGCAGTAATCAGCCATCATGCTGATGTCCCACCTTCCCTGATATCTCTTCTCCACTTCTTTGATGTCTTGTGAAACCGTTCTCCTTATTCTTCGCTGAGTGCTCCGAGATTCTCAGGGAAGTAGTCCAAGTGTGAATGTAAGAAATGTAATTTTAAATTCGTATTACAACCCAACTCTTTGAACTTATTTAGCATGTTCTTCACAATATTTTGGTAATTTTGGTCCTTGTTGTTCCCCCAAAATTTGCTGATAACATCCCTAAAAGCAATCCACGCTTCTTTTTCAAAATTGTTCATTGTTCTTTCAAAGTGTTCATCCAAAGTCAGTTTTCTAATCTGGGGACCAACAAAAATTCCTGCTTTCAATTTTGCTTCCGAAAAAGTTGGGAATTTACCACACAGATACTGTACTTAAAACAATCTCCACCTTCGTCCAAGGTCTTAATAAATCACTTCATCAAGCCCAATTTTATGTGAACCGGAGGTAAAAGGATTTCCTTCGTGTCAACCAAACTTTCACGTTGAATGTTTTTAGAACCAGGTGTAAGGTTGACTCTGCGTGGCCATTCCTTTTTTTATCCAGTACCGAGTTCTTGCTCGGTTATCCCATTCACACAAAAAAACGGAAACTTCGTATAACCTGGTTGTTGACCTAACAACATACAAATCACTTTTAAGTCTCCACAAAGTAGCTAATTGTGTTCTTTGTATTTAACCTTAGCTAGAAGCAGCTCAAGATTTTCGTACGTTTCCTTCAAGTAAACCGAATGAGCCACAGGAACGGATGTATACAAGTTACCGTTGTGAAGGAGGACGCCTTTAAGACTTCTTTTGGAGGAATTCTTTTTCTCGATTTCTGTACCAGTGAAATGACGTCCCGCGAGAAAGCAAGTTCTTTGCACGAAGTCTGGACCCCAAAATCTCTGAAGAATCCTTCGGGAGACACAAATCTCTTACCAAATAATTAAGTTCACTTTGTGTAAACAATTGGGATTCACCAGATGTTTCGGTTTGAAAACCATCAATATCATTATTTCCATAATCAGAAACCAAATCAGATGAAGTTATATCAAGAGTATTTGGTTTAGTAGGTACAGGTATACTAGGTCCATGAGCAACAGGTCTTATAGCAGACAAAGTTTGGATAAGAAATTTCCTTTTTATTTTTAGTATTGTTGCCTTGCACGTTACACGAACAAAAATAGCAGTCATTGCTATGATTTCTAGGCTCACGCCAGACCATTGGAATCCCAAAAGGTATATAATCCTTTTTACCTTTACTCCACAGTCTAAGTTGTTCACCACAATCACTGCAAACTTTATGCGGCGTCCATGATTTGTCTTGATCCCCATTCCGAAGTACACAGTATGCTTTCTTGACGAAGTCTGTAATATCTCGCCTTTGTTTTTTCACAATAAATTTTCCACAAATATAACAGAAAATGTTTGGGCTATTGACACACCCTCTGGTTGCCATAGCGACGAATAAAAAAATTTCAAGAGAGAAATATAGTCACCGCGCACCTTTGAATAATAAAGAACTATAACCTTGCACGCACTTGAGTGACTAGACAGTGACTTGTAGCTGGTTCCTTCTTGGTGCTACTTGTAGTTGCCGGGAAGAATGAAGGATACGAGAGGCAAGCTATCGCTTTGTTGGGTATCTCTTTTAGGGGCCTCTCGTGTCCTCTTCTCTCCCTGTCGTTTGGGGGGGTTGGCATCTTGAAGGAAAAGCCGGTCGTTTTCAGAGTTTATTGAGTTCTTGGTTGGCTGAGGTTATTTTACAGAAGATTTTATTTTATATACAGCTGAATTAATTAAATATATATATATAAATTTATGTACAATACTTATTTATAAAGATTATATATGATTCTTAAAATTACAGTGATAAAATATATACAATTTGGTACGCGCAAAATTGGTTTGTCGGTAACTAATATAAAAATAATATAAATGCGGAAAATTAACTGCGCGGCCCCACAGACTCATCTCGTGGCTTGTCAATCACTTATATACTAGCGATGCGTTTCTCGAATGTTCTAGAAGACGCTATGATGTCACTTCTGATCTGGAAGCATTTATAGGCAGTATTTTTTAATCAAAATTTAATCGAGTCAATTTTAGTGAAAATTACTTACATATGTAATATGACATTTTGTGAAAAATCTGTACGTGATGGCGAAAAATGAATATTATTTTCGGAATTAGCGTGCAAAAGTTACTATTATTATTATTATTGTTGTTCTTTGGTGATGGCTACAGGCTTCGTTTTTTAATTGGATCTTCATGAAACTTATGGGAAAGTTACCACTATACCTGGCTAAGGAATTTACTCTAACCAGCTGATTCGCTACTTTTTTTTTACCAAAGATCACTGTCAACTAGAGAAAAAAGTTAGTTCGCGATACTTTAAAGGATGTGGCTGAAATCTGCTCGTAACAAACTAATTCTATTATTTCTTAATTGTAAATATTATTATTATTAAACCTTTTGTAGGACCTCCATTTCGGCCAAATCCCATGAATTATGCTCCCATGGCATCCTAGCAAAGTGTGAAAAAATTCGGCAGAATATCACAAAAAATAAATCTTGAATTCTGTTCCCGACAGATTTTAGGTATGTTCCTGTATTTTTTCGACGAAAATTGTTAAAATTAAGAGAATTACCACAAAATATCGGTTCGTACAGCAAACACATCATCATGCATAGCACAGCAGTATTCTACACTGATTTTCGGTTCCAGCAAAAATAATTATGATAGTTTATCAGTATTCCACTTCAGACTTCTTTTAACCCTTTGTAACATTAACAATAGATCGAGTTGGTAGGCATGCAACCGAAGGGAGCCCGTCTAGTTAATTTCTATATTTTCATATTTTATAAATTTGAAAACAATACTTTTTAATAAGTTTCTAAAAATACAGTATGTTGAAACGTAAAGTGCTCATTTGAGCACTAGATGGATACTCAAACGTGGGAATCTTCGGCGAGTGCCATTTTGAGGTAAAAGCACAGTAAAAATCTTTATTTTTATTCAGAAGAAAATAAAATACGCGCGTCTTTGGTATCAAAACAACTAATATAGATGATATTTTTTGAAGGGTCATGTTATAAGAGTACTCGTTTAAAGCCTTACCATTTCGTTGCAGTCACATAATATATAGAGGGTTAAATTTTGAAAACGTTGGCTTTGTACGAAAATTATTAATCAAAAGGAACTTTTTATTACGTTGTAGCATAGTCTAATATAATTACCAAGTCACCTCATAAAGCCTGTTTTCATTCATAAACATTCATACTAAAACTTACATACAGCGGTCCCCTCCCCACGTGAAACTTCGAAATCACAAAACGGTGGAAATTCATTTCTTATTTAAGTTCGAAGTATGTACATTATTGTACACAGTGGCAAACAATGATTGCCTCCCCACCCTCCTCGCACAGATGAAACTAATAGAGGTACAAAAAACTGATTGTTGCATCTTTTAGACAATTTAATTCTGCGTCTAAACAAAGCCACTCAATAGTTGATGTTGCCTCCTTGTGCTTGGCGGACGGCTTCAAGTCGGCATGGGTAAGAGGTGAGGAGAGACTCGAAAAGGTCAGTGTCGTACTCAAGATTTTGGAGGATTGTTTCGATGTGCTGCTCCATGGTCCGGCGGCAGAATCGTTCAGGATCCATCCTGAAAGACCGAGTGGAATCCCTGATGCTTGCTGAACCACCAGCGACCCAATTCTGCCGCCGGACCATGGAGCAGCACATCGAAACAATCCTCCGAAATCTTGAGTATGACATTGACCTTTTCGAGTCTCTCCTCACCTCCTACCCATGCCGACTTGAAGCCGTCCGCCAAGCACAAGGAGGCAACATCAACTATCGAGTGGTTTTGTTTAGACGTAGAATTAAATGGTCTAAAACAGTGATGCACAAACCCTGGCCAGGGGGGCCAAATGTGTCCGCCACGGGTCTTTTCAATTCAATGAAAAAGTTAGAATATAAAAGTGACCCAATTTATGACTTAGATGGAAAGTAAGTAGGGTAATACATTTAGTTATTTTCTTCGCTTGGCCCTCACATCAAAAAAGAAAGTAAGTTTGTGCACCACTAGTCTAAAAGATGCAACAATCAGTTTTTTGTACCTCTATTAGTTTCATCTGTGCGGGGGGGGGGGGGGGCAAGCATTGCTTGCGACCCCTTAGTTAAGGCGGGTGTGGGGCAGTCGGAAACGGCTGGTAATTTCGGAGTAGAACCAGCATTTATTACATATTGTGTTCCTTAGAGTTGTAACAACATAAACTTCAGGAAATGAAAACGACGACGACTTTTTTTTTTTTTTCAGAGATTAATGAACAGTTGGGGACTGTATGGTAATCAGTGCCGTAGCGTGGGTTTTGGCCGCCCTGTGCGGTAGCCAAATTGGCCGCCCCCTTCCTTAAACGTAACATACCTTCCACTACAGCAAACACACGTATATAAAGGATTTACATTTTATTGATTGAGGAACAATGTAATGATGATGAAAATTGAAACCGTGATGATAGACAATAAAAAAACAAATTTAATAATGCAATTTAAAACATAGAAAACAATATGGTATTTCGTACCATACCGTACCGTAATGCCAGCCTTGGCCAAAATTGGCCGTCCCCCAAAGTGGCCGCCCTGTGCGGTCCGCACACCCCGCACACCCCACGCTACGCCACTGATGGTAATCATGATTTGGAATAGTAGTCAAGGTTATCAATTTTTATTTTAGCTTAACACCTCAGGAGATGAGATGAATAACCTTTATTAATAATAAAATAAATACATTGGTTTTGCAATTTACAATGACATAAATGATTGTAAAGCTGGACTATTTATTTTTATTTAATTTGGCCCTTAAGCTTTAGGCTTTACTGGGCTCTTTTGAGGTGACTTGGAAATTATATTAGACTATGGTTGTACTTTCATGCATACAACAGATTCAGGCAGAACTTTTGACAAAAGTACGAGGCTTGGTGTGACATCAGTTTCTAAATATCAAGAATTGTGATACTATAATAGGCTGAATTATTTTTATTAATTTTTTTAATTGAATTGAATTGAATTGAATAACCTTTATTAATGATAAAATAAATACACTGGTTTTGCAATTTACAATGACAATCATTATCGATATAACAAATGCAACGTCACTACTGAAGGTATTATACCAATACCATACAAAGAAATCAATATTATACACGAGAAATTAGAACTGAACAATCGCAAGTAATGTCTCTAATTCTAGATTACACACGATAAATTAATAAACAATAGTAATGTACATTAATCCTAGATTTTTATTAGTATGCCATTATTAATCGGAATTTCAATTGGTTTTAAACGAATTTACATTCAGAGTTTTTTTTTATATTGGCATTTAAAATTCAGGGATGGGGAGTCGGGAGTCGGGAGTCGGGAGTCGGGAGTCGGGAGTCGGGGCTTTTTTGAAGAGTCGGGAGTCGGAGTCGGAGTCGGGAGTCGGTAAAAACGACCAACTCCCGACTCTTTGATTCAATTTCTATATGCCAACAATTTACCAGAATACTACTCTGCCCTAAATAAATATCTTCCTGAACTAATTCTAGATTCACATTTCCACATTTGATTTATTGTTCTGGTAAATCTTAGCAAATGAATTTCATATTTCTATTTTCTATTTCAGGATACTAGGTACCATATAAAAATTAGCAATATTAATTATTAATTTAATTAGCCCCTATTAGTAATGAGTCGTGGGCCTAGTAGAAAATCAGCACTTTCAATATTTTAAGCTAAATGAGGATGAAAGTATTTTTATTTGTAAGTAGAAAAGGATGGTAAAGAGTGTAATGCAAAAATTAGTGCTTACACTGGGAAACATGCTAATGCTCCAACTCGAGCCTCAAACTTGAAACGCCATCTACGAAACAAACATCCCAATATTTATAAGGTTGTAGATCAGCATGATAAGGAAATCCAGAAACCTACTTCTAGTCAGGCCAGTACCTCTATTTCAAAAAGCAAACAAGTCTCTGTTACAAAATTTTTCCACAGTGAGAGAATTACAATATCAATGACAAAGAAAAATTTTTAAAAATACCTTATAGATTTAGTTGTAAAGAATGGGGTTGCACTTACATTATTTTCCTCCCAGCTTTCCGTGGATTAAATGGAGAAATGGTGGCAAAACTAGGAGTGTCATTAGAGAGACATGATATTCGAAACATGATTTTAAAGGAAGCAGAAAGCCAGAAAACTTTATTGAAAACAATGCTGCAAGGAAAATTCTTCTTTCTTAAGATGGATGCCTGCACGAGACAAAGAATTAATTATATGGCAATAAATGTTCAGTTCATTGATGATGAAGGAAAATTAGTTATACGTACTCTGGCAGTGAAGGACACTGAAGCTCAACATTCAAGCGAATACCTGACCAAGCTAATTGAAACCATCTTGACAGAATATGAAATCACTAGAGAGCAAATATTATCAATTGTTACTGATAATGCTTCAAATATGACAAGTACAGTACAGAAACTTAATGATGGTGAAGTAAAAGGAGATCTTTTTGAAGACAGTAGTGAAGAAGATACGGATGAAACTGCTGACAAACTTGACAGTGTTGACACTGTAGACAATGATTTTGCTGGATTCTCAAATATCCCCCATGTGCGATGTGCAGTCCACACATTGCAACTGGCAATTCGTGATGGGTTAAAAGAAAGGAATGCTGCTAATGTAGTAGGTAGGTTACGCAACATAGTAGTGGCTGCAAGAACGCCTAAACTTGATGCAATATTAAAACGTCGATCCGGAAAAGGTGCAGTTATAGATCAAGCTACACGTTGGGGGAGTACCTATGAAATGATTAAGCGCCTTCTTGAATTGAAGCCATACCTTATCGATATGGCAAACCCAGATGTAACAATGACTGATATCCAGTGGCAGCAGGCAAGTCAACTTGAGGCATTACTTAAGTACCCATATGTGGTTACAAAGAAGTTTCAAGCAGCTGAATTGACACCTGACACATTTTACAAGGAATGGAAAATATTAATTATAAACTATCTCAAATTGGCGGCATTGTTGCAGATGGTATAAGAATGTCTATGCAGCGCAGAGAAGAAAATTTACTGAATAATGACGTACTATTGGCTGCAGTTTATGTAGATCCTATGCACAGGGTACTTTTAACTGAAGAACAGATTGCTAGAGGAAAGTCAGCTCTGTGTGATGTAGCTGTGCGAATGAAAATGTTAAATGAAACAGATGCCGCAAGTAATTCAGAATTTGAAAGCTGCTCTAGTCCTGCCATTATGCAAAGCTCCTGCTCAAACTCTGAAGAAGAAATGGATTTTGAAAAATATCTCGATAATGAAGAAAAATAAAAAAAAGTTAAGCGATGCCGTTTGAGTCAAGATGATAAACCTATAAAAATAACCCCATTGACCAAATTCAGAGAAGACTTTAATGCAGCTTTAATAAAAATAGAGAAATTTGATCGTTCATTAAAACTTGATGTGATGAACGCCATACCAAAGTATCCTGAATTAGTGCAAGATGTAGCCAGAACTGTTACTGCATTGCCACCAACACAAGTCAGCGTTGAAAGATTATTTTCAGCTCTTCGGTTAATTAAATCCCACCTACGGGCTAAGTTGAAGGAAGACATAATTGATGCTATATTTTTCTTAAGAACAAATTCTCCTTAGAGAGTTAAATTATTAAGTATGTTTTTTTAGCCTTTTTTTAATATTTAGCTTCAATATTAGCATATTATATATAATGGAAACAAAATATTCTTTACCAACTTTTTTTATTTAGCTACGGTACCGTACGCAACATTAAAATTTTAAAATTGTTAACCAAATGAGGTTATAAATATTTTATACGAGATCAATTTCTTTTTCTGTTAATTTTTATTTTTGTGTAATACAACATTAAAATTGTATTAAATTACTAAACTGTATTATTATCGTACCTACTTTATTACATTTATTTATACTTATATATTTGAAAGAGTCGGGAGTCGGGAGTCGGGAGTCGGGAGTCGGGAGTCGGTTGTTTTTGGCCGACTCCCCATCCCTGATTTAAATCATTCCATAGTTTCAATCCAATGAAAATGGGTAGTTTTTGAGATGAAGACTAACAGGAGAGTACAGTACTGGAATTTCACGGACAGTCGTCGTTTCGATTAAAAGACCTAACATTGTAATTGAAGGTTACAGAGTGCGGATAAAGGTTTCGAAATTACTAAATTTTTTCTCAAATTTTGAGCGCTTTCATCAGATCATTCTCCTTCCTAAAGGTGCTCAAAACTTGAATGATCACCCAGAAAATCCTCATTATGTTTATCATTTGAGCACTTTATTTTCTAAGATTTTATATATATATTAGGCCGGGTCGAAATTTTATATTGAAAAGATACATATTGTGAGGGGTTTAAATGGAACACAGGAACCCCCTCATAAATTATTTTCGCTGTTTAAAGCCTCCTACCCCTGGCACAATTTTTCACTTTTTGACCTATATCGAGGAATATTCCACTTATATGAGACTTCAGGTTTTCTGACGTCATAAATCTTTGTTAGCGTATAATATTTTATTTAATAATGTACGGTATTAGGAACATTAATTAAGTACAACAATATATTCAGGAGAAAAAATTAGAGGCATAATAAATGTGCTAAAATTCAATTAACTTTTTCAATGTTCCTTATCACATCAAAAGGGAAGAAATTTTCAATATCATTAGGAATTTTATTTCTTATGTTTCTTACTCATTCCATTGGGCCTTCCAATCAAACTTGGGCAGTTTTCGCCTTGATTCTAATGAGTTTAAGATAAACTTTTGACGGTTATCATATCCTATTCTTTCCTGACATGTCTTTGTTACTAGGTTCACTGCCCTTTCCACACTTTGACTGTGACATGGAAAAGAAGCTATCTCCAGTGGCTTACATTGAGCCTGTAGTAGCTCATCGTCGCTAAAATTGTTTAGCAGCGGTGGAGGAGTAATGATCTCTTTTTGCCTATCGATCATCTCGGTGTAGTCAGTAGATTGGAAATTGAGGGTCTGTTAAGATGAATTTCAACCAGTTTTATGGCTCCACCAATTTTTCCTGTATTTACAGGAGTACCTCACATTGTAAAACTTTGATAGTATCTGTGCTGTTCGAGTCTGTAATAATAGTTATCAACTCTTCTGCTATGCTGCAAGCAGTTCCATTATCTGGTGTGACATGGTCCACAAGGATGCTTCCAGATTCTTTCACAATGACATAGTTTACTTCTTTTATCTTTCCACTTTTAGTTAATGTGTTATCTTTCCTTCCATCAAATCCAAGGCACTCCATCTTCAGATTTTCAGATTTAGACCTAAAAATATTTGTTTCACCCATGCGATTTCTTTCTCTTTCTAATTTCTTTCCGTGAAGCATGTTGGTGTGGTTAAAGATCCCATATCTTTTAAAGCTGCATTGACTATTGCAGCTGCAGCTCTACAACTTACACGATGACGATCTGCTGTTAATGCTAGGTTTTTATAGGAGTGCCTGTTCTGAATATTCTCAGTCAATTCTAAATCGGCCTCATAATCTACATCCTGACTCTTTGAATCTACATCCATGTCTTTGGTATTTTCTATAAATTCCGATGGTAAAACATTGGTGGCTTCAGTCATTTCTTCTTGTGCTTTTAGTTGACGGTTTTGTGCTTCTTGGGTTCTTGCTAAAGATCTCTTCTTTGTTGAACTAGCTATGCGATCAATTGGTCCTAACTGATTTTTTCTTTGTTTTTGACCCACAAAAGACTCCCATTCTGCCATTGGTATTTCATCCTTACACCTGCAAGATTTCCTATCAATTCCCTTATCATAGCATTCACAAGAAGATATATCAAACATTTCATCATACTGAGCTACTTTTAAGGCAAAACTTTCATTTCTTCGATGTAATGGCACCTTGTTCAATTTTGAGGCTTCTTCTATTAGTCGACTGACTAAGTTTAAGATAGATACCTTTGATATTAATCGTAGGAAACAACAACCCCGTAACAATCATCAGCAGTTGCTGATCCTTTTGAATTAGCTTCTTCACGACGGCGCAAAAAAAGGTAGTGTCTCACATCTGCTTTTGAAGGAGTCATGGCTGCTGGGAATTCCGTAGGATATCCAAAGGCTGCATTTGAGGACTTGCTTCTAGTAGTCATATTTTATGTTCAAAAGTAAAATAAAATTATATGTAATTTATAATTTATGAT